>OY390736.1:4267974-4867974 GCA_959613385.1 Geotrupes spiniger | reverse complement strand
TTTGGTTTGCTTCATTACATGTATAATTGTTATAACAATAATAAAACACTTGGTAATTTGTTCCACAAAATTTTTCTGACAAATCTTTATTATAATTTCGGCAGTTACGCCATCATCAGAAGATAAGTCTTATCTTCTGATGATGGCGTAACTGCCGAAATTATAATAAAGATTTGTCAGAAAAATTTTGTTTTAATTGGTTTTATTATTGTTTTAATCATGTTTCACCGAGTGCCTACAGCTTCATCAATGGAATTTATAATTGTTATGCTGTACAGTGTGTGCATGTATTTTTATTTTCTTATACTTTATGTATAACGCATGTACGTGTCTGACTGTGTGAATGTGTGTTCGAGCGTGCTATACCGCCCAAACAACAATAGCTAGAGCGATGAAACTTTAACAAGGATGAAAACGTCCTTTTTTTAAAAGCAATATATCACCTTGAAGTGATGGTTTACTCAGATCGAAAATATTCTTATAAAAGATATTGAAATTCTAAACAATTTTTGTTTGAAAAGTTTTTTCGAAAAATTGAGAATAAGTAAGTATAAGAAAGATCAGTGCAGACCACTGCAGATTTGTATATATATTAATATATTATATGTGATATTAATAAAGTAAAGATTTTTTTTATTCCTCACTATGGCGTGTTGCCACCCTTTAATATCTCATAGTGCAGAACTGGCCAATAATTAAAAATCAGTATTTAAAATATCATCGAATTAGTAAAATATTAAAATATGAAAATTGTTTTGTCTCAAATTGCTAAATAAAACGAAACAGGAAATACACATTTTTGTAGTCAAATTAAATATTTAAATTTTTAGACATAAAAATATTAATCAAAATGGTTGATGCTCCTTGTGATATACAAAATACGAAAATAATTTATTTTTCAATTTAAGGCCTCCTAAGTTTTAAAGCCCTTTCGAGTGCCCTATCACTTTTGATAAAATTGTTTCAATTGCTGCCTACAGTAAAATCGATGTTAGATTCTTTCTTATTTTCTAAATTTAGATTTAAGTACAATTACAAACATTTGTGTGAATAAAATAATGTGCTCATATTTACATAATTATCTAAATTTATTGTAAGACACTTCTTGTTCTGCGAAAAGACGGTCAACATTAAATATACGAATGAACGCGATCAGTGGCTTGAAAATGCAAATAAATAACGCAAAAATGTTCTAATTTCAACTGGCAAAAAGTGTCACCAAGTGGTTTTATTATTCGAGATTTATCATTCGAGTAATAAAAGATTCGTAGTGTAAACAGTTAATGCAACATATCGTTTCATGTTCCATTTCTCGGAATTACGTCCTAACGTCAAGGGACTAATTTAAAGTAGCTGTATCAGCTATAGTTCGGAAACGCTCGGAAACAAAAAGCTGAAGAATAAAAGAGAAACAAATGGAAAATTTTAAAAATGTATGTCAAACTAAAAGGCTAAATAAAACTCTGCCCAACCCATCTCAATTCGATTAAAAATTTGCAGTGATCCGCACTAAACTTCCTTATACTGAGTTATACTCATTTTTCGAAAAAACTTGTCAAATGATAGTTGTTTAAAATTACAATATCTGACAGTTTCATAACAAATTTTTGAGAGTAAACCATCACTTCCGGTTGAGATATTGCTTCCAAAATAGGATGTTTTTTTCCTGCTATATGCTATATACAAATCTTTAGTTTAAAATTTCATAGTGGTGGCTTCAATGGTTTGGACGCCTGAGTGCGTGCAGACACACAGGCACACACACTCAGACACACAATCACACACACAGACGTCAGGATCGATTCAGGGGTAGAGATGAGCGATATTTCACGACCGGTGATTTATTCACCGTGATTTAAAAGTCACTTATAGTGACCGTGACCATCCGATGAAAATAACGGTGACTTGTGATTCGGTGATTTTACTCACTAGTCGCGGTCATTTGGTCACTGCTCGCTAATCACGTAGCAGTCATATAGAATGGTAGCAGTGAAATAAGAAATAAGCCCGGAACAATGCAATGAGATACAGAGATCTACAACCTATTAATTCATAGAGTCATAGAGCGCGCTCTATGACTAGTAGCAAAACCATACTCAAAATTAAAATGCGGATTTTTTAATATCCTAATTATAATCGGAGAAATCCCTATTTGGACTTTGGACAGTAATTTTAAGCCTGAAAGTATTTAAGAGCCGCATGCACTTTTTGCGCTCATACTTAAAACGATTCGGGTAGAATTAATTGATAAAATAACTTCGTAAATTAAAATGACTGACCTAAACAAACGAAAAACAAATGAAATGTGGTGGTTTTTCGAACCTTTGGATATGAATTTTGCTAAATGTAACATTTGTAAATCAAAAAATTCATATAGGACGTCAATTTTCAATTTAAAAAAATATATGCAAAATAAACACCCAACAGTGGCTTTGCCTACAAGCTCAACAACAACAACAACTTAAAAAAGCGCTATCGCTTTAATTGATATAAATTTGCCGACACTAACTGCCAGCGATTGGCATTTAATCAAAGACCATTTTGAATGTGCAACTAAAACTATTAGCGGTGAAAAGTGTTGCACGGCCTCACTGGTTATTCCAATAACTCGAGAATTAATTTATGTTTATATTGAATTTGTGAAAGAAATATACCCTCATAGTCAAAAAGAAGTCATTACATTACTCTTAAATGGTTTGCAACAAAGATTAGGAAACGTTGAAAGTATCAATACCTTAAAAACTACTTCCACATTTCTTGATCCACGGTTCAAAAATTTTGGATTTTCAGACGGATCTGTTACAGGCGAGCAAGCAAGAAAAAATATAATCGCAGCCGTGACAACTAAAATACGTTTAACCCAACAAACAAATCAAAGTAATTTGAAACAAAATGTTCGTGAAAGTTCAGATGACTTATCTATTTTGAGTCCTTTTCAAAAAGCGGTTTCTGTAGCTGCGCCTAACGGTCGGCAAGTACAAAGATATTTGGAACAGGAAATTATTCAACGACATGAAGATCCTCTTCAATGGTAGCAAATTCACAAAGGCCTAAATTTATCCCCCCCCCCCATTTATCTTTAGTTGCAAAAGATAAATTATGTGCCCTTGCAACTTCTGTGCCCTGTGAGCGCTTTTTTTCAAAAGCTGGACAATTAATTAATGCCTGCAGAACTCGCCTTAGCGATAAAAAAATCCCAAATGATGCTATTTCTAAATTTCAATTACAAATTCTCTGATAATTACAAGGAATAATAGTATATTTTATTGCATAGTTTTAGTTCGTAAGTCTTAGTTTGTACTTTGTAAAATTAATAAAGTTTTCATACACAATTATGTACTTAAAACACATATTCATATCTAAAATATTTGTGTTTTATTTTATTCTCTATTTATATTTAAATAACACTCATGTATGTAGTTATGCGTAGAGTGCCTAGAGCCAATACCCAATTTAAAAGTATGTCGTTAGTTATCAGTCATCACCTTTGTAAATGTATTTGTATTAGAAATCATGGTATACTATTACAGCCAATCACCAAACACGGCATTGTCGACAGTCGCCAATGGCGTTAAATTTAAAATTGCTAAATTGCTCATATCCGTGATCACGGTCACTGTTTACAATCACCGTGATTGAAAAGTAACAGTCACCGACCGCGAAGTGATTGGAAAATCACTGTTTAGCTCATCTCTATTCAGGGGACCTTAGAACGCGTATATCCGTTAAAATCTCGACGTCGAAATTTTTCATGATTACTATACTTCCTTATACATATAGTATAAGGATGTAAAAAGGTAAATAATATTCTTCGAATTAACTGAATCAAAATAAAGTGCAAAGTGAAACAAATTAGCTAAAAGAAACGCTTTCAAGTGAAAATAAACTAAATGAAATATACACAAGTAAAAATTAAACAAATGAAACGGAATGATAAATTAAATTAAGTTAATCGAAAACGCCAAAAGCAAAAATTATAATCTAAATAAATCGTCAAAATAATAATAAATGAAATCATAGGAAATAAAAATAAACATCCACGAAGACAGGTTGCTCCAAAGAATCATAACAATAAGATAACTAAAATTAAACGAACTAATGCAAAAATCTTAACTAAAATAAAAATCACAGCCAATGAAAAGAGGAATTAATTTAAAAGAAGTTAAGTGAATTGATGAATAATGGCTTGAGGATAAAACAGGTATATTACATTTTAAACTAACTAAACTAACAAACAAATAATCAAATGGTTAAAAAATAAAATATTGAATTGTATTATGTCATGATTACTTTACTTGCCGTGTGAAAAAATATATAAATAAAAATTTATAAATTGTAGTAACCACACTTGATTTTAACAAAGCTGTATACATATTTCGGCAACCAAATTTGTATTGAAATTTGGTGCCGTTACATAGAAAAATATTTTTCCCACGACCACATAAGAAAGAGGTATATTCCATACGATCAAGTAGTCACGAACTTGTTTCATTTTCTAGTAGCCTTGTGTTTACTTTTTGACAGTAAATTAATTCCCTGTCATGTCTCTTTTCATATTGAATTATTCTCATCATGAATAACAGCGACGTTTAAAGTGATTCGTCGACACAGTGTACTCCGCCAAATGTAACTGCAGCTGGTCAAAATACATCCCTGAAATTACTTCCCGAAAAATTACAAAAGAGGTACAACACAACGTACAAGCAATTTATGGATTCGGAAAATGTGTTCTTAGCGTACTTCGGTGAATTATCCGAAAAGGTTAAAGTGAATTCTTGGTGGGTACAATACTCTATGCTCAGAAGTACGCTTATTGCCTGCCATAACATTAATATTAGCGAATACATGAAGTTAAGAGCATTATTGAAAAGGAAATCAAATGGGTATAAGCCGACTAAAGTACATGAAGACTCGCAAGTTCCATTGGTGGAATCCAGAAGAACTATTGACACAACTGTGACACAAACACACAAAATATCAAACAATATGATGGATAATCAAACTGTTACACACCCCATCTCGTTTACTAATTGTTATAATAATAATGTTACTATAAATTTTATAAATAGTGACAAATAAATTGATAATGAAAATGTCTAATATTGTTGTGGTCGTGGGAAAAATAGCGTACATAACTCGCTGGAAAGTAATACATATCGTACTCGTTTTATTGCCGCCCTCGGCTGCGCCTCGGGCGTCAATCAAACTCGTACGATATGTATTACTTTCCGCGCTTGTTATGTAATATACTATTTCCCACGACCACATAAGAAAGAGGTATATTCCATACGATCAAGTAGTCACGAAAATTGCCAATATCGTTCAACTGTGCGTTATTATAACAAACGTGTTTGTTATAGACATTGTTTCATTTTCTAGTAGCCTTGTGTTTACTTTTTGACAGTAAATTAATTGCCTGTCATCTCTCTTTTCATATTGCAATATTCTCATCATGAATAACAGCGACGTTTAAAGTGATTCGTCGACACAGTGTACTCCGCCAAATATAACTGCAGCGGCTCAAAATACATCCCTGAAATTACTTCCCGAAAAATTACAAAAGAGGTAACATAACGTACAAGCAATTCATGGATTCGGAAAATGTGTTCTTAGCGTACTTCGGTGAATTATCTGAAAATGTTAAACTGAATTCTTTGTGGGTACAATACTCTATGCTCAGAAGTACGCTTATTGTCTGCCATAACATTAATATTAGCGAATACATGAAGTTAAGAGCATTATTGAAAAGGAAATCAAATGGATATAAGCCGACTGAAGTACATGAAGACTCGCAAGTTCCATTGGTGGAATCCAGAAGAACTATTGACACAACTGTGACACAAACACACAAAATATCAAACAATATGATGGATAATCAAACTATTACACACCCCATCTCGTTTACTAATTGTTATAATAATAATGTTACTATAAATTTTATAAATGGTGACAAATAAATTGATAATGAAAATGTCTAATATTGTTGTGGTCGTGGGAAAAATAGCGTACATAACTCGCTGGAAAGTAATACATATCGTACTCGTTTTATTGCCGCCCTCGGCTGCGCCTCGGACGTCAATCAAACTCGTACGATATGTATTACTTTCCGCGCTTGTTATGTAATATACTATAAAAAGTCAGTATTATTACCATGGCAAGTAAACAATAATCAATTGACGGATACTGTTGTTTTTTATGAAAAAATTTTGTAAATAAAAATGTATAAATTTAACAAACCCTACTACACTTGATTTTAACAAATCTAATAATAAAATTACGTATTAAATACGTAATAAGTTCGTTAAAATGAATCCTGAAGAAAGACAAAGTCGACATTTGAACAGTGAAAAAGCGGACTTGAGCCGATTTAGTCAACAGTGGCAAAGGTGTTGGTAACAACTCTACATTTCAATCCGTCAAGGTGCATTCAAAGGCTTAATGAAACGCATAATTACTAAACAAGGCTTGGACTAGGCAGAAAACAGACAACAAATATCATAGATTTTTTTTTAGATTTTGTGCCCTGCGATAGCTGTTTGTTGCCCAGAAACTCCAAATTTAGTTAGCCCACGTAGATAACCGACACATTCAGCCTGATAGGAATAGGTTGAAAGCTTTTCGCTTGTCGCCCTCTCCTTACCAGGGACCATAGTAGAACACGTTTACAATTTGTCGAACAATATGTTAACTGGAGACTTAATGAATGATCAATGCTCTGTTTACAGGCGAATTCAAATTCTGTTTACTTTCATCTGACAATCGTGTATAGGTCTACAGAAGACCAGCAGAACGTTATGCTCAGCTTGATATTTAACCAAGAGTAAATTTTGGAGGGAGTTCGAATATGGTACGGGTTGAAATAAGGGCACGTACAGATCTACATGTACTGGTTAAACAAGCGGTAAATGAGGCTAGGTACGTAAGAGATATTTTGGAACCTCGTCTTGTTTCTTTTGCTACATTTATAGGAGAGCATTTTTTATTAATCTCTAATAACCCAAGATCACACGTAGCTAATGTGGTTAGGAATTACCTTAATGAAATGAACATTCCCACATTGAACTGGCCTGCAAGAAGTCCCGACCTAAATCCCATTGGACATGTATGGTACAGGTTGGGACAGCGTGTGCGCCGACTTAGCCATGGCCTCCTCAGACTTTAAGAAAATTATTAGAAGCTTTGGTAAAAGTTGGATGGTCCTTACTTAAGAAACTTAATTTCGTCATGTTTTTGTTTTTATTATAAATAATAAAACCGAACTGACGTTTTCAAATCAGTATTAATTTAAGTAATTTTTGAGGAGGATGTAGTTTTGTCCGAGTAAAAGTATGAGATATTTGCCAAATTTCAAGTGTATTTGTCTAACACATCAATGTTAATATCCCAATGCCCGGTTTCACAAACGATTGTCAAATGGTGAATTAGTTAACAAGCCTTTAACAACTCGTTATTACTTGTGAAATCCAAAACAACGGTAATTTTTCTTTTAACGGTTCATCAAGGTAACCAATCGTCAAATATTTGACGCTTGATTAAAGACTTGTTAACGAATCGTCAAACTTTTGAAGATTCGTTAACCAGCTGTTAACGGCCGATTAGCGTTTGTGAAACCGGACATAATTCTTTTAAAACCGTGTTTTCCAAATACACTAGATTAGACGCTTTAACTTTATTACCAACAGTTAAATTATTCTAATTAAATTTTTTTTTATTCTATTTTGAATAATGTTTATCTGATTTGTCTCCGATATCCATTAGTGCCACTATTTGTTGTTTGATGGTAATTCTGTACATGTCTAATCTTTATTATTAAGTTTATCTTTCGCTTAACTTAATTTTGATTTGATTGAATATAAAAAAACCATCGAGAATAGATAATATCATTTTCTCAAATTCAAAAAATACGTTTATTTTGGTCACTTTAGTTAAATTGAGAGTATAAACTCTTGTACTATTCTTCGTTACATAGCAAGAAATGTTAATACGTACCATAAAGTAAATATTTATCGCGCATCATGTGTCTAGTGCCTAACGTTTAAGAATAACATCGATATTTTCAAGAAATCCTCCAATGCATCCAGTCTACAGGGTATTAAAAAAAAGTGTCACAAACTTTGAGGGCTGATAGTATGGCCGAAAATATGTCGAAAAGTCTTAATGAGCATGGGTCCGCAAATGGACGGTTTCGGATATACGATTTTTTTTTATTTCCACAATACGCACCTTTTAGATGAGATTTTTTTGAACCAAAAGCAACAAATGTGGTGCTCCGTGCATTTTTCGATTGCCGTTAGAGTGTATTTAAACGGAACTTTTGAATGAAGATGCGCAGGAAGGTTAGGTCATAACACCTGCGCCAGTAAAAATTATAAATTTCTCGATTCGCACGTTCCTGCGCTTACCGAAAGCGCTAAACTATTGCATTACCAGAAGTAATAGAAATAAAACCAGAAAAAGGGGGCACAGGCAAAAAAGGTCGGGGTATCCCGAAAATTCATCAACATCTTTTTGAAAGCTTAGTTTCATGCACTGATATTTGACTGAAATGCCTCGCCTAATTCCAGTGGACAGTGCTGCATCTGATATAAATTAATACAGCCCCAGCCAAATAATCCAGTGTGCGAAGTATCAGAGAAAGTTGGAAAATAAAGAGAGCGGGTCATTGCAGCAGACTGAGACAATTATACATGAACTTGTTATACATTTGTTAATGACTTGCATCTAATGGGATGCGTAACTGAAAGCTGCGAAACCATATACTACTTTGAAAACAAACTTTAGTGTTTAACATCAGATATCTATTTGAAACTATACGTTAACTTGAAACCAAACATTAAATTGAAACCCGCCCATCAACACAAAAACATAATCCGTTGTCGCGATGGTCGACAATAAAATTAGATACGCTCGTTTGAAATTAAATCCGCGTACACGGGGTGATGTACCTCGCCGGTCCGGTTGATTTGTTCGCGCGCCTTCGATCACGCTATGGTTTCGTTTTCCATCGAATCCAGATGACGGAATCCGCGGAGAGGTAAGGTAGGAGCGTCAACCTTACTGTCGTGCGAGAGGGGGTCCATACAAAAAGAAGAACTTACAGTGCAATTCTCAGCCGGAATTTTGCACAACAAAAACACGTAAACTAACGGATGATATTTAAAACGGGTGGGTAAAAGGAAGGAACTTAATGAGTTGTCGTTACGTTGCATCTATGAACTTTGCGACGCACTGAACAACTGCGTACTACAGACGAGATATTATAAAGTCGAATTGTATATCCCTTACTGGCTCTGTCCACATCACGGGTGCATTAAGGGTTGTATCGGGCGATAATTCCACCAAAACTGCATTAGAATCTGACGCTATACCTTCAAATAACTCCCCAAAACTTTCACCGCAGCACGACCTTCGAACCTCTTCACACATGAACGGTCACAAAGTAAAGAGCCCGCTATTATGAGTCATTACACAAGCCCGACATATGCACGCTCTCTGACAGAAGGGTAGCCGACCATCTCACGATCGCCTAGCGATTGTCCACAGATATCGCTATCGATATTAAATACGAAAGCAAATAACCGCGCAAAGAGTTGCCTAATGGCATATAATATATATATATCCGTTAGAGGGAATGACGGACACTGCGATGATGAAACCAATCCACTTCTCCTCACTCTTTCAAGCCATTCTTGTTCTTGTCAAGTTAGTTTACATTTAGTGTTATTTGTGTTAGAAATTGAACAGTTATGTTCGTTGAGAATGATTGGTTCACGCCAAGAAGTTTTGATGGTCACTACATATAAAGGTGTTTCAACAACTAAGGTTCTTGGTAATCACTACTGATGAAGTGTAATACCACTGAAACAATATTGTCTAGCGATCCACCAGTTAGTCTTCATGGACCCGTTTAATTAATGTTCACAACACCTTTAAGGTGTAAGATCATGTATATTGATTTTAACGGATTGTTTTGACCTTAAGCCTATTCTGATAATAATTTTCGATGACTGTGTGCGTATAAACACCATTTTCAATTTCAGAAGAAACCAAATGAAATGACAAAAACCGGAGAGAGATCATCAGAAGATATTCCTTCAGAGACGTGAACATTTTTGTTCCAGTGGCATAACATAGCCAATTCCTTGATTTTTTAATTAATTCGCCTTATTGTCTCGGTTTTGCTGTTCTCTCGGATAATCAGTCGACTTTTGCCCATTTTCCTCCTGCTGCACCCATCAGATGCCGTCCACTTGCAATTTTCTGTATTCCATCTTCGTCTTCTTGCCTTGTCCTATTTCCTTCCCTCTCTGTTTCCAAATTTTTCTCCGTACTTCTGTCTCATTTTCTGTCAGGCCATGGTACATGTATTTCCTTTTTCCTGTTACTTCGTGTTGATATCTCACATCGCTAGCACCATTCATTTACCTCCCCTCCCAACTTGTATGCTTCCTACACCTCCTCTTCTACCTGGATTTGTTTTGTAAGCCATTCTTCCACCTGTTCCTTTTCTCTTCGTTTCTCCACCCCTAATCGTCTTATCAGTATATTATTCCTCCTCTCCTTTTTTTCTAATTTTTTTCAACCTCTTCACCCTTCAACTTTCACTCCGGCTCTATTTTCCCCCGTCATTCTAAATCTTCCTGACTTGCCCTTCTTCCCTCCTGATCTCTTTCAACTCTTCCATAATACCTCCCAACATTTCCCATATCCTCCTCCTCTCCTTTACGCTTTCCTTCGGTACTCCCCGCCCTCCTCTCTATCCCTGTTGATCTTGGTGTCTTCTTACTCCCTGTAAATATCTCCATGACCTTTCCCTCTTCCCCTCGTGACCCTTCTTCTGCCTGACCATTTCTCCTGCTATTCTTCCTCTGCTACCGCTCTCTCCCCTCCACTTCTTTCCTAGTCCCTACCGTCTCCACTCCATCCCCTGCGTCCACCTCGTTCCGAGGTTAGGGTGTTGGCCGGTCGGATCTGACGTTGTTTTTATCACTTTTTAATGTTTTGATCGTAAACCCCGTAAGCCCCGCGTTAACTTTGCGACGTTAACTGTCCAATTGTTGAAGCTTTACGTTAAACTGCCCGAAGTTAACTAACTCGTGCTCTAGCGCCTAAACTATTAAAGCTAAAATTATGAAACGTTAAACTTAAGATTTGTTCATAAGACGTCTTATTTTAAAGCAATATCTCAATGGGAAGTTATGGGGTTTACTCTTATCACCTTTTCCATATCTCGAAAAACGGTACGTATTAGCGAAAAATGTACTTGTCGTCGCCTCTGGCGGCGTTTGCTGAAAATGTACTTGAGTATAAGAAAGTTCAATGCGCGCCAGTGCAGATTTTTTAAATTTATACTTGTGGGTTCGTTTTCAATGTAGTTCACGTTGTTTCTCCAGTTTTCATCTGAATTCGTATTAAGTTTGTGAATGTTTGCAACTTTTAGTAATGTAAATTTGTATTTAATGTGCAACAATATATATATTTCTTTTTAGCTGCTTGTCATTTTTATTTAACAATATTTTATTGTCATAGGAATTCCACGTCGCGTACGTTTTCATACGTATGGGTAACTCCCCAAGACCCGGCCTTTGGATCCTCGAAAAGTCAAGCGACTATGGAAAAACATTTAAACCATGGCAATACTTTTCCGATTCGACCGGAGATTGTGAAGCCTTCTTTGGACGCGATAGCTTACAGCCGATTTCAAAAGATGATTCGGTTATATGCAGTACAGAGTACTCAAAAATAGTACCACTGGAAGGAGGAGAGGTATGTTATGATACTTACAATTACTCTGAACTTAAATTTGTTATATTTACAGATACCTATATCACTGCTAAATAATCGACCGTCTGCTATGAATTATTTCAACTCAAGCGTGCTTCAAGATTGGACGAGGGCTACGAATGTCAGATTCAGATTTTTAAGGACTAAAAACTTATTAGGTCATCTCATGTCTGTTGCAAGGCAAGATCCTACAGTTACTAGGCGTGTAAGTTTTTGTATAACAAGGTCGTTTTTGGCAATGTATGAAGAATACCATGTCATTTCAGTATTTTTACTCAATTAAAGACATAAGTATTGGTGGACGTTGCATGTGCAATGGCCATGCCGACTCCTGCGATAATCAGGATATATCAGATCCAATTGTCTTAATATGCAGATGCCAACACAATACGTGTGGATCTAAATGCGAGACATGTTGTCCTGGATATGAACAGAAAGCTTGGAGGATATCAAAAAGCTACAAGCCATTTGTGTGTGAACGTACGTTATAGATCATGTATTAACACTTTAATTAATGTTAACGTTACAGCGTGCAACTGCTTTTTGCACAGCAATGAATGTGTTTACGATGAAGAAGTTGATAAAAAACATTTATCATTGGATATTCATGGAAATTATGAAGGTGGAGGTGTTTGCCAAAATTGTCAACATAACACTGAAGGCGTCAATTGTAACAGATGCAAGTCTACATTTTACCGACCTCATAATAAGCATTGGAACGAAACTGACGCTTGCCAACGTAAGGATTTTGATGCTGTTGCGTTTCCACGTTAATTTTTCATCTTTTCTAGCTTGTAACTGCGACATGTCATTCTCTACAGGAAATTGCGAGGAAGGAACAGGCAGGTGTGAATGTAGAAAAGAATTTACCGAACCTGACTGCAAAAGTTGCAGTTTCGGCTACTACGATTATCCAAAATGTAAACCATGCGAATGTTTCCGTAATGGTACAGTTGGATTGCAATGCGAACCTTCCAATGGCGACTGCCCATGCAAAGAAAATTTCGGTGGCAAATACTGCAAAGAGTGTTCTCCAGAGTATTTCAATTTTCCAGAATGCATACGTAATAGTGTTCAAACACTTCACTGTTTATGGACTATCCCATTTTCGTTTTAGGTTGTGAATGTAATCCAGCAGGTTCCATATCTAGTGAGTGTGATCAAACCACCGGTAACTGCACCTGCAAGAGTAATTATGGCACGAAACATTGTGATCAGTGTCAAGATGGCTACTTCAACTATCCAAACTGTTTATGTTAGTATAATGCAATATGCTGAACCTGTTTTAACTTATTATTACTGTAATTATAATTGTTATCTCAAGAAAACTCTCTAAAAAAACTTTTATAGATCGAGATCGTTTTCTTTACATTTCTTTTTAATTGCACGAATCTTTTTGATTTAGAAATCAATTTTAATTTTAACAATTAAAATTTCTAACATCTTAAATTATTTTAATTTAGTAACTTTCTATTTAATTATTCTTTTATTAGGCCTATATCATGAATGAAATCAAGGATTCCTAAATCGATCCTTAATTAATAAACAATTAATTGTATTTAGGTTCGATTTAAAATTTTGATGAAATATCTCATCGTTATTTAAATTAGAAGAATTTTTAATATTATTATAAATATTTTGTTGCACATATATTCGATTTGTTAAAAAAGTAGTTACTGCACCTGCATTATAAGGTTCATTATTTTGATAATAAATTACTTAACAGTGAGACACCTAAACCATATTAATAAAGTAGTCACTCAACAAAGTTGTCTTCTTCAACTTTTGACCACTATAGATTGAATCAATTCATAAGTATTTTTAGGCCCTCAAAAAAATTAATAGATAATAATATTTCCAAGTATTATACTGTATATACCCAAGTAGTTTACTTTAATTGAATATGTTATTTATCATTTCTAGTTTGCAATTGTGATGTAAAAGGAACTAAAGAAGGAATTTGTGATAAGGAAACAGGAAAATGTTGGTGCAAATTGGGTTATGGGGGTGCACGGTGCGATCAGTGCATACCTGGTTATTACGGATACCCTGATTGTAAACCATGCAACTGCAGCTCGGTAGGTTCTGCGTCTACGGTATGCGATGCTTCTGGTAAATGTCCCTGTTTGGTAAATTTCGCTGGCCGTACATGTAACCAATGCAGCCCTGGATATTACAAGTTTCCTGAATGCCTGGGTATGACATCAATAAATTAATATTTAATTAATTTCTACTTAAGCTAATTACAGCATGTAATTGCGACAGTCATGGCGGTAATGGAATATCTTGCGATGGTGAAGGACGTTGTCAGTGTTTTAATAATTTCGATGGTAACCGATGCGATCAATGCAAAGAAGGATTTTACAACTTCCCTAGTTGTGAAGGTAAAAGCCAATATCATTCGTTGCATAATTGAACAAGTTTACACACTCACTTTATTTATAGATTGCAACTGCCATCCAGCAGGGGTAGTAGAAAGTTTTGCCGGATGTGGGTCTGTACCTGCTGGAGAATTATGTCAATGTAAAGAACGTGTCGAAGGTCGTATTTGTAACAAGTGTAAGCCACTCTACTGGAATTTAATACCAAGCAATCCGGATGGTTGTGAAGAATGCAAATGTGATCTATCTGGTACATTAGGCGGAATTGCCGTATGTGATACCGAAAGTGGACAATGTACCTGCAAACCATCAGTTGTTTCCAGATCGTGTGCTGAATGCCAAGATGGCACCTATAACCTTCAAAAAGATAATCTTTTTGGATGCACAGGTATATACATTATTAGACTTGCATATACTTTAGCAGTCATGGCTATAAAACTTTTAGTTCAAATTTTAAAATGTAGGGTAGTAAAAATAACAAAGAATACAGTGAAACTAAACCGAAATAGAAATGAACTCTAATGATATATAGTCGGAATTATGAGAAGGTGCGTGCACGTCATCGATGCTTGTTTTATAATGCCAACATTTAGAAATTATAAAATGCCATTTTCTTGTATTGGAATATGGAGTGAAACCAGGCCTATTTACAAGGCGATGCGAAGCAATGTTATAGATATTATTATTATCACTTGGTTTTCTATATTTGTCATGAAAAAGACGAAATGAATTTGAATCTAGGGTATTTGATGTCGTAAGGATCGACGAACCGTTTCTGTGCGTTCTAGAATGTTTACATACGTAGATCAATCGACGGGCGTTGTATCTGGAATATCTGGTTGCATACCACCACATACGCATACACACGCAATTGTCTGTTTGGTTGCATACGATCTTGAAGAGTATCTTTTGTGTGAGAAACATGTAAATATATAAAATTTGACGTCATTAAAAATTGATGACGTGCACGCACCTTCTTGTAATTCCGACTATATATACAGATTGAACATATATATATATATATATATATATATATATATATATATATATATATATAATTATTGTACAAATTCTCGACTGTAAATCACTTAAAATGGTACTTATCTTGTATCATGAGCAGTCAGTCGTTGAATAAAACACTTTTAGCAATATTAAAGTTTATTGCGACACCTTTTTTTGCAATAAGGTGTTTCGGAAACCCTTGTCAAGCAATAAACATTAATATGACAAATGACATTAAATAAAACCTATCGCGGTAACAAGGCCGACTTTCTATTACCCCAGTATTTACTGCAAGAACTAGGGAAAACCTTGTAAAAACCTAGTTAGGGTATTCGACCAACATTTAATTCACTACAATACAATTTAAAATCACAACGATAAAAAAAAAAATATATATGATAAGATAAAAATAAATTAACCCGCAATTGTAATAATAATGATCAAAAAATTGTATTGTAATGAATGAAATATTGGACACTTGGAATTTTGTGACAATATTAATTCAATATTAATAAATCAAAATTAATATTAGAAATTAATACTAAAGCCACAAAACTCCCATTGTGAAAAGGCTAGCTAAGAGAATTATTAATAAAAATCTACTAGAATGACCAATGTTTAATTCATTAAAAAAAAAATTAACATTAAAACAAAGCAAATTTCTAAAAATGATTAAAATGAATTCAACATTGATCAGACCTCTTAAAAAAATATACAAATCAAAACTTAAATTAATGTGCCAATAATCAACTCAAACGCAGGGCCGCTCTAAAAGGATAACGTATAAATTCCAAGTTAATACATGCCAATGCCATAAAAAATGACTATGCAAAAGTAAACACCAGCATGCACCAAAATAGAACCACACATATTGCAAAAAAAGGTGTCGCAATAAACTTTAATATTGCTAAAAGTGTTTTATTCAACGACTGACTGCTCATGATACAAGATAAGTACCATTTTATATATATATATATATATATATATATATATATATATCATAACAAAACAAACATCAAATCTGTTTTTTTGGGGGATTGCGGCAATTAAACGACGAAGTATCGTATGTTCTTTATTTATTTATGAACCAATATTTCGCACCCTATACGGATGCTTCATCAGGATTACTAAATAGAATTTAATTAATGAAAGTTATGTTGTTGCAATAATAATAATACTTACAAAAAATTGAACATAAAGTTGAACAACCACCAAACAGTATAAACAAGCAGGATACACATTAAAATTAATTAATTGATAGTATAAAACTTCAACGAAGACAACGGAGCACGTGTACACATTTTACATTATTCACGATTGACACACACATCAAGGTGAAACTTGGCATGAAAAAGATATTTTTATTTATTACCAACCAAAAACTCAATTTTGACAATTATACACTAACGAACAAATATTTAAGGCAACATAATTTGAATAAAAGCAATCGTACGCAAGAATTGATAATTGAGGAACCGATACTAAATAGAACTTCGGAATATATATATATATATATATATGTATATATATATATATAATTATTGTACAAATTCTCGACTGTAAATCACTTAAAATTAAGTCGTTGAATAAAACACTTTTAGCAATACTAAAGTTTATTGCTACACCTTTTTTTGCAATAAGGTGTTTCGGAAACCCTTGTCAAGCAATAAACATTAATATGACAAAATTCATAATAAACATTAATATGACATTTTGTCATATTAATGTTTATTGCTTGACAAGGGTTTCCGAAACACCTTATTGCAAAAAAAGTGTCGCAATAAACTTTAGTATTGCTAAAAGTGTTTTATTCAACGACTGACTGCTCATGATACAAGATAAGTACCATTTTATATATATATATATATATATATATATATATATATATAATGTAATACGCACGACCGAAATAATTATAATTAGTTATTTTACGGAAACACTCAGTTGGGTTTGCGGTCTTAATAAGGGCGATTTATTCTATATCTTTATTAATAGTCTATATTTCGTGGATCATTATCCACATCATCAGAAAATACACAAATACACCTACAAAAAATACACCTACAAAAATTATAAATAGAAGATGTAAAATAATTATGGTATAACTAACTTACTCAAATTGATACAATATAAAATTGGACATCCAATACAATAAGAATTGTATCAATTTGAGTAAGTTATACCATAATTATTTTACATCTTCTATTTATAATTTTTGTAGAAGTCCTGATGATGTGGATAATGATCCACGAAATATAGACTATTAATAAAGATATAGAATAAATCGCCCTTATTAACACATTATGAGCGGGTAGCCTAGCATGAGCGGGTAGCCTAGTATATAAAACTATGCTGCGTAGCGGGAAACTAAAATAATTGTACGAGATAACTCTTTTAATTTCATATGTAAACCCATCCGGTAAAAATACCGTGTCCCGCTTTTAAAATACCTACATTCAAAAGGTAAAAATACCCGCCCCGCTAATGGCCAGCAGTTCTCGCGACGGGTAATTTTACCCGGCCCGCTTATAATGTGTTAAGACCGCAAACCCAACGGAGTGTTTCCGTAAAATAACTAATTATATATATATATATATTGAAAATGCGTCTTGTCAAATTATATATATATATTAAAAATGATCGCTAGACAATATTGTTTCTGGGTTATTACCCTTCGTCAGTAGCGATTACCAAGAACCTTAGTTGTTGAAATACCTTTACATGTAGTGGCCATCAAAACTTCTTGGCGCGAGCCAATCACTCCTAACGAACCACTGACAACAGAACACTTACGTTCAAAAACAATTCAAATTAAAAATGTGTCTTGTCAAATCTGACAGCAAAATGTAAAATTTACACGAAAGATGGTTCTAAGGTTCTTGGTAATCGCTACTGACGAAGGGTAATAACCCAGAAACAATATTGTCTAGCGATCCACCAGTTAGTCTTCATGGACCTGTTTTAATTAATGTTCACTGCACCATTGAGGTGTAAGATTAGACCATCTTTCGTGTAAATTTTACATTTTGCTGTCAGATTTGACAAGACACATTTTTAATATATATATATATATATATATATATATATATATATATATATATATATATATATATATATATATATATATGAAAGATGGTCTAATCTTACACCTCAATGGTGTAGTGAACATTAATTAAAACAGGTCCATGAAGACTAACTGGTGGATCGCTAGACAATATTGTTTCTGGGTTATTACCCTTCGTCAGTAGCGATTACCAAGAACCTTAGTTGTTGAAATACCTTTACATGTAGTGGCCATCAAAACTTCTTGGCGCGAGCCAATCACTCCTAACGAACCACTGACAACAGAACACTGACAAGACGATACCTTGTCTAACACCTTGCGGCGAGTAAACAAGACGACTATCAAATGTCCAGTGTCAACATATAAAAGGATTGCTGCAATTAACTGGACATTTGATAGTCGTCTTGTTTACTCGCCGCAAGGTGTTAGACAAGGTATCATCTTGTCAGTGTTCTGTTGTAGTCTTCATGGACCTGTTTTAATTAATGTTCACTACACCATTGAGGTGTAAGATTAGACCATCTTTCATGTAAATTTTACATTTTTCTGTCAAATTTGACAAGACCCATTTTCAATATATATATATATATATATATATATATATATATATATATATATATATATATATATAATATTCACTTAAAATGGTACTTATCTTGTATCATGAGCAGTTAGTCGTTGAATAAAACACTTTTAGCAATATTAAAGTTTATTACGACACCTTTTTTGCAATAAGGTGTTTCGGAAACCCTTGTCAAGCAATAAAGACCTTATTGCGAAAAAAGGTGTCGCAATAAACTTTAATATTGCTAAAAGTGTTTTATTCAATGACTGGCTGCTCATGATACAAGATAAGTACCATTTTAAGTGATTTACAGTCGAAAATTTGTACAATAATTGTATAATATTCACTACAGTGAAGTAAAAAAAAGACATGAAATAAATGATGGAGAATCAAACTTAAATTATATAATGCAAAAAGATGAAATATAAACGAAATTAATAAAGAAAAGAAACTTAAATAATCAACTAAAAGTTTAATATAATTTATTACAAAACACTAAAAGGATAATATTTTTGTAAAAATAATAATAATTGTATCTAATATGTTGCAGATTAAGTGATCATAATAAATTATTGTCTATTTCTTCATTAACTTGTACATGTAAAATACGCGCACGTCATTTCATTGTCTATACGTCTGTTGAATTACTAAAACGTTATTCCTTCGCCATACGTGAAACGCTGGCTAGTATACCATTTTCTGTACCCACTTTTTGTAGGCACATGAGATGAGACTATCAATCGTACTACATAACAATATACTAAATAGTTTGTACCACAATATATATTTTTTTTTACCGGCATCCAAATACCACTAAAGGAAAAGGTTACAGACAACAGAAGGTCGGCTCTCCCAAAATTATCTAAATTCTTTCCTGTTTAAAAAGTAAGATTTGTTCAAAGCTATTGCTCTGATATTTGGCTGAAGTGCCTCTCCTAATTCCCGTGGAATATATGAGGCAGGTTATAATTTAGGGTGCCATACGACATACATTTATACAGCCCTAACCAATTACACAGTGTATTGGAGCAAGTTGGGAAAGAAAAAAGAACGTTCTAGGATAAATGAATAACAATAAGATGTCGCATTAATGTACTCCAAATAATGGTATATTTTTAATCTGAACAAAAGATGGCGTATTATGCACGCTAATTTTTCGAGACAGTTAAAGTCCACATGCATAAGAACTACCAATGCGCTGTCCTCGCATGAACATCAGTTCACTCGCGCATACAGTTTCATAAGATAATTTTAAAGCTGGCGCACTCTCATTTCCCGCTCAAAGACGATTCCAGCGGAGGACAGTCTCGCATTGTTTTGCAGTATCTTATTAGTTATTCACATGTGGTTCTAGCTTTGAACTAATCACCAACATTTACACGACGCGTATAAAAATAATATGTGTGTTTCACAAAAGAATTTCTAAATCTAGACAATAGGATTCAATAATCCGTTCCACCACAATGATGAACACGAAAGAAAATCACATTAAACAAAAGTAAAAAAAAAGAAATACATAGCAGCTACCTCGAGTACTGTCGGTTGGTTATCTAACCATGGGCTAGACGTTGAAAAGAATAAGGATTACATGATTAACGACATGAAAGTAACGATTCATGGTAGGAAAATGAGCTAATTAAACATAAATTCGCTATGCGTTTTAAAAAATGATTAAACATAAATTTGCTCTGCGTTTGTTAAAGAAATAATTAAATACAAAATTGCTTTGCGTTCGTTAAAAAAGCAATTAAATATAAATCTGTTCTGCACTTGTTAAAGAAATAATGTTTGAAATTAATCTCGCCCAGAGTCGATCATGTTCCATTCGAACCCAGTTGACAGAGGACGCGGCGCTTATTGTCTTCCGCGCTTAAATTTATTGTCCCCCGTGACGTTACGGCCGCACGGCGCGCTGTGATACGAGCGACGCGTCGTCAGCCCCACCCCCATTTGTTCACAATTTAAATTACATTGTATACATGTAATATTATATAATAAATTAGATATTTAAAAATTGTGAATTTTATTTCCCAATAATCTAATTTATGGCAAATTGACTGCGCCAGTGGAAATTTAATGAAGTATAAGAAAGTTCGATGCCACTGCAAATTTTCTATGTAACACATATAACATATCAATTCCTACTTCAAATTTATTAAATCAGTTATGCAACTGCAATAAATAATTCTGAACTCTTATATTCACAATATATGTAACAACATTAACATAACTAAACAGACGTATAACATAAAAAAAGTTTGTTTCCTTTTCACTTTCTTATACTTTATGTATATTTAACCGACTGACTATTTTCGGAATGACCGAACAAACAATAAAAACTACGAAACTTACTATTTGTATATAGCAAGGAGGAGAACCTACTACTTTGAAAGCAATATCTCAAACGGAAGTGATGATTTATTCTTATCACATTTTCCCGTATCTCGAAAACGGTACGAGTTATCGAAAATTATTTTACTATTTACCAATTACCGTTCATTATTGAACCAACGTTGACAGACATCTTGTTGTGCACTTATGATATTTGTTTTTTACAGATTGTGGATGCGACATAGGAGGTTCATTAAGTCCATTCTGTGATAAAACTGATGGCCAATGTATTTGTCAGTCCCGTGTAACCGGAAGAACATGTAACGAACCAATTCAAACTCACTACTTCCCCACTTTATATCAATACCAATATGAGGTCGAAGATGGTCGAACGCCACAAATGACAAGTGTGAGATATTCTTACAACAGCAACGATTTTCCGCATTATTCATGGAGAGGATATGCAGTTTTTAATAATTTGCAAAATGAAATTTTACAAGATATTTACATCTTCAAGCCATCCGTGTACATAATGGTGTTGAGATATGTCAATTCGAATCCGGATACCGTTATCGGGACAATTAAAATTACTCCAGACAATCCTTCAGATATAGAACAAAAATTACAAGTTCAATTTAAAAATTCTTCAACACCTGCTTCTGTTGTTGTTTCTGGTGCAACTGGCATCGTATCTAAACCGTTTGTACTAAATCCGGGACGTTGGACAGCTAGTATAAAAATCGATAGGGATTTGTTGGTGGTTAGTATTGAAGAACCAGTTTATACATGCTACTACTATATAGATACTATGGGTATATTTTGTAGGATTATTTTGTATTATTGCCAGAAGAATTCTATTTAGCAACAATTTTGAAACAAAACGTCGACAACCCGTGCAACGTTGATGAACAAGGATTGTGTCGTGATTTTTCCTATCCTAATATTTCACAATATGACGTAACTTGGGGTGGTGGTGCTTATATCGACCTCGGCAATAATTATGCACAACCAACTGAATATTTTAAGGATCATGAGGTTGTATTGTTTAGGGTTATAATTTGCAATTTACTCAATCAATTGACTTTTAGCATTTAACTCAATTAAGTGTAAGAAAAGGTGTGATACCATTAATAAACAATAATCAACAAGAAATTGATTACCATCTGATGTTGAGTAAACCAGGACACTACGTGATTCTTATTAATTACATAACACCTAAGGATGACCTGCGCACACACTTAGTTGATGTTGACGTTATTACCAATACAACAAATCCAGGAAAAATTCCAATGTATTCATGCATATACAGCTCCATGTGTAGGCAAGTTGTCACAACAAAGAATGACAAAGTTGGAGTCTATCAAGTGGAGGGAAATGATCTGAAAATTAAATTAAGGGTGAGTAATTATAATTTTATGTTAGAGAACCAAAGCTAAGCTGCGTTTACGTCCTTTGTTGTCAATATGCTCTTCTACAAAAGTCAAATAATGTTTGACGACTGTTCACGTTGTAGTTTCATAGTCAACATCTCAGCTTTTATGTAAAAGCAGCTTGCCAATGAAATAAATATTTATCAAAATGTCAATATAATAAAAATGTTGTATTTTTGTAAACAATAGAAATTTATTACACCAATTGTAAATAAATCAAACGAATTATCAAAGTTTATCAAAGTATCAAACTAAGGAATTTTTGGCCATCCATTTCCAAGTTTACATAAGAGCAAGATGATCGTAATGGATATAAAAAGTGATAGTATTATCTATTTGGCTATTGTTTAAATGTTACGAGACTTCGGTCGTTCCTTGGAATAAAACACTCGCCATCTTGTGATGTATTTAATTGGTTTATTTTACACTAACACATTATTATATGATACTTCGTCAAGGTAGGTCGCGGATGCATCGGACGCGCTCGTGCTACCTTGCTGGTAATTCCCATCGTCCACTACTGTGGCATTAAACTAATTGACTTATTTTATATTAGAATAAATGATCAATCGGCAATTCCCTGACGTGTGACGTGAATATCCTTATTTGGACATTCGTATTTGTCGTTAATGCCGAATAATCGAACTTGGTAATGTGTTGATGCAATGTTTGATGTTTGTACGTTAAAACTGCTAGCCGCTGAATTGCATTATACGCAACAAATAATACAATTTTGGCTAAGCCATTTCCTCACAGTATCTCAAACTTCTAAAATCCATCAGAGAACATCTACCATATTACATACATGCTGAATTGATGAATAATATAACCATCAATGCAGATCAATATTATCTAGAACATCCGTAGGAACCCTAAGAGTAAGCAGCCACGCATTTTTCTCTGAGAAACTTTGGTTGCAACATATTATTAATGTAACGAATTGTGTTTTGCTGTTCGCCCAATATCTGTTACTGAAGAGATCTATTTCCATGGCAATAGCTCCCAAACACCATCTTGAGTATGAGCAGTACTCATGTTGTAGGATAGTTCATCAGGACTTATGACTATTCTGTGAACATTATGAGTCCGTAAGCAACATCGCGATTTATCACTAAAGACAATTTGAATCAAACTTGTTCGTCATTCCAATGCAACTTTTTGTTACACCACTCTAGTTTAGGATTTGTAGGTAAACAAACATTGGCGTAGTTCTTCAATATGTAGATTGTACGGAGATTTGTTTGTTAATTAATAACCATTGATGAAGAAAAGGCAAGAAAAACCAACATACTGCATCAAACAGATTTCAAGATCTAACAGAAGAAGATGAAACTCTCCCTCGATGCAGCTACAACAATTACAAAGGAGGTAATCATAAAAGAAGCAAGAGCATTTCCAATCGTTGTGCATGGACTCGACAACATCAAACTATTAACCGATATGATAGATGCAAATGCTGAAGGCGCTTATGTTATTAAACTTATTGACAGTGATGCATTTGGCAAATGGCCAGATTAGATTGAGATACAGTCAATTTAAATAAAACAACAAAAAACACAACAAATGATACCAAAAAATTAAGCGATAGAAAAGTATCTTGAAGATTTATCGGCGACCGATGCTACTCGCTTTGGAAGGCCACTAAGAAATTGAACCAGCCACAATCCAGCAACCCTCCCATCAGAACAGGAATTGAAGAACGGGCAAGAAGTAATCGTGAAAAACCACAAGCGTTTGCAGCACACCTTGAAAACGTCTTCCAGTAAAAATGCGGTCAGAAAATGAAGAAAAACCAATCACTGAAATGAAGCTCCACTCCAGCTAGAACTTCCAGTACAAGTAGTAATGGTTACTGAGGTACATACAATCTAAAAAAGTGTTCAGAAAGCCCCAGGACAGGTTATGTCCTGGTCACTGGTCGAACCCTCAAAGAACTTCCCAGAAAGCCGCTCAAATAATTCTTATCCGTAAACCTGGCAAAAACCCGGAAGAAATAACTTCTTATCGGCGTAGTTTATTTCCAATATTTTGTAAACTATTTGAAAAATTATTTATACATAAACTAAGCCCTCTACTGAGGGACGGAAATCATATCCTGTTCATCAGTTTGGATTGAAACAGGATCACCTTACAATTGAACAAGTAAGGCTTTTGACAGGGTTTAGTATGATGGTCTTCTGTATAAACTAGTAAAAGTAATTAATATGTATCAGATTCTGAAATCATATCTTATTAGCAGACACTTCCAAGTCAAATACAAATATGAAATAACTAGTATCTTATCTGGTGTACCTCATGGCAGTTTCCTTGGACCAGTACTTTACCTTCTATACACCGCTGTGAACACCGGCCCGTATCCGAAACGCTCGTGAATCAGAATACGGACTATCCGCGTAAAGCGAACGCAATTCCGAAAATCGGGAAAAGTTCCAGGAGCTCGATCGGCTTCCTTCGGAGCGTAGGAATCTTTTATGCAGTGGGGTAGCACGGCCGATTCCCAGATTTTTTCACCTTCCCAATTTTCTGTTCTCGCGGATAATCACTCAAAATGCTCGTCGTCTACTTGTGTACAATTTGTTTACTTTCTTATACTTTATGTATAAGTATAGGAATGATGAAAATTTTCGAACTCGAGATTTTAACGGATATACGCGATTTGAGGTCCCCTGAATAATTTCTGACTATTTTCGGAATGAGGTCTGTGTGACTGTGCGCGCTCCACCGTCCAAACGATGAAAGCTAGCAGTGGCGGCTCGTGGGTTTGCTATTAGAGGAGGCAAACGCAAATGTGTGTAATGTACAACGTCCTGCATGTACATATTAAGTGATTTTTATTTGTATTGATCGAAATATCGAAAATGTTTAAGATAAAAGATAAACTAGGTACTTTAGTGCTTACCGAAAATATTCCCATAAAATTACGAGGCGGATATTATGCATTCATATTCCTATGTAGGTATATTGTCACCTTTACACAAGATTAAGGGACATCAAATTGTGAGTAGGTACAGCAACTAAAACATGCCGATATGTAATAGTTATTTACAGTCGAATGCGGGAAGTTCAATTTTACAGCGCGACGGCTTCGTTTGAGGCACGAGCCCGAAGGGCGAGTGCCTCATTTGCCGGAGCGCTGTAAAATAACTTAACGCATGAGATTTGTATAACATTTTTTGGCCGATAGTTTTATTTTAAATTAATAAGTCATCTTTTTATACCTATATATTTTATTTATTCAACTTGGCAACATTGCATTGTTTATGACAGATTTGTTACATTTAAATAATTGTATAAAAGTTAATGGTTATTAGGTAGGTAGGTACGCTTATTATTAGCTATTTATAATCGAATGTAGGAAATTGCATTTTGCTGTATGAAGTTTAAACACGATGCCCAGCGGAGTGTTTGGACTAATTTAATATTAAATTAATATATAAATGTTGTGTATTTTGTTATACTTATTGAATTAGAAATTAATATATTTCGTTCTCCTGAACATCGGCTTCATGATTTCAAAATTGCGTATTTTTCCTACGTCTCTGGAGTTTAAAAAGAAGGATTAATTACTTTTCCGCATACTATGCGGGAAAACGCACAGTCGTCGTAAACACGAAGTTACATGTGACATGAACGGTGCATAGTTACAATGTTTATCTACTACCATATCGTAATGTCAAACTTTATGACATTCATTCAGATGTCGTAATGGTATACTTTACCGCACTAGTGCGGTAAAGTGACGTTTTACCGTACTAGTGCGGTAAAGTGACAACAACAAAATTAAAGATTTATTATCTATTTATTATAAACAGTAATTGTACATTTCTTACATTTCGAAATATTAATTCCAGCCAAACATGAATCAACACGATTAGTATTGATAGATGAACCTTGACTATTTAACGTATTTTCATTTTCTCCCATAATTTGGTTATCAATTTAATTTTTGTTTTCAGTAGAGGTTTCTACATAACCTTCTGCAACGCTCGATGATTTCAATCCCCCGTGCCGTTTTAAAGTATCTATATCAGCACCTGCATCGACCAGCAAGGATGCTGACGACCTTCTAAAACAGTGACCTGTATAGTTTCTCACATCCAACAATCCTAGGAACGTTGCAATTTCTTTTGGCATGCGCCTAATAGTATTTATATCTAGAGGTTGAGATGTGCATTTGCCATTTTTGGACAATACAGAAAAACGATCGTGAGTTACAGACTTTGGACGAAGATGAAAGTAATTTCGAAAAGTATCCAAGCAGTCAAAACATGCAATGTTTCCTTTAGTAATTACAAATTCTCTGATAACTTTGGTTTTAGTAATTGGTATGATAATTTTAATGAAATCACTGTTATCATAAATGTCTGTTAATTTTAAATAAGTTAGCTCTTCTCTACGGCAAGCTCCGAAAATACCAATAATTAAACAAACCTGTAACAGAGCAAAGTATTCTCAAATCAATTTTTAAAGAATGTAATACCGTGCACTACCTTCATCATTAAATATTGATCGTCATTGGCTTCTTGCAAAAATCTGAGTATTTCATATTTTGAAAATACATTTGACTTTTTTGCTTTATATCCATCGCTATTTCGTTTCAAAAACGCCAACAATTGCGTATATTTGCTTATATATTATATTTCTTCTTAATGAAATAGTTGTCCTTACCATGGAATAATGTGTCCATAAAGTACACGCTTTATTCGTTTAGGCTTTAACGGAAAAGTAAGCAAGCAGAGTTTTTTCTGAAACAGCATCTCCCACCATTTTTCATTTTGCACAATTTTTCAAGTCTTGAGTATTCCAACATGTACCTTTGCTCAGATTTAGCAGGTATAAGAGTTGAAAGTGCTTCGTTTGCAAGAATTTCCACAGCGGAATGATGCAAATAATTCTCAGTGTCACTTATTTTTATAAAGAAAAATGTAAATAAAAGTTTGTGTGTGTAGCGTTTCTAAGGATACTTACTTTAAAGATATCAAACTACTGGATTATTGTAATTTCACGAAACGTCAAATCCGTGATGATTATTATTAAGGTTTTTAAATTACTATTATGGTAGTAGATAAAACATTGTACGACATTCGTATCGTAACGCATTATTACGAAACTCGATAGGTTGTCCAACTCGACCTGGCGGTCTCGTTGGACAATTTTCCCATCTCGTTTCGTAATATGGCGCGTTACGATACTTATATCGTAAATATCTATTACATGCCGGGAGGCCAAAAATAATATTAAACTAACGATAATTCACACACCGGGAGCAAGCTGCCCCTTGCAAAATTTTCTATTTTCAATAAAATAAAACTATGTGCTCCAATTTAAAACATGAGATTCATTGGTTTGAACTCCCCATCAAGTTGTTCATGAAACAAAATAACAAAGTAAAAAAAAGTAATTAACAAACTAAAATAACTAACTAACAAAAAGTAAAGTAAACTATTAACAGAAAATAAACAAAAATGCTAATAACAATTTAAACTCAATTGTATTAAAAACTATATAATGCGTCACACAACTGCACGAGAAACAGTGGGAGTGGTAGTAAAAAAAAACCTTTATTTGGCATTTGCCTCTTACAATATACCGTGTATTATTCCATATTCCCCTCACCCTATTTACATTTTTTCTATACATTCCACTCCTTGAACTCTCTCCTCCACTCCATTTCCTCCTCCTTCTCTCACCTCTTTGTACCTTGTGTCCGAATCCTCCATCTCCGGCCCTCGACTGTTATCTCTCCTGCAACATATCAATTATGCCCCTCTGTTCCCCTCCTTTTCCTACCCTCCTCCTTTCTCCTTTTTAACTCTTCTAATATATGTGCCCCTTCCCCATTTTTTCCCAATGCCTTCTTCCAATCCCTGCCCTCCTTCTCCTCCTCCTTGCTCCACCCCATTTCTTCGCACTCTTCCCACCAATGCTTCCATTCATCCCTTCCCTTCCCGCATGCTTCGCACCCTTTATATTCTTCCCCCATCCAGTATTTATTTGCCCTCTCCTCGTTTCCGCATCTATATCTAGCTATTAACTGCTCCTCCTCTGCCGTTTTAACGCCCTCCAAGTACCTTGGCCTCCTTCCATATGTTTGTAGTGTTCTCTATTTCCTATTATACCTTGCTTCCCTTATCTTCCCTTCTCTTTCCTACGCTTTCGCCTGCTTCCACCTCTCTACCATCTCACTTTCCACCTGTCTTCCCTCTCTTCTCCTCCTTTCCACCTCACCTGTTGATAGCCCAGCCTTCTCATGGAGTTTGATCCTTGCAAGTTCCCACTCTGATAACTTTTCTCTCATCCTCTCCCTCTTGTCTACTTCCTCCAATACCTTTTTCCGCAGCCTCTCCTCTCCCCTCCTCTCAATTCCAACTCATATTTCAGCATTCTCCTCCCAGTCTCTACCGCAAGCCTCTCGCACACCGTCTATTGCCTCACTATATAATCGGGGGTCGACCTTTCAAGGTGCAGTGCCGTTTTAAGGTGCCCTAGGTGTGCCCTCTCGATGATTTTGTGCTCCTTGCCCCCCCATATCTCTACCCCATACATCAAAATACTTCTCACACAGACATCCCATATTTTTTTCGTCTCGTCAAATCTCCCTTTCCTCTTCCCCCATATCATTTTTCTCAAGCCCGCTTCCGCCTTTTTCGCCTTTCTACTTGTATGTTTTATTTGCCCTTCCCTACTGTTGCTCGCCCTCATCACATAGCCCAGATACGTCCACTCCCTCACCTGCTCGATGTCCTGTCCTTTCCATTTCACATGTGTTTCCTTCCATCTCCCTCCTCCTTTCCTGAACACCATCACTTTCGATTTGCTTACATTTAGCTCGAGCCCCCTCCTGTCTAGGAATCCCTCTAGCCTCCTCACCATTTCTTTCAGCCCTTTCTCCGTTTCCGCGAGGATGGCCACATCGTCATGTGCCGTGACGCAGCGTCTGGCGGCATGCCTCCAGCCGATGTGTTTTTATCGAGAAAAGTCTCTAGTTAATACGGACTGCGCTAGGATTTGTATCGGTTCAGCGCGTCAAATGCAGCAGTTTGTGAGGCTGAATTTAGTTTGCCCCCGGCCGGCAAAATTTCGCAATATTTTCGCGCTATAAGATCTTGGGATGTTTGAAAATTGTAATTTCTACAACTACAACTATTTACTAAAATACGCGTTTTTAATACAAAAAACAACACTCATGTATAGAAAAAAATAAATTACAAAAAAATGTCATTATACAAAATGATTAAGGGAGGCATTGCCTCCGTTGCCTGCTCTGACAAGCCGCCACTGAAAGCTAGAGCTATGAAACTTTATACTTAAGATTTGTATAGAGCAAGGAGTAACCTCGTCACCTTTTCCTTCTCGAAAACGGTTATACTTTTCTTTGTATTCTGACAAGCTTAACAATTATTGCAAACAAACTTAGGTAAAATAGAAGAATGGCTGAAAGCATGGGGAATAAAATTTGCCAATGAAACCAAATCCACTCACGCTACATTCACAAACATGTCCACCAGTTACTATGAATAGCCAGCTACTTTCACAAGAAGAATGTGCCAACAAGTTGCTGGTTTACTAGCAACAAGTTGCTGGTTTACAAAGCCTTTCTTAAACCCTTATGGACGTATGAAATTCAACTGAGAGGATGGCAAGCAACACGAACGTGGACAACGCTTTCGAAACAACTTACTCCGATTGCTCGTCCAATTGGCTTGGTTGGTTACAACGCAACCTACATTTCCCATCAGTGAAGGACGAAATCCAAAACATAATCACCCTAACCCGCTTGCAGTCCAGTTGCTACAAGATTACCTAACAAATCGCCTAAAACGGAGTTATCTACCTGAATAACGTAAACCTTGTTTACACCATAATCCTCTTCTCTTACCATATTAAGTCAATATAAGATAAAATTGAAGATGGTTCTACCACTGGGTAAACCCATCAAATTCTAATATACAACTTTTTATCAAATGTATTGCTAAATGTTGCTATTATATGTATATAGAAATTGTATTTCACAAAAAAAAACATCTCCATCTTGAACCAATTTCCCTTAATAGGTACTTATATTTATACATTGCCATGTTGTAATAGTATATGAAATGAGGCAAACATAAATCCATAAATTTAATTTTAAAAGTAAAATCCAAGATGTGTAGCTCTTTACTTTAATTCATATTGACTCAAAATAACTCCCTAATAAAAATACATCAGCCAATCACAAACTGTGCTGTTCCATAAGTATCCCGACGACAGTTCATATAGAAATACAAATCCACCACCACCATCATAATAATTTTAAATAATTACTGATTTTAGGGCAACGATGCGAACGTCGGAATTCATTCAATTGTGGCGATACCGTACGAAGATTGGTCCATGGATTTTATACAACCCAGACCTGTATGTATACGAAAGGATGGTCAATGTGTCAAATCGTCGTTTCTAAACCCACCGGAATCTAAAAAGATTCAATTTGAGCAAGAAATGGATGGAAGCGAGGGACACACTTTACCACCCGTTATTGTTCAAAATACAACATCATATGTATTCTTAAGTCCAAAGGATCGAATGATTGACTTGAAAGGAAAAGTTCCAGAGCCCGGGCAATATGTTTTCGTTGTACACTATACCCAACCAGATTTCCCAGGTTAGTTACATTTATGTTATATTTGTTCAAAATAATTGAATATAATATATCATGGCCGCAAATTAACTGCCACCAATTAAAATATTAATTGATGTATCTTTATTATGTTTTAATATGTTTGTTCTGCTTTTGTTACCTATATGCAAACTTTTGCTTTTTATTTTTTAATTTTGTTTGATTATATCTATTTTATTATTAGGTTCTGTTTTAATTATTGTTTATAATTGCTGCTGAATTTAATTTTTTTCTGATAAATTGGGTTTTATGGTTGAAACATTTAAAATAGGGCAGGGTATGTACAGTAGGTGTCTGTTTAAAAGTTTAAAAATAGGATCCTTTCTCTCAAACTCTTCAACTCAGTGGTAATACCTAATCAAAAAATAAACAACATAGGCAATGTGAGGAATGCCATCCGATCACTATGGTTCCTGTTTACGAAAGATTGTTAGAACTAACTGTAAATAAATAGCATGTCGAGCACTGACAAACAAATCTTTTATTAAAAAATATTAAGCTGGATTTCGTCATAAGAACTACATTACAGTTTGTGTTGGAAGATTGAAAGCAAGCACTCTAAATAAAATTGATGATTTTTGTAGTGTTTTTGAATCTTAAAAGTTATCTACAAGATAGAACACAAGTGAAACAATATAATGGTTGCAAATCTAATGAACAACCGACATGATATAGTCTGCCGCAAGGAACAGCATTGGGCCAAATTTATTTACATGTAAATGTAACGTACAACTATTGCAGATGATACATTAATGTATGTGACTGAGGATAACATAACTCCCTTATAGATATAACAAATGTAGTCTCAGATAGGTTTTATAACAATGCAGTTCATATTAATACTAAAAAACAAAATATATGTCAATTAAGAACAAATTAAACAGGATAGACATAGAAAGGCACGGAGATGTACTAATAAATAAAAACAAAATTGCACAAATTAACGTAATTAAGTATCTAGGTGTCATCGTTGAGTTTTTCTAATTATACACAGATAAATAATTGGTAGTTAGTTATTTATAATGAGTGGGGCGTTTATCGCCCCTCCACTGCGACCGCAAGGATCTATTGTGGCTCACAACTATTTATAGTGTGTGTGTGGCTGTGTGTGTGTGTGTGTGTGTGTGTGTGTGTGTGTGTGTGTGTGTGTGTGTGTGTGTGTGTGGGCGCGCTCTAGCGTCCAAACGATTATAACTAGAGCTCTGAAACTTTAAACTTAACATTTGTATGTAGCAAGGAGGAAAACGTCCTATTTTGAACGCAATCTCTCAACCGGAAGTGATGGTTTACTCTTATCACCTTTTCCATATCTCGAAAACGGTACACGTTAAACAACTTTCATTTGAAAAGTTTTTTCGAAAAATGTAGTATAACTAAGTATAAGTAAGTTTCGTGCGGACCACCGCGGATTTTTTTTATATACATATATGGTGTAATGTTAGCCTGAGCTAATTAATAAATTTATTTCTATTATTATTATGTCGATCCAATTCTGAAGTATTTATCAGGATTAAAAATGAAGTTACTTAACATTCCCCATATCATTGATAATAATCTAGTAAAATATTATTCTTTTTTCAGAATTTAATTTAGATGTTCTAATTCAAAATGGGCAATTTTACGATGCGAAACTACCAGTTCAACATTGCCCATCAGTTTCAGGTTGTCGGGCATTAATAATCCAGGAAGATGGGAATACGCAATTCTCCCTTACTGAAAACTTTATGATTACTCACAAGGTATTTATTTTCGCCTTAAATATTTACGTTTAGTTATTCGTTTTCTAATTCTAGTTACCACATAATGAGAATGTATATTTGGATTATTTGTTAGTTGTGCCAGCAGATGTGTACTCACAACAAATTTTGAGGGAAGAAGAACTAAATCGAGCCAGTGAATTTATTGTAAATTGCGGTAGCAACCATTTCAATATAGACACTAGTGAAAACGGTATTGTCTTTGCAAAGAAAATCATTTGTTTACTGACATTTTTTATTTGTAGGATTCTGCAGAGATTCAGTATTTACAATCACTGCAGGTTACAATAACGGAGCTCTGCCTTGCAATTGTGATTATGATGGTTCGTTAAGCTTTGAGTGTGAGAAGTTCGGAGGGCAGTGTCAATGTAAGCCTAATATGATTGGGAGACAATGTTCATCTTGCAAAACAGGTTATTATGGTTTTCCTGATTGCCAACCATGTAACTGTCCATCAACAGCATATTGTGAACCTGCTACGGGTATTAATAGTGTTTTCTTGAATTGTGTGCTTACTAATTGTATATCTATAGGTGTATGTATTTGTCCTCGTAATGTAATGGGAAAACTTTGTGATCAGTGTGAACCGTTGACGTACGGATTCCATCCACTTATTGGTTGTGAAGAATGTAATTGCAATCCACTTGGTATTAAAAATACTTTACAATGTGATTTATTCAATGGAAGTTGCCCGTAAGTAGCGAATATTATTCTGGCCCAACCCAAACGTTAAATGTTTTATTTTAGTTGTAAGGAAAATATTGTCGGCCGTAAGTGTGACATTTGCCAGGCCGGATATTACTTGTACCCGCATTGTGATAAATGCGCTTGTGATATAAGGGGAACAACGGAAGAAATCTGCGACCAAGAATCCGCCGAATGTTTATGCAAGAAAAACTTAGTAGGTCCTTTGTGTAGCATTTGCAGAGAGGGCACATTTAATCTTCAAGCTAGCAACACTGATGGCTGCACAGATTGCTTTTGTTTCGGCAAAACCACACGATGCCATAGTTCTAATTTGGCCAGAACGGCAATATTCCACATGAGTAACTGGACAGTTATTGCCATTAATGAGACGGACAAAATTGATTTTATTCCATTAAATTTGACACTTGAAAATATTGACGAATATAATGTAATTCTTGAGTTTTCTAATGAGCTAAAGAATAAAACCGTTTACTTTGCTGTTCCAATAACTTATTTAGGAAAAAAAATTACTTCCTATGGAGGAAATCTTAAATATTCCATTTTTTACACTATCGGAGAATCAGGTATGCTTAATTAACACCTGGTTTAAGATATGCGTCAATAATTTTCTTGCAGGTAAAGCTGTAATGGGTCCAGATGTGATTCTAGTTGGTGGCGGTACATATTTAACGTATAATAGTATCGAACAACCTGCTGCTTCAACCGATTACACTGAATCTTTAGAACTGGTCGAGGCTAACTTTATATTACCATCTGGTTTACCAGCAAATAGAGAGCATATTATGGTAGTTTTAGAGGATTTACAAGGAATCTATATTCGAGCTATTTACTGGAGCGCTAGTTACTCTACAAAGTATGTAATACTTAATTTATTTTAAGCAGCTTCATACTGATGCCTAGAGTGTTCGCTTCTTAGCTTAGTGCCGTTTCAGATGAGGGGTAGGATGCGCCCTACGTCCTACGCTTGAAAATCAGTTGGCATTGTGTTAAATGTAGAATTTCAAATAAGAGCGCTTTGAATCGGCGTACGCGCGACGTAAAATTTACAGCGCGGGCATAAGTTTGGCCCGCACGTCTCGCGTAGCTACGTCTGGCGTAGGACGTAGGGCGCATCCTACGCCTCATCTGAAACGGCACTTATACCTTTTGGTAATAACATTATATATTATATTTAGAGCTTTTGCCCTTAAAATGCTAAACGAAATATTATTACTTACCTTTATGTTGTGCTTCTCTACATTCAAAGTTTTATAAAAGATGCAATAAAAATCTACAGTAGTTATATAGGAAGTCATAAAAGTTGTATTTTCTGAGTGTTTCATTAATTTGAATTATTTTATTTAGAATATCAAATGTTTTCTTGGATGATGCAGTCGATTCTCGAATTTATGGTGATAATTATCAAAATTTAGAAATTGCAAGTTCAGTTGAACAGTGCCTATGTCCACCTAATTATCAAGGACTATCATGTGAGGAATGTGCACCTGGCCATTATAGAATCAGCAGTGGCCCACATGGCGGATATTGTGTGCCATGTCAATGTAACGGACATACTGATGAATGTGATGTAAATACTGGTATTTGCATTGTAAGTTATATACATAGTTTCGTTATTAAAGAGTTTATTGTGAGTAATTATTTTATTTCAAGAACTGTCAACATAGTACAACAGGACAGCACTGCGAAAAATGTGATATTGGATACCACGGTAATGCTGTACAAGGAACACCAAGAGATTGTCTGATATGTGCTTGTCCATTGCCTATTGCATCAAATAAGTCAGTACCTACTCATTTATTGTTCTATTGTGGTTAATTATTTATTATTGTAAATTTCTAGTTTTGCAACTGGTTGTGATGTAAGTTCAGATGGTGAAAAGATTAGTTGCGATTGTGTCGAAGGCTACTTTGGAGCTCGGTGTCAATCTTGCGCGCCTGGTTATTACGGAAAACCCGAACTTTTAGGTTGTTGTTAAGCAAAAGATTCTGAAAATAATTTAACTGTATTTCTAATTCGTAGAGGATTACTGCAAACCATGTCAGTGTTCTGGAAATATCAACCCTGATGAACACGGTTCTTGCGATACAGTAACTGGAGAATGCATGCGATGCCTGAATAATACGTTTGGTGAAGCTTGTGCACTTTGTGCTCCCGGCTACTTCGGTGACGCTATAACTCTCAAAGATTGTCAATGTAATGAAATTGTTGGCCAATTCTATGCTACGATCATCCTCCCTTGCGTGAATCTCACACATTTTGATTCAACATTTCTAATATTGTGCTTAAGTATTTGTAATGAAACATATTTTCTGATTGGCCCAATAAATTGTGGCAAGAAAATAATTAAAAAGTAGATTCGTTCATGAACTACTCATTTTTCATGAACAATTCTCTTTGATTCTTGATAAATCGTTTAGTTCGATAAGTCATGTTGCCATGAATTAAGAAATATGATACAATTTGAATGATTCGACGATAAGATTCGATCTGAATAACCCTGTGCAAACTAAATGTGATTTACAATAAATACTTTTTAAAAGTGTTTATAAAAATTGTCCTTATTACCGCATTTTCATATAAAATAAAAATGCCAACTTGAAATGTAATTAGAACAAAAAAGATTTTGCATAATATTTCTTTCGTTTTTTCTTGCATAATCATGAATTTGTTGGTCAACACCAACCATTGAGTTAACCATCAATAACTACTTTTCGTTTCACTATTTTTCAAGCCAACATGATATGTAAGCGTTTCAGAGTTGATTTCCAATTATATTAACTCAAATATAAATTAAATAAGCGATGTAAAAGGTCAGAAATTTATTTTATGTTGAAGTTATTTACAAACATAAACAAATATTATCTGCACATAAAATTATACAAGCCATCAGTCAATCCAATTTCATGAACTTGATTATTATTCTCATCAAAAATTATATGTAGCTTGGATAATGTTGCACAATTATCGTTTTGAGCTAGTGTTGCTGTGATTCATCAACTGAACCTCTGCAGGTGCAAGTATCGTTTCATGGCCGCTGATAGATTGTCGCTGATTGTTTAGAGCCTCGGTGAATAGCCCATCAGTTCGTTTTGGAAACCCTTGATTTTCAATCCGTTTCAAACTCTGATATTTAGGTTTCATTTCTTCTTATTTTTCCACAATCAATTTTATTTCGTATTTCAATTGGCATTTCCTTCATACGATACCCCATATTTATGTATTCTGTTGTATTCCTTGGTAAGTGTCAATAAAATGCATAAAGAACCCTTAAAATAAATACGTTGTGTTGCTCATCAATATAAATAACTCAAACTTCGTGGAAATTAATACAAAAATATTGTATGTGTGGTGGTAATCAGCAGACATCCATAATAACGAACGAATATGAAGAACGCGAACAAATTCAGAACCCTAAACGAGATGAGTACAAAAAATCGAATCATTTTATGAGTCAACCCGTTCTCGGATTACCAACCTCTAGTGTATAGTCTCACACTTATGGAGACTAGCTATTCGTATTTATCATGTAAATATATAACAATGAATTTTTTCTGGCAACTACACGGGGACATCTCAAACACTGCTCAGATTATTACAATATACCAAAGTATTGTTTTTCAAATGAATAGAATTTTGAATAGTGATGAAAATTAAAATCTGTGGGAACACCAATTGGAGTTGACAATTTTGGCATAGAAATAGTCTGTCTTCCATGCTAAAATGTTTTCTATTTTCATTTATATTGTAGCTTGCGTCTGCGATATAGTTGGTACGGATCACTGTGATAGTTACAATGGCGAATGTCAGTGTAAACCTAATGTAATTGGTGAGAAATGTGACCGTTGTGAACTAGAACATTATGGTTTCCAATCTGGTAGTGGATGCATCGCTTGTAATTGTGAAGTTGCTTCTACTAGCGATCAATGTGATGATGTTACCGGCCAGTGTAGATGTAAAGTTGGTGTAACTGGCAGAAATTGTGATAGATGTGCTCCTGGTTTTTGGAACTACACTATAGATGGTTGCATATGTAAGCCAATTATGTTAATGTTATAGTACTTACTTATGTCATGACATTTTTAGCATGTGGATGCAAAACTCAGTATTCACTAGGATTTGGCTGCAATGCACAAACTGGACAATGTGAATGTCTGACTGGAGTAATTGGAGAGAAATGTGACCAATGTCCTCATAGATGGGCTTTTGTTAAAGATTACGGCTGTCATAAATGTGATAGTTGTACACATGATTTACTTGATACAGTGGATATGCTTGCCAATCTTATTGATCCAGTTATTAGCGACTTTGATGTATGTATTTCTATGATTTGCAAAAATATTTATTCGCAAGTTGACATAGAATCCATATTCTATGAATTTATGTATACTCAGTGACATATAAACTGCACCACTTAGAAGGGGTGGGAATTTTTGGACCAAATTGGACCCGCCTTGGCATTGATTCCAGCAGGTGATCAATGTCTTCTTGGGGTATGGCATCCCAAGCAGCCTCTACTTCATGCCGTAGAGCTTCTATTGTCAACGGTGGGTTCGGGAGATTCCTCAATCTTTTACCCATCATGTCCCACATGTGCTCAATTGGCGACAAATCGGGAGATCTTGGCGACCAAGGCAAAAGATTAACATTGGCCTCTTCAAAGAAGTCAAGAGAAACCCTTGCTACCTGAGGTCGTGCATTATCTTGCTGGAAAAGTGGGTCTTCCAGCCCTCGAAGATATGGAAGAACATGTGGTTCTACCACTTCGTCATACTGCCCCTAATGAAGAGCAAGGATGACCTACTGCCGTAAGCAATAGCACCCCACACCATCAACCCCACAGTTCCTGAACATGCCTCGCAATCGAAAAATCAGGATTGCGCCTTTCTCCACGTCTTCGTCTAACAGTCATCCGACCATCATGCATTCCTAAACAAAATCGCGATTCGTCACTAAAGACAACTCGATGGCACTCCAAGTTCCATTGAAGTCTTTCCGTGCACCAGGCCAAACGTTCCTGGCTATGTTGAGCAGTGAGGGGTAGCACAAGATGTGGGCGGTAAGACAGCAAGCCAAAGATTCTTATTCGACGATAAACTGTTCGCCAGCCTATCGGACGACCTTGTTCACCTAACCATTGATCAGCTATTGATCTAGTTGTAGAGAATCGGTCTGTCAAGGCCATTAGTCTTAAACGGCGTTCATTGGTTCGTCTTTGAGCCCCAGTGCCTCTTCTCCGACGTTCAACCTCATGTTCAGACCACGCTTGATAAACACGCATTATTGTTGAGTGGTGCCGTCCAAAACGGTTGCCGATTTCTCTAAACGAAAAACCTGCTTCTCGTAAACCAACAATCCGCCCTCGGTCAAAGTAACTCAACTGCTGGTAAACTTGAAGTTTCCTTCCTCTAGGCATCATTAAACACTTGAAACACTTTAAACTAAAGAACGGGATCCGAAAAAGTGGAACAAATTCAAAAAATGACTCGATAATTGCTTGTCTATCACCACCTTTAAAAAATGACACAAACGTCAAAAATCCCATGACTACTTGATGATTGGGTTTCAAATTTTAATCAACTATTTCCCTGGACTAGTTCATTCCTGCCAAATTTGGTCCAACAATTCCCACCCCTTCTAGGTGGTGCAGTTTATATGTCACTGAGTATATTTCTTTGTTAAACATTTCTGAATTACATGAAAACTTTAGCAGGCTTATTAAAACAAACTATATATAAGTGCTTTTTCTAAATAAAAATATCTAGACAGGGCCAAGTAAATATAATGATCGATTGTCACCACAAACCATACAGTATATACTGAAATTGAAACTGTTTCACTACAGCCGAGAACTAAGATAGATAGCTATCGCTATAACCCGAGGTTAATGAAACATTCCATTGCAGTTTCTATACTATTTTATTCAATAATAAGGGATAATTATTAATAGTTTTTGTCGTTCGTGTTTTTGAGCGAAATATGTTTTATTTAGTAGGTAGAGAATTCGCGTTTTTTTCATCATATTCATTATTTAAAAAGTGTATTTAAAACTCAAAACTTGACTTTATGTTGATATATTCCGATTATTTATAATTAATGAGATCTATGATACAGTTGAAAATTATAAATTGATGTACTACTAATTAATTGCGAATGGATTTATTATTTTGTAAAACTTTACATGCCAATTTTATACAGTATATAATGACTTCCTGTTTAATCTAGTCCGCAGATTCTGGATTTTTCACCGCAAGGAGACTAATACACATTACAGAAACATTTCAACATCTGAAACCTAGAATTTTACAATTGGATCCCAATAGTATAAACCTTACTCCCATCATTCAAGAATTGGAAAGTCTCGAGCAAGATTCCATGAATATGAACAGAAAGGTTTCAGCATATTTTTGTTGTAAATTGGTTTAAATATAATTTTTTTATATTTGTAGGCGAATTATTCATTAGACAACAGTAAAACATTAGTAACTGATGCCAAAGGTACACGAAAAGAAACAGACGAAGTACTAACGGCAGTTTATGAAGCAGCGCAGCAAGTTCGTGAAACTATCGATAATATCAAACAATTATCACTTAATTTATCAACAGGAGAAGGTATTGCATTATAATTATTACATTTTTCACAATATTACTATAGATTATTTAGGGCCAAAAATCGATGCAGCATTACAAGAAGCAGAAGCCATATTGAATGATTTGCAGTTATATAATCTCACAGAACCCAAAAATATCGCAGAAAAAGAATTTGATAAAGTGGAAAATTTGATAGATAGTTTATTGGTTTATAAGTTACCTGTTGACCAAGTGGATACTGAGATTAAGATTATAAAGGATGGGATCAAAGATTTCAACGAAAAACTGGATGATCTGTATAATCATACGCAATATTCAATCAATAAAGCAAAAGAAGCTGACAGTTTATATGCAGCGAATGGGTAAGTTATAGTATAGTTATAGTATAGTGACATTTTAGATCAAACTAGATAAGTATGGATCCATCATGAAGGTTTTTTTGGGACACACAATTGGTGAATATAAGTGTTGTGAATAGTAAAACAGTGTACATATTGACTATACAGTTCCAAACAAGTCATTTGGGTAGGCGTGGTCTGGTGTCGCTGTGTTTTAGAGGTGTACTCAGCGTCAATAGTACTTTGGCGTTAAATTTAATTGTGCAACTATGTGTATTTGTAAATTTATTAATTTTTATTATGTACATACGTTCTTATATAAGTTTGCTAGAACTGTTAAAACAAAATGTAGTAAGCAAGTACCAGTATTAAAGCCAGCTACATTCACTTTTGTCACGGAAGGTATAACGCCGGCAGGAGCTACAGGTATTTGTTTAAATGCAACGAATTTTTAAAATTAGTTGGTATATTTTCCGATGGACTTGTTTGCTTGGTGGCGCTTGTAGAGCGTTTACACTACAGTGACTATATACAAGACAGTGGCGACAATGGTATGTCTTTGTTCTGATTGGCTGTTCATGTGGGTCGCCATTTTGGTGCTCACGTCAGTTTGTGTACTATTAAAAGTGTGGTAATTTCAGAGTTCCTATTTTTAATTTATATCAATATTTGAGATTACAACAGATCTTACGTGATTTATTAGTGATTGGAATAGTTATATCTGGAACATTTTGCAGAGATTGTGTAACATAACCTAATTTTTGTGGTGAAAAATGCCAGGTTGTGCTGCGATAAATTGCAGTAATTCTGCGAAAAAAGGCTTCTCAATGAAACGCTTTCCAAGTGACCCCAAAAGGATGAAAGAGTGGCGTGCAAAAATAAAACGCGATAAATGGACACCCACAGTTCATTCTCGATTGTGTGAGGTAAATATATGAAGGGTGCTGGGGAAGAACGACCTAAGTCACGCCAAATGGAATTTGAGAAAAATCAAATTTAAAGTTTCCCAACTAAAAAAAGTACTTCAGACTCATGAAAAAAATATTCAAAAATCAGCATTTGATCAGAAATATATTTATTACAACTCGTACAAAGCAAAATAAGTTTCAGATGACATTTTCCACAATAATTTCAAAATATTCTCTAAAATATACGGACTGATGTCACTTTTCCCTGGCATTAGGCGTCAATCGGTGGGTTATCAACGTATTCGTCCTCACTTTCTTCTGGTTGATTGATGTATGTCAAACGTTTGTAGAAGTCCGTAGCTTCTGGTCTTACAAGGAGCTTGTAAATCGTCCCACTTTGCCTTTTTGATAGGTATCTGGTCAGGGTACAATTTGGTCAACATCACAGCTGTGTTTGTCTTTATCTTTCTTGATGTGCTTTTCGCAAACAACGGAGATTGTTGGTAAATGCCTGTGAATGTTCCCTTGTGGAAAATCTTGCTGGGGTTTTCATTTTCGACTTTCAGCATTCTGACCGGTCGGGTAGGGAAGGGGCATTTTGCTGCGTATAGTGAAGAGAGAAAGGCCGTCCAATTAAAAAATTCAAAATTTTGTCCACAGTCGATTACTTGGAATGGGTTCGGTTTTACGCGACAGCTTTCGAATTCTTCCCTCCAGTCATCTGGCGTCTCTGTATATGTTTTTTTGATTAATGAGAGACATGTTCCGATCGCATTCAAGGTAGGAATGACCACGTATCGGAAATAAAACCTTCACTGTTTCGAATCGTTTCTTTTGCACAACCAGTGTAAAGTGTAAAAATCGTATAAATGTAAAGTTCTTGTTTTGCCCAGAACATGACTCACAAAAAATTGTCAGCTCCCTAACCTCCATTGGCAAAATGTGGCAAAAGAAGTGGTAAATCATTGAACACACGTCGTCAGCTCCTTTTCGAGCAATAGATTCGTCGTAAGTGTAGAATACAGCTTGCGAACTCGATAAAACATGGATGTTGAAGCTAATAAAATTCAACTGACGTTTGTAGTATACGTCGTTCGTTGTTATGTTTGGTGTTGGTAGGTTTTTTTGGTAGTCCATTGTGATCGCTTCCATGCTTTTCGATTTCATACAGCATTTGCGATAGGATTTCTTCAGCTTATAGAAGCGCTCACTTCTCTTCAGATGAAGTTCTTTTTCTCTTACCTTATTGTCTAGCTCTTGCTGTGCCCTCTCTTTGTCCGGACCATCCAGATTTGATTTTGATTTCTCAGTTAGAGAAAAAATGTCAGCCTTCATTGTATCGCAGGTACTGCATGTATACTTGCGCGGATAACCAAATGAAATGTTAAAATTATTTTCAAATATGCAGCGGAACGATTCATACTGCATTTTATGATCGGGGTTCTGCTCAATATACATTCTGTGTAGCTTAGATATATTTAGAGTATCAGGTAAATATACTTTACTCGATTCCTTCAATGAATAATGGGATTTACGGCCCTTCAGACTTTTGATGAAGTCAATCGCCTTTCCCTTGGTCTCATCGCTCAGTTTATGTGGACGTACGTCATGTTTTCCGCGTTTGTCAGTTGGCGATTTTCCGTCACGAACAAGGGAATCTCTCACATACCTGACTCGTCGATCTGTAATTCCGTGCAAGGATATGAAAGCCTTTATACAAACTGTTACATCGTGGACTTTTCCATTCTCACTAATCCTAACTCGATAGCTGTATGAAGCAGTATTAATTCGTGCCTCATCTTCATTCTTTCGTGGACGTCGTCGCATGACTGGGAGAACAGTAATAAGACCACCAAGGTAGGGCATTTTGAGCATTGGTGTCCCCCAAATCGTTAAATTCGCGTATTATTCTTCGGCGTTCTGGCTCACAAATCGAAGTGAAACAGTGAAATCGTTTACACCGGCAGTCAGGCCCAAGTTCGTGGGTGGTAGCTCGCAAGGTTTTCATTACATCTCTAACCCTTCCTGTTTTTTCTTTTTTTTCGTTCCACTGCTCGACGGTCCTATCTCTTCTTCACTGGACACAAACAAGTCACTGTCACTGTCCATTGCACTGTAATACTGCACAATCGCACACGTTTCAAAAACAGTAAAGTATACAGAGAAAGTGAAAGGTACGGTACGACGTATGAACTAGAACAAAACACGAGAAGATAAGATTGATAACAACAGATTGGGTGATGCAATCGATGAACAGATTGGGTCATGCAATCGAAGAACAGGGTGGGTGATGCAATCGTCGATCACTGTAGTTCACACAAAATGAAAATGGAATAAAAGGACTGAAGACGTTCTTCCCATGGCGCGCTCGGACTCACGTCGTTTTTCCCCAGCAGGGTGGATGTTCATATGCTTATTTCTATGGACTTAAGTCACTGTAGCCATTTTTCGACTCAGTCATATTATAGTACTTCCACAATGCAACTAGACGGCGCTAAAAGCTCGTTTTGTTACAAAACTGGACTGAAGTCGTTTTTCCCCACCTCCCTTCATATGTTTAAGGTGAAAATGATAGTTTTAAGTCCTAAGGAAATGTTTAAGGTGCATTTCTCAGAAGAAATGTGGGAAAAGAGTCGACAAGATGGAATTAGGAAATTACGTCAGGATGCAATTCCCACTTTGTTTTCGTTCACAACAGAAAAAAAGAAAAGAACACCCCCTACTGAAAGAGCAGGGGCTCTTCAGTTGGTAAAACGTCAACGGATTTCAGAAATTCCTGATGTGGAAACACTGTCTCCAACAGCATCATCGTTGCCTGCACTTTTGACACAGGAGGCGAGGTCTAGTAGCAGTGACAGTGTAAGTCCTGAAGTGTTAATTCCTAGGAAATTACGAAGCCCAGAAAAATTGGAGAAATACTCAAGAGTATATAATAAGATGATGGAATCTTACAGAAACTGCAAGGAGCAACTCAGGAATTGTAAAGAGAAGTGCAAGAGACTGAAAAACCTACTCCAGAGTAGTCAAGTAACAAAAGAAGATTTGTTAAGTCAAGTTTTTAATGATGACCATATAGAGGCCTTGAAAAAGAAGAGACGTTTCAGAAGTACAAAGTTCATGAAGTGGTCTGACAAGACAGTAATCAAGGCATTGAAGTTAAAATTTACTGGTGGTGCTTCAACTTACGAGGAGCTCTTAAAACAAAATTTGCCATATCCTTCAGTACGTACATTACAGAGAAGACTTCAGAATTTAAAATTAGATAGTGGTATCCTCACTGAGGTTTTTAAATTTTTAAGTGTTAAAGTTCAGTGCCTTGAAGAGTGTGAGAAGGATTGCAATCTAGTGTTAGATGAAATGGCTATTACTCCAGGTACAACATATGATACATCATTAAATAAGTACTTTGGTAATATAACCGTACCAAACCATTCAGGTGTTGCAACCCATGTACTGGTTTTTATGTTAGCTGGGATAAATACCAGGTGGAAACTAATTGTAGCGTATTATTTTACGGGTAATTCGGTAAATGGCTCAATTTTTAAAGACATCATTTTTGAAATTTTTAAAAAGTGTATTGACATAAATTTAAATATTATAAATATTACATCTGATATGGGTTCAGCTAATCAAGCATTATGGAAAACTTTGGGTATCTCAGCAGGAAGGCACAAAATGGTAAAAAATTATTTTCTAAATCCCTTTTCAACTGAAAATGTTTTTGTTATGGCAGATGTGCCTCATTTATTTAAAAATCTTAAAGGAATGTTAGTATCCAACAAAATAATTACAATTCCAGAACACATTAAACAGAAATACAGGTTACCGACTTATATTATATCCGTAAATCATATCTATGATTTAGTCAGTCATCAAAAAAAATTAGAGTTTCAACTTGCTCCAAAATTAACAGAAAGTGATCTGGCCCCGTCCCATTATGATAAAATGAAAGTGTCAAAATCTACTAATGTTATTAGTCACGATGTGAGTAGTGCACTTAAATTCGTAGCTGATCATTTAAAGAAGCCAGAATACTTAACCACTGCTTGGTTTATTGACCAAATAGAAAAATGGTTTTATATTATGACATCAAGATCACCAGCCAACGCTCTTAGTAAATTCGATCATGAACTTTACAATGACACAATCAGTTTTTTACATAATTTTATGGAGATTATTGAATCATTGGAAATAGGGGCCAATAAAATCTGGAAACCGTCTCAGACTGGTGTACTTATTAGTACAAAAACGATTTTGGACCTGCATAAAATTTTATTTCAAAAAAATTATCAATTTGTTTTGACAAGCAGGTTCTCACAAGACTGTTTAGAGAACATGTTTAGTGTGTTAAGGAGCAAACAAATAATTCCTAACGCAATGCAAGTGAAAAATAATTTAAAACTGATCTGTGTCTCTCAGTATCTCAGATCATATAATAGATCGAGCTATGATCTTGATGACCGAGAATTATTTCCGGATTTTTTAAGTATTATAGAGTCCACCCCTGAACCAGTATATGACGTAGTGCAGTTGCCTCAACAAATAGATTTTAAATTTGAAATGAATTACAGCGAATTAACGCTTTTTATAATATTTGTGGATATATTGTGAACAGTATTAATAATAACTCAAAAACTTGTGAAAAAAAAGTTGCATTCAATATTTGGGTGGAAAACAGCCATTGCATACCAATTTTACAAAGTATACCAACATTAAAGCCTATAAAATCCATTCTTTATTCTTTTGCAATGAAATGACATTTTGTTTTTTTATAGAATTACAAAGTACATTTCGTAAATTTTATAAAATAATGTCTTCACAAAATGTGGATATAAAATTATTTTATGAAACTAAAATGTCAAACATAGAATTTGATATACCCAGTTGCCATTTGTTAAAAAAAAAATTATTTCCCGATTTGTAGTATTTAGATTAAAGATTGCCGGTAAAAAGCAAACCAAAATTACGAATAGGTATGCCAGCAGATCTCTTTCTATCAAGTAATCTCTATTTTAACATTTCATCTCGCATAACCTTTTTTTAATGTGTTTGCTTCTGCGGCAATGTTTCTGTATGTATAGTTTTTTATTATATGAAATTAGAATTTCAATAAAATATTTTATAAATGTAGTTTTCCACTATTTCCACTTGTACCACCTTGTAAAATATTTTGTAATGTATTTTACAGTAAGTCTAATAAAAAAAGAACACACAAGGTCCAACAAGTCCAAGCTCCTAAATGTATTTTAGTGTTTTATTTTGACTCATTCAAAGGTCACCTACAAGTTTGAAAATTTATTATCATCTTTTTTCTAGTAGCATGTAAATCTAAAATTATTACATATATATTTTTAAATTAATGCATTCAGCTTTGCTTTCAAGTTTAGCACCAAAATGGCGGGTAGGCGCAGCTTGAGTCGCATTGTCCCCACTGTCTTGTATATAGTCACTGTAGTGTAAACTGGCTGTTTCCACCAAAATATTGAATGCAACTGTCACAAGTTTTTGAGTTATTATTAATACTGTTCACAATATATCCACAAATATTATAAAAAGCGTTAATTCGCTGTAATTCATTTCAAATTTAAAATCTATTTGTTGAGGCAACTGCACTACGTCATATACTGGTTCAGGGGTGGACTCTATAATACTTAAAAAATCCGGAAATAATTCTCGGTCATCAAGATCATAGCTCGATCTATTATATGATCTGAGATACTGAGAGACACAGATCAGTTTTAAATTATTTTTCACTTGCATTGCGTTAGGAATTATTTGTTTGCTCCTAAACAGTCTTGTGAGAACCTGCTTGTCAAAACAAATTGATAATTTTTTTGAAATAAAATTTTATGCAGGTCCAAAATCGTTTTTGTACTAATAAGTACACCAGTCTGAGACGGTTTCCAGATTTTATTGGCCCCTATTTCCAATGATTCAATAATCTCCATAAAATTATGTAAAAAACTGATTGTGTCATTGTAAAGTTCATGATCGAATTTACTAAGAGCGTTGGCTGGTGATCTTGATGTCATAATATAAAACCATTTTTCTATTTGGTCAATAAACCAAGCAGTGGTTAAGTATTCTGGCTTCTTTAAATGATCAGCTACGAATTTAAGTGCACTACTCACATCGTGACTAATAACATTAGTAGATTTTGACACTTTCATTTTATCATAATGGGACGGGGCCAGATCACTTTCTGTTAATTTTGGAGCAAGTTGAAACTCTAATTTTTTTTGATGACTGACTAAATCATAGATATGATTTACGGATATAATATAAGTCGGTAACCTGTATTTCTGTTTAATGTGTTCTGGAATTGTAATTATTTTGTTGGATACTAACATTCCTTTAAGATTTTTAAATAAATGAGGCACATCTGCCATAACAAAAACATTTTCAGTTGAAAAGGGATTTAGAAAATAATTTTTTACCATTTTGTGCCTTCCTGCTGAGATACCCAAAGTTTTCCATAATGCTTGATTAGCTGAACCCATATCAGATGTAATATTTATAATATTTAAATTTATGTCAATACACTTTTTAAAAATTTCAAAAATGATGTCTTTAAAAATTGAGCCATTTACCGAATTACCCGTAAAATAATACGCTACAATTAGTTTCCACCTGGTATTTATCCCAGCTAACATAAAAACCAGTACTGGTTCAGGGGTGGACTCTATAATACTTAAAAAATCCGGAAATAATTCTCGGTCATCAAGATCATAGCTCGATCTATTATATGATCTGAGATACTGAGAGACACAGATCAGTTTTAAATTATTTTTCACTTGCATTGCGTTAGGAATTATTTGTTTGCTCCTAAACAGTCTTGTGAGAACCTGCTTGTCAAAACAAATTGATAATTTTTTTGAAATAAAATTTTATGCAGGTCCAAAATCGTTTTTGTACTAATAAGTACACCAGTCTGAGACGGTTTCCAGATTTTATTGGCCCCTATTTCCAATGATTCAATAATCTCCATAAAATTATGTAAAAAACTGATTGTGTCATTGTAAAGTTCATGATCGAATTTACTAAGAGCGTTGGCTGGTGATCTTGATGTCATAATATAAAACCATTTTTCTATTTGGTCAATAAACCAAGCAGTGGTTAAGTATTCTGGCTTCTTTAAATGATCAGCTACGAATTTAAGTGCACTACTCACATCGTGACTAATAACATTAGTAGATTTTGACACTTTCATTTTATCATAATGGGACGGGGCCAGATCACTTTCTGTTAATTTTGGAGCAAGTTGAAACTCTAATTTTTTTTGATGACTGACTAAATCATAGATATGATTTACGGATATAATATAAGTCGGTAACCTGTATTTCTGTTTAATGTGTTCTGGAATTGTAATTATTTTGTTGGATACTAACATTCCTTTAAGATTTTTAAATAAATGAGGCACATCTGCCATAACAAAAACATTTTCAGTTGAAAAGGGATTTAGAAAATAATTTTTTACCATTTTGTGCCTTCCTGCTGAGATACCCAAAGTTTTCCATAATGCTTGATTAGCTGAACCCATATCAGATGTAATATTTATAATATTTAAATTTATGTCAATACACTTTTTAAAAATTTCAAAAATGATGTCTTTAAAAATTGAGCCATTTACCGAATTACCCGTAAAATAATACGCTACAATTAGTTTCCACCTGGTATTTATCCCAGCTAACATAAAAACCAGTACATGGGTTGCAACACCTGAATGGTTTGGTACGGTTATATTACCAAAGTACTTATTTAATGATGTATCATATGTTGTACCTGGAGTAATAGCCATTTCATCTAACACTAGATTGCAATCCTTCTCACACTCTTCAAGGCACTGAACTTTAACACTTAAAAATTTAAAAACCTCAGTGAGGATACCACTATCTAATTTTAAATTCTGAAGTCTTCTCTGTAATGTACGTACTGAAGGATATGGCAAATTTTGTTTTAAGAGCTCCTCGTAAGTTGAAGCACCACCAGTAAATTTTAACTTCAATGCCTTGATTACTGTCTTGTCAGACCACTTCATGAACTTTGTACTTCTGAAACGTCTCTTCTTTTTCAAGGCCTCTATATGGTCATCATTAAAAACTTGACTTAACAAATCTTCTTTTGTTACTTGACTACTCTGGAGTAGGTTTTTCAGTCTCTTGCACTTCTCTTTACAATTCCTGAGTTGCTTCTTGCAGTTTCTGTAAGATTCCACCATCTTATTATATACTCTTGAGTATTTCTCCAATTTTTCTGGGCTTCGTAATTTCCTAGGAATTAACACTTCAGGACTTACACTGTCACTGCTACTAGACCTCGCCTCCTGTGTCAAAAGTGCAGGCAACGATGATGCTGTTGGAGACAGTGTTTCCACATCAGGAATTTCTGAAATCCGTTGACGTTTTACCAACTGAAGAGCCCCTGCTCTTTCAGTAGGGGGTGTTCTTTTCTTTTTTTCTGTTGTGAACGAAAACAAAGTGGGAATTGCATCCTGACGTAATTTCCTAATTCCATCTTGTCGACTCTTTTCCCACATTTCTTCTGAGAAATGCACCTTAAACATTTCCTTAGGACTTAAAACTATCATTTTCACCTTAAACATAATATGTTATATTTACCTCACACAATCGAGAATGAACTGTGGGTGTCCATTTATCGCGTTTTATTTTTGCACGCCACTCTTTCATCCTTTTGGGGTCACTTGGAAAGCGTTTCATTGAGAAGCCTTTTTTCGCAGAATTACTGCAAGTTATCGCAGCACAACCTGGCATTTCACCACAAAAATTAGGTTATGTTACACAATCTCTGCAAAATGTTCCAGATATAACTATTCCAATCACTAATAAATCACGTAAGATCTGTTGTAATCTCAAATATTGATATAAATTAAAAATAGGAACTCTGAAATTACCACACTTTTAATAGTACACAAACTGACGTGAGAACCAAAATGGCGACCCACATGAACAGCCAATCAGAACAAAGACATACATATTGTCGCCACTGTCTTGTATACAGTCACTGTAGTTTACACATTAGACATCCTGATGTACAAGTGCGCGAAGTTTGAATAGAAGTTGACTATTGGTGGAATTTCTCAATCCCAAAATACACAACTACGATATTCGGCAATCATGATTGCATTCCGGTGTTTTTTAATTTGTATGTAGCGTGTGAAACTGACTATTGACGCCCATAACGTCGGAGACCACGCCTTTTTTATAACTGTTCCTTGAACGCCCTTTACTTCTTTGTCTCTTAAATTACTTTTTTTACGTGCGTAATCAAGTGTAAAATCTGAATAAATTTTCAATTTATTACCTACTATTAGCTTAGTCAGTAGACATTTTTAATATAATAATAAAATATAAAGTAATAAAGTTACATTAAAACAGTCCAGGGTAAAATGGCCGTAACTTAAAAATATTGAAAAATATGGAGGTGATGGGGAATTTCGAAAATTGTCCAGATATACTTGGGTACTAGCCAATTCACTTGAAATGTGTTAAAAATTATAAGTGAATCGCAAGAGAAACGTGTTTGAAGTAGGTTAGTAACTTACTTCAAATTAGCTGTGCCGGGGCAGTAAAGGTAAATCCTCCCTAGCAATCTTCACATCTTTAGATGGCCTTCAAACTACTATATTTCTCGATATTCAACGAATTTTATCTCAATATTTTAGACATGTTTTCAAGATCCTAAACTAAGAAAATACAGAAAGATTTCATTTAAGTCTGCGGCACTTCAACGTCAATCATCCTCATATATATATATATATAAACGTAAACGGCACCACGCGAATGAAATTGTTATATAACCCGTCTATAACTTTCCCACTCGGAGAATTCAATTAAAAGCAAAGACACAAGGGCGTAACTCCCAAACTTTTACGACTAGCGCCTTTACACCTGTATTAACTTTTGAATACTTTTAAAATTTAATTAGGCAAAGAAATTAAATATCGGTTAATGTGTGAGTAAGCGTCGGAAATTGACGCCGACAAGTGCACCGGCCAATTCACTTGAAATGCGCCAGCAGCAGACCAACAGAAAAACAATATTAAACTTATGAATGGAAATTGGGGTATTTTAGATGTATGAATTATACCCCCGATTTATGTCAAAGTAGAAATTCACTAATTAATTAGTGAATTGAACCAATTTTTGCTACTGAAAATCTAAAAATCATTCATTTCAAATGTATGTTATGACAATATTGTTAAATATTGTTATGACAATATTGTTAAATATTGTTATGATTATGATTAATTTGACATCTTTACGTATGTCTAACCAGTCTAACCTCACTTTTAGTTGTCAAAAATTATTACTTAAGTGACGTTTGAGTATATGTACAAAATTGTGGTTCGTTCACGGCCAGCTTCGACGCCAAATTAAAAAAAAACACCCGTTAGTAACGGGTGTTTTTTTCTACTTGTACGAGAAATAATCTGAATATAACAATCGTACTCTGATATTACAGATATTAACCGGCTTGTCAAATAGATACTAAATACCCAGACATACCTTATACAAAAATTTATGGTTTATGAGAAAAAGCTGTTGGAAATATTAACAAAAAAGTTTGAGATCCACTGATATTTTCCAAAAAAATTTATTGCATGAAAAATCAAGTAATACAGCGATATGTCAAATATTTTTATGAATCTTCATTTGAATTTTTTGTAAAATTATTTATTCATCGTAATGAATTTTACAAACCGAAAAAACGGCTATGGTGTTGGTCTACGCTGAAGCTCGTGGAAACGCTGCCCTGGCACGAAGATTGTTTCGTGAACGCCTTTTCGAAGACTGCCCAATGAACGAACTTTTGAAAATGTGTGTTATTCGAGATAATTTGGATAATTTGAAATGAACACCACTGTCAACGGAAAAATGAAACGCTATAAGCAGAAGAAGTGATAATTCAGGAAATTGAAAATCGCCCGAGGAATAGCACACTTGGCGCTGAGGTCGGAGTATCCCATTTTTTGGTATGGCAAACATTGAAAGAACAAGGTTTGCATCCCTTTCATGTTCGAAAAGTTCAAGCTCTCTTATCAACCGATTTTCCTGGCCGAGTGCAGTTTAGTGAATGGGTTGTTAATGAACACCTTGAAAATACTTTTACTAGAAATGGCGTTTTTAATAGCCGAAACAGTCACATCTGGAGTGATGAATCCCACATGCCATCCGCGAAAATCATTTCCCGCAAACATTTTCCATTAATGTGTGGATCGGTATTGTTGAGAGGTCATCTCGTTGGTCCTCACATTTTGCCAGCACCAACAACTGGGGCCATTTATCTAGATTTCCTGGGAAACGTGTTGCCGTTGAAGAATTGGAGCGGCGAGTCAATAATGCTGCTTTACAGATCAAAATCACCAACCTATGAACATTATTCAAGATAATTGGATTCGCAGAGCAAACGCGTGTATTTTAAACGGGGGTCGCCACTTTGAACATCTTCTCTAGTCTGGAAGTGGTCCAAATAACATTTTTGTTTCTTTAATAAATAATACCTAGCTTACTTGATTTTTGTCGCAATAATTTTTTTTGAACAACATCACTAACGCCGATTAAAATATCTGTAAACTTTCAATCATGTAAACATTGTAACTATGCACCGTTCATGTCACATGTAACTTCGTGTTTACGACGACTGTGCGTTTTCCCCGTTTTCCCGCATAGTATGCGGTAAAGTAAATAATCCTTCTTTTTAAACTCCAGAGACGTAGGAAAAATACGCAATTTTGAAATCATGAAGCCGATGTTCAGGAGAACGAGATATATTAATTTCTAATTCAATAAGTATAACAAAATACATAAAATTTTAATATTACTTTAATATTAAATTAGTCCAAACACTACGCTGGGTATCGTGTTTAAGATATAAACTTCATGCAGCAAAATGCATTTCCTACATTCCATTATAAATAGCTAATAATAAACGTACCTACCTACCTAATAACTATTAACTTTTATTACTTAACTACAATTATTTAAATGTAACACATCTGTCAAATCTGTCATAAACAATGCAATGTTGCCAAGTTGAATAAATAAATATTTGTAGGTATAAAAAGATGTCTTATTAATTTAAAATACTATCGGCTAAAAAATTTTATACAAATCTCATGCGTTAAGTTATTTTACAGCGCTCCGGCAAATGAGGCACTCGCCCTTCGGGCTCGTGCCTCAAACGAAGCCGTCGCGCTGTAAAATTGAACTTCCCGCATTCGACTGTAAATAACTATTTTGGCCTCCCGAGATGTAAACATTGGAACTATGTACCGTTCATGTCGCATGTAACTTCGTTTTTACGACGACTGAGCGTTTTCCCGCATAGTATGCGGTAAAGTAAATAATCCTTTTTAAACTCCAGAGACGTAGGAAAAACACACAATTTTGAAAACATGAAGCCGATGTTCAGGAGAACGAGATATATTAATTTTTAATTCAATAAGTATAACAAAATACACAAAATTTAAATATTAATTTAATATTAAATTAGTCCAAACACTCCGCTGGGCACCGTGTTTAAGATATAAACTTCATGCAGCAAAATGCAATCTCCTACATTATACATTATAAATAGCTAATAGTAAACGTACCTACCTACCTAATAACAATTAACTTTTATACAATTATTTAAATGTAACAAATTCAAATCTGTCATAAACAATGCACTGTTGCCAACTTGAATAAATAAAATATATAGGTATAAAAAGATGACTTATTAATTTAAAATAAATTTAAATTTAATTTAATTTAAAATAAAATTATCGGCCAACAAATTTAATACAAATTTCATGCGTTAAGTTATTTTACAGCGCTCCGGCAAATAAGGCACTCGCCCTTCGGGCTCGTGCCTCAAACGAAGCCGTCGCGCTGTAAAATTGAACTTCCCGCATTTGACTGTAAATAACTATTTCAATTCTATCATGTTATTCATAATGTTGTTTAGTTTTGGGGCTTCATTATTCATTTCATTAATTTAAAAGTATATTATTAAATGGAAACACACGCAACTGCGGATTTATATTTTTAATATATAATTTTATAATATATATTGAATATTTTTTCTTTTAACATATTCCTAGTTGAATTTTTCATTGTGATTAATTTGCATAATATTACCCTTGTTCATTTTTTCTCTTTGGTCTTCTATTTTTACTATATATATATATGATGTATAAGGAAGTATAGTAATCATGAATATTTTCGAACTCGAGATTTTAACGGGCACGTTAGTTATACTCCATTTTTCGAAAAAAAATTCCAAATGAAAGTTGTTTAAAAATTCAATATCTTTAAGAATAACTCGTACCGTTTTCGAGATAAGGAAAACTGTTGTAAGAGTAAACCATCACTGCCAGTTCAGATATTTCTTTCAAAATATGGCGTTCTCCTCCTTGCTATATACAAATCTTAAGTTTAATGTTTCGTAGCTCTAGCTTTCATCGTTTGGGCGGTAGAAGACACACACAGACGTCATTCCGAAAATAGTCAGAATAGATTCAGGGGACCACAAAACGTGCATATCCGTTAAAATCTCGAGTTCATGATTCCTATACTTTCTTATACATAAAGTATAAGAAAGTAAAAAGGCAGACGGAAGAATATTGAAAATTATCGACCAGTGTCAATATTCAACAATATCCAAAATACATGAAAGGACTATGTTTGATAAATTAATATCATTTATGCACAAAATATTTTAAACCCACAAACTTAATAAACATAAACATTGAACTCTCGTATTGGAATATAAATATATCGGACAATATAATTAAAAAATCTGCAGTGGCTACACTGAACTTTCTTATACTTATATAATCATCGATAGACATCGCGTATCTGCGCTCGCTCTTGCGTCCAAACCATTGAAGACTACGACATTTTAAACTTAAAATTTGTGTATAGCAAGGAAGAGTCCAATTTTGGAACTGATAGTTTACTCTTATCACGGTCCTTTACGTATCTCGAAAACGGTATGAGTTATCAAAAAAATTGTTCTTATAGAAGTTAAAGATATTGAAATTTTCATTTTCATTTCATTTGAAAAGTTTTTTCGAAAAATTGAGTATAACTAAGTATAATAAACTTCAATGTGAACTACTGCAGATTTTTCTGATATGTTTTTAAATTAGTATGCATTCGTAGATCGCATAACGTAGACATTTAACCCGCAATGAAATTATTAAAGCAGTACGACTTCTCTTGAGGTGGTGTATGTCAAAAAGAAGTTGCTAGATTGGCACTACTCCAACTGGCACAATGACGGTGTCGTGAACTGAGAAATGTCGGTGAAAGGTTCTAGAAATGTAACAACTTTCGCAGAAGTTCGATTTTATCAATTAGATATACGCATTGCTATGTAATGACGCATGATATATTTTATATTACAATCGGGCGTAACATTCGTAAAACTTAAATTTTTAATATTTTACCGTGCTACATAGGCATATTTATTATTGTAGAGAACAGATATCGGGTGGACACGTTGAAATAAAAAGTTTTCTAAATTCTTTAATTGCGTATTTTAATTAATACAATTCGGTACTTCGGTCTTGACTCGGTCCCCTGGCGTGGCCTTCGTCGCTGCCAAACGGTTTCGCCCGTCGTGTCGTCGATGCCGAGCGTCCGATCGTCGAGACTATTAAGAAAATAAAAGCGCGGTCTTTTCCTTGATGCGCTCGTGGTTATTAAATGTTAACTAATACTTTTCTGCCCATTTGATGCGTACACAAGCATTAAATGGAATTTTTCTTAAAATGTTACTTGCTTAATTTCCTATTTGTTGATGCGTACATAAGCACCAATCTTAATTTTCTATTCATTTAAAGCGTACATAAGCATTAAATGAAATGTTTCTTAATTGTTATTTTTCTTAATTGCCTATCGACGCTTACATAAGCATCGGTCTTAAATTTCTATCCATTTAAAGCGTACATAAGCATTAAATGAAATGTTTCTTAATTGTTATTTTTCTTAATTGCCTATCGACGCTTACATAACATCGGTCTTAAATTTCTATCCATTTAAAGCGTACATAAGCATTAAATGAAATGTTTCTTAAATGTTATTTCTCTTAATTTCCTATCGACGCTTACATAAGCATCGGTCCTAAATTTCTATCCATTTAAAGCGTACACAAGCATTAAATGAAATGTTTCTTAAATATTATTTGCTTTATTTCCTATTGACGCTTACACGAGCATCAATCTTAATCTACATTAATCAAACCTTTGTAATAATAATACTATTAACACGTACACAAGTGTTAAAACATTTAATAAAGTTAGATTTTTATACGCTACATATACACCTTTAATAAATATAAGTGTTAATTATTTTTCCCTGAACATGTACCTGGTTACAAATTAATTATGAATTAAGTTTCTGCATACCTGTCCTGTTGTTGGACTCTGGCTCCGTGGTTCTCCGGCTGCTTCCTTCTTCTTCTGTCTTGCCCGGGAACTCTTCAGGAACTGTCGTGGAACTGTCCTCATTTCTCGTCCGCAGTCGTTTATATATTGTTATCGTTTCCCACTTCTCTAAACCCCACTTAATTTTCCCTACTCAACTCATTGCCATTTCCCCCATGACATGTAAACGAAATGTACACGAAATTAAAACTAATGTTCTCCGTAAATAAAAATCATATTTTCTTAAAGTATTAATTTAGCAATAAATTATAAACTAAAATATTATTTTTCTCAATTTAATTTTTTTTTGTTATTATTGTACCCTCGGAAACACAGCAGCATGTATATGTCGATATGACGATCTTAGAGAGTACAATCTTTAAGAATAAGGAATCTCGGAGCTCGTTATTTATAGGGACAAGAAAACATAAACTGGAGACGTAAAGATTTTGTCAATAGGATATTTATTTATTTGTAATCCGATTATTCTCATAATATATACATATTGTCATTGCCTTAAATAATATAACAAAATTTGCTCGAAAATCGGTAGTCAATAATAAAATAAAATAAAATAAAACGAAATGTAGAAACGTAAATCGTCAATCCAAATCTGCAGTTGCATATTTATTCACACTGTAAAAGGAATGGCCTATCAATAGTGATTTGATTTTAATTTTTAATCTCGTCACATCCAAGTGTATTATGGACTGGTAATTTGTTGTACTCGTATAGTACTATTTCTATATAATACCGATTTTTTTATATAGTGCTGTTTTGGCACTAATTTTGATCCAAATCTTGTATTACACGCGTGAAAATCAGAATCTATCAAATTTATGTAAATTCTCCTTAACAAAACCAATACATATATATACTCAAAAAAAATCTTTGGAAAATTTGGAACATCAGGTTGCAAATTAAACCCAATTTACATATGTAACGTTAGACCCAGAAGTACACCCGACGTCCTGGTTCGGGTCGTCCGCGGTCCACATCTGCAAGAGATGATGAAGTTTTTGACGCTGCAGTGTCTCCGAGATCGTCACCAAACCGCGGTTGAACTGGCTCAGAGGCTCATAAATGTGCGTGGGACAGCTGCATGCGCTCTACAGTTAGACGAAGATTGGTAGCGACTGGTTTGAATGCATATAGGCCGAAACGAGTACCTAGACTTACAGGACAGCACAAGCAACGCAGATTGGAGTTTACTATCGGTGCCAAAGTAATAGTCCCCTGTGTTTGAAGACGTATATCAAAGAAACTGCTTGGCGGAAAAAAAATTAAATATACATTGTTACAACCAGCATTTCTACGTAACATACTGTAACCTACTGGACCTAATCTGATATGTTGTGCACAGAGTGGAAATTATTTTTTTCCAACATTATACCTACTTTAGCTGCAAATCGAACTTTTCGTGATCTCTGTTATCTCCGTTACAAGATATCGCACGAAAGCGGAAAGCAGTTCTGAGGAAACGTCAACTTGTGCCTATCACGAAATACGTACTGAAATTTAATTGTACCAATTATTTCATTATTGGGGGCCAGATACGTATTCCAATAAAGTTCGCGCATAGCCCCCCCCCCCCCCTCCGAAGGGAACGGTTTCGGTCTAACGCTGTGTAATCTGCCAGGGCGGTACTCCAAACTTTTTTGGATTATTTTCAGACCTCATTTATTTTATTTTTTAGCAGCGTAAATAATAATTAGTCATATCGGTAATGTAATATTTATTGTAGAAATTGGAAATAATAGCCGGATATAATAAAACGGCTCAAAGTGTCCTGTACTTGACGAATGAAATTAAATATAATAATAATAATGATAATATGTCCATATATTAAGATCGTATAATAAAAGCAATAAAATAATTTTACAAATATTTCTATTATAAATAATAAATACAATTTCTACAGTTTATTCACACGTCGTGTGATACGTCGTAGTTAAAATTACTCTTTTTGTCTATTCACAAGTACAATCAAGCGAATGATTTTCGCAAAGCATTCAGACTTGTTTATGTTTCTTGTACTGCATTTATTATTATTATTTACCTCATTATATATGCATTACCGTCTCGATGTGAAACTAAAATGTGTCATGACTGCGGTCCATTATAAGAACGAAGGAATTCTTGACAAATCGGCACATTCATAATGTTATTAATAGTCGTATTATTTCGGTATAAAGTCTCTGTACGAAGTGGTTGTTTGGATTTGTTCTGATCCTAGTCAGATTAGTATTTTGCGTAAACCTTTGAATGGCGCCTATTACGAATTGAGGAGAGTTGCTTATGGCAGACGACTTACCTTGTGCATCCTCTATGATGCAATGAGGAAAGAAAGCATCCTCGGTATCAATTTCATCATTGCATTGTTCGTCATCATAACTATCACTCGACTCGTCCGGCAATTCATCATCATCGTCACCTTCTCCTAAGTTAATTATAAACGGTTTCTTAATTTCGTTTATAAGGTGTTCTTTATCTATGTACGATATCACAATTTTCTAACAATGCTCAACACAATTCTTCCATATCTCCGTTGAAACGCCTTTCAAAGTTTCCTGACATAAATTCAATACAGCCTTAATTTTAAAAGTATTATTTTTTCTTGCAACTTTATTTTTCACGTATGCCCAAATTAGTTCAATAGCATTAAATTCGCAATGTAACCACAATAATTTCACAGCGTCTGCTCTTACTTGCTTTGCAATATTTTCTAATAGTAGTACATTGTGATAACGATGCGGCTTAGACAATAGCAACAGCTGTGGTTTAGTCAATTTTGAAAAATTGTAATTCCCGGAAGTGCCACCTTGTTTTTCAGTAACTAAGCACTGATTTCATTTCATTTCCTCCAGGACAGTGTAGGGTTCCTAAAATCAGGATCTAGCATTGTATGATATGGAGCTTGATCTATCATAATTATTGATTTTACTGTACTACCGACAGCACATGCCGGTACCATTCCTCATAATATTGTTTATTCATTTCGTGATGATAATCGGCTTTCTTTTTTCGCCTATAAAGAATTTACGGCATTCTTCCAAAAATCAATTCTCGCTACCAATATACTAAATAATTACCCTTTGATCTGCACCAGATGGTCGCTTCATACCGCCTCTATAACTGTTTACTTACTGAACTCCACCTCGATAATTGTCAAAAGTATCCTTATTATTCTGGTTTACTTTTTCAACCCATCCGAACTGTCGAGCATGGTTTGCACCACACCAGGTTTCGTCCGCGTAGAAGATTTCCCATCCTTGATTTCTGTACCTTTGAACAGATGTCAAGAAATTAGCTCTCTAAGCAGTTATGCATTAGTTTCATGTTTTTTAACGATTGGTACAATGCGAAAATTCTGGTAAATCTGGAACTTCAGTTGTAATTTCAGAGTACAATTCTTTTACAGTCGGAAATTTCCTTTCCGTATAAAGGTTGAATAACTTTCTTCTTATTACCCCTTGCAAAAATGCAAATCATTCGATTCTTTTTCTACCAGTTTTTGGTGCAAAATGATTTACTCTATCTTTTTCACTTTCGAATTCATTACTTAACAGTTCTTGTGGTGACTCCAACAGCTTTAGCTGTTATTTCCACGACTTTCTTCACAGGAATAGTTCGTCCATTCTTATGTTTTTTGTCTTGAAAAACTGTCGTACATTTATTATTACTTGTTTGACTTCTTTAGTACAATGCTTCGGCATTTTTCCCTAAATAATAGTACATTGTTTATAAATAAAGATATTCAATAACTGGCAAATAAATAACATTTCATGCTTTTATATCAATCTGTTATCATTATTTACCAGATGTGTATTCATTATCATGTTATTAAAAGTGTTTACAGTCAACCGCCGAATCCGCATTTGTTTACTATCGGTGCAAAAACTACAATTTGCGGCTAAAGATTTATAATGTTGACAAAATTAAAATTTCCCTCTGTGCACAACATATCAGATTACGTCTTTTACATTTTTCCATAAATAATAGTACATTGTTTATAAATAAAGATATTCAATAACTGGCAAATAAATAACATTTCATGCTTTTATATCAATCTGTTATCATTATTTACCAGATGTGTATTCATTATCATGTTATTAAAAGTGTTTACAGTCAACCGCCGAATCCGCATTTGTTTACTATCGGTGCAAAAACTACAATTTGCGGCTAAAGATTTATAATGTTGAAAAAATTAAAATTTCCCTCTGTGCATAACATATCAGATTACGTCCAGTCGAAGAAAAAAATGTAAAAGTCAGCTATCCGTTAGATCGCAAAAATCGAATGCTTTTTTGCACTATCCTAATGATTACTTCGAAACGTACGGGCAGAACTTACAGTATGTTGCGTAGAAACGATTGCTGGTTGTCACAATGTATGTTTATTTTTTTCCATCATGCAGTGTCTTTGATATAGGTCTTCAAACACTTCAGGGGACTACAACTTTGGCACCGATAGTAGCAGAAGACATCAATATTAGGAAGAACGTGATTGGATACGGATGAATCACGATTTTCTTTGAGATCACCAGATGGACGCCATAGAGTCTGGAGAAGACAAAGGAATAGATATTTTTCAGCCGCCGTCGTTAAACATGAAAATTTTTGAGGAGGGTCTGTTATGGTTTGGGCGGGCATTTCGTTAGAGACAAAAACTGAACTTTTCATCAAGAACGATGCATTACATTAGGGATATTCTTGCAGACTATGTTGTTCCTTTTGCACCATTTGTAGAGTAAGAGTTCTTGTTAATGCAGGATAATGCAAAACCCTACACCGTTAGGTGCGTCATACGCCATCTACAGCAAGTAGGACTTAGAATTTTGGAATGGCCTGCGATGAGTCTCGACATGATCAAAATATGTTTAGACACTTAATTCAAGGTACGCCTCGATGAATTTAGGCTTTGCTGGATGTTCGCGGAGGTAACACTCGTTAGTGATACCAAGGTGATACCAGGAAACGTTAGTTAATTTAAGGTAATCTCTTCATGCGTTTTTCATTTATTGTTCTTCTTTCTGTATTTCTTATTATTACTTGTCATTAAAACCTTTTTCGGTACAGTTCAAATTTGTTGACCAATTAAACTTTTTTGTAAGTTATTGTATATACAGTGTGTTCCGCTTAAGAGTGTAATACCCTCATATCTTTTTTATTTTTAGTCCAATTTTAGTAATTTTTTTCCAAACAAAAAATAATACTTATTGCTCTATTTACTCCCAAAAAAACAATTGTCTTCTTTAAATGCAAAGCAACCTGCGATGGCAAAATAAATGGCAAAGATCAAGAAATCACTTTAGCAATTTTTTTATCGAAAAATTTTACCATTAATAATTGTTTAAAATTGTTAAAATTTTCTTCAAAAGTAATTCCAATTCCGTAAATATTATTTGCACAGGTGGCTGCAACTACTACTTTAAACAACTTTGACAGTTCCGGTTTTATTTCAAACAAAATTTTACGGACTTTTACGCAAAATTTTAACATTTTTAATTTTCATAAAATTTTGGATTTGGGGTTTTTGGGCAATTCTTAACAATTATTACTAGTAAAATTTTTCGATACTGGCTTTAACGATTTATCGCAAAGCACAGCAAGGACATTTTTTTCCATCCAATTTGATGGACTTTGTTCTAGCCCCAAGTAGTAAACAACAATCATCTGTACCATTGTCCCTTACCATTGATTATTTAAAAGTAAATTATTATTATCGGACAATTTTAATACATCATTAATATTTGTGTAAGTATTACCGACTAAACTCTAGAGGTGTGGGTCGGAGTTCGTAAATGTATTGCCATCAGCAAACATTATGAGCCTGGATGGTGAAATTGATAGGGGAAGTCATTTACAAAAACATGAAAGTAGTGGACTCAAAGTTGAGCCCTGAGGAACGCCCTATTTAATTAAGGAGTAAAACCACTTTAGAGGCATGAAAAAAGAGCTAAATTTATTAATTTATTTTGGTAATATGGCGAGCGGAATAGAAATTATTCTCAAAGGGTTCATTAAGCACCTATTGAAGTACAAAAAACAATTTTTTTATTGTTCATTACAAATTGCGGCGATAGAGCCTGTCGTCGAGAACACCTATTTTAAAAACACCGCCACGGGAGGACGGATTTCTCGGCTTGTATGAGTCCTGAAACATTAGGCTTTGGAAGTACGTAGGGGTTTTCTTTTATCAATTTTTGTGGAAGTTGTGCACTTTTTAAGGAATGAATCGATATTATACCCTTGCCCGACCATCATGCATGGCCAAGCAAAACCGGGACTCGTCACTAAAGACGACCCTATTCCATTCGACCTATCACCAGTTGAGCATGTTTGGGATGTGATGGGTAGGCGACTTACCAATTTAGCCAATTCTCCGCAGACGTTAGATGCTCTGAGACATGAGGTACAAGCAGCCGGGGTTGAGGTGCCTCAATGAGTGTACGCGGCTTCGACGTGGTCAAACACACTATTAATAAAAACTCGTTTGTCTTTTGTTTTTTTAACTTGAATTTTTCATCGATTGTTCCTCTATGGTAGCCGACTATGTGGCGTTAAAATTATTAAAAAATTCAAACGCTTTCTTGGTGTTCGGATTTCTATGTCACTTAGTATAGTGGTACCGCCTTATAACGTGAGAGCAACGGAATTATGTTTTAGAGTTAGCCCTGGAAAAGGGAGATAGACATACCATGAATGTGTAATTTTAATCCAATAAAATAGTTCATTTAAACTGTCACTTTTTGAAGTATTGTAAAACAGTTTTTAATGAACTATTTGTGAATATGTTGCACGACGTTAAAGGAAGAATTACATTCTGATGTCAGTGGTGGCCATATAACTCATCTTATTTGATAATTACTGTTGGTTGTCATGATTAAAATGTATTATTTAAAATTTTATTGCCAACATAACCTCAGTTTTTACAGCTTTGCCTGCAGTTTGATTTAATCTAAATTTAAGTTACCGGGAAATGGGTTGGTACACCTGTTTGTAACGGCGAGTAGTTCTATTACTCAAAACTAATCTAAGACATACGCGAAAACTTCCAAAGCCTTCCCTGAATCACAATTCCATTGCTCACACGTTATATTTGTTGATTAAGAAGGTTAAAGGTGTCTATCGTATTTGCAGAGAGTTTAAAAATGTTTACATTTAGTTCATCTATCCCACTTGAATTGGTGTTTTTCAAATTCATAATCAGTTTTAGTTTTTTTTTACTTTCTTATACTAACATTTTTATACAGCAATGAAGAAAACGTCCTATTTTGAAAGCAATATCTCAACCGGAAGTGATGGTACGAGATATCGAAAAAAAAAAATTCTTGCAAAAGTTAAAGGTATTAAAATTATAAACAACTTTTATTTGAAAGGCTTTTTCGAAAAATGGAATATATCTAAGTATAAGAAAGTTCCGTGCGGACCACCGCAGATTTTTATTTTCTTATACATTATGTATAAGTAAGTATAGGAATCATGAAAATTTTCGAACTCGAGATTTCATCGGATATACACGTTTTGAGGTCCCCTGCATCGTTTCTGACTATTTTCGGAATGACGTCTGTGTGTCTGGCTGTCTGTGTGTGTGTCTGTGCGCGCTCTACCGCCCAGACGATGAACGCTAGAGCTATGAAACTTTAAACTTAAGATTTGTATACAGCAAGGAGGAAAACGTCCTATTTGGAAGGCAATATCTCAACCGGAAGTGATGATTTACTCTTATCACCTTTTTCCGTATTTCGAAAACAGTAAGAGTTATCGAAAAAAATACTCTTATGAAAGTTGTAGATACTGAAATTATAAACAAGTTTCATTTGAAATGTTTTTTCGAAAAATGTAGTATAACTGAGTATAAGAAAGTTCAGTGCGGACCACTGCAGATTTTTACTTCCGGTTGAGATATTGCCTTCAAAATAGAAGGCTTTCCTCCTTGCTGTATACAAATCTTAAGTTTAAAGTTTCATAGCTCTAGCGTTCATCGTCTGGGCGGTAGAGCGCGTACAGGAACACAGACAGACCCACAGACGTCATTCCGAAAATAATCAGAAATGATTCAGGGGACCACAAAACGTGTATATCTGTTGAAATCTCGAGTTCGAAAATTTTCATGATTCCTATACCTACTTATAAATAATGTATAAGAAAGTAAAAATCTGCAGTGGTCCGCACTGAACTTTCTTATACTGAGTTATACTACATTTTTCGACAAAACTTTTCAAATGAAAGTTGTTTAAAATAACAAAATGAATAAATTTTGTAAGAATATTTTTTTCGATTACTTGAAACGTTTTCGAGATATGGAAAAAGGAGATAAGAGTAAACTATCACTTCCGGTTGAGATATTGCGTTCAAAATAGGACGCTTTCTTCATTGCTGTATAAAAATTTTAAATTTAAAATCTAATAAATTTAAGTTGAATAGTTTGAGTGCTAGAGCGCGCACGTACACTTTTATACTGTTAGCGGCACGATGTCAATAGAAAAAATCCGCGGTGGTCCGCACGAAACTTACTTATACTTAGTTATACTAGGTTTGTCGAAAAAACTTTTCAAATGAAAGTTGTTTAAAATATCAATATCTATAATTTATGTAAGAATATTTTTTCCGTAACGTGTACCGTTTTCGAGATATGGAAAAAGGTGATAAGAGTAAACCATCACTTCCGGTTGAGAGATTGCGTTCAAAATGGGACGTTTTCCTCCTTGTGTCGGCTTGAACCAAAAAAATCACCCTCAAAGTGTTGACATTCTTTAGGGTCTCTAGTACACCAAAATCTTGTATGTGGTAGGTAATATTTTGCCATAAGCCAATGTCAATGTCAATATGACGATGTAATATAAAGAAACAAGGCAATAATAATATTGTCGCGGGCACGGAATTTCGGGCAGCAATTTTCTGACACATTAACAAAAACCGATGTAGCTTAGGCTTTATTGTCATTATGACAAATTTATTTTAATAATTTTTGTGTTATTTACTTGACATACGCTAGCAGCTCCAAAATCTGAATTCAAGATACAAATTCTTCTTACTTATTGTCATTGTTCTTTGCGTAATATAGTTTAAATAACAACCCACACTCAATTCTTAAAACAGCCTATGTCACTTCAACTCTCGCAGTAACAGTGAGTTTAAAGTTAGGTTAGGATACGTAAAGCCTCTTTCACACCTCATGTCAGTCAAATTGACGTACAGTCGGGGAATTTAAAAACGAAACGAATACGCCAAGGTGCAGGCAACCGGCGTTGCAAAGAGCCCATTATGATGTACGTGGACGTACCGAGAGATGTAGGCGTGGGGGGTGATAATAAATTCGAAATGTTGGATATAACAGATGCTCCGCTTTCATACGAGAATGCATAAATGTGTCGTTTGTTTCTTTCAAGAAAGTGTTTCGTAAACACTTTTCAAGCAATGAACATTAATATGACAAATGCCATTAAATAAAACCTATTGCGGTGACAAGGCCGTCTTTCTACATACCCCAGTATTTACTGTGAAAACTAGGGAAAACCTTGGTATTAGGGTATTCGACCAATATTTAGTTCGCTACAATATAATTCCAAAAAAGCATAAAACAGTTACCTCAAATGGAACACACGACGCTTTACTTCAACAATGCCGTGGTGGCTCGATCGTTAGAGCAGTCGGCGCTCGCGCGCGGTCTGCCATCACAGCTATGGTTCAAATCCTACATTCGGACGATTTTTACATTCGACAAACGCCCGGAATTTTGAATTTCCCGCCACATCGGACCACTTCCGAAATACGATATTCTAAGATTTTATTTATTAATATGGAATTTTTACATTCTTATTTATTGTATTGTTATTAAGGTTATTGCCGTATTTATTGTGTTTGAAGGTTTTATTTAATAAAGGTATAGGGTAATTATTTGTAATTGTACTAGGTAATGGTCCGATGTGGCGGGAAATTCAAAATTCCGGGCGTTTGTCGAATGTAAAAATCGTCGGTAGGTAGGATTTGAACCCTAGTTGTGATGGCAGACAGCGCGCGAGCGCCGACTGCTCTAACGATCGAGCCACCACGGCATTGTTGAACTAAAGCGTCGTGTGTGTATTGATATGAAACAATTTTTGACAAACGACTTTCCATTTGAGGTAACTGTTTTATGCTTTTTTTGAATTGTATTGTAGCGAACTAAATATTGGTCGAATACCCTAATACCAAGGTTTTCCCTAGTTTTCACAGTAAATACTGGGGTATGTAGAAAAACGGCCTTGTCACCGCAATAGGTTTTATTTAATGGCATTTGTCATATTAATGTTCATTGCTTGAAAAGTGTTTACGAAACACTTTCTTGCAAGAAACGGTGTTGCAATAAACGTTAATATCACTAAAAGTGTTTCATTTGCCGACTTACTCCTCTCGATACAAGACTAGTGCAATTATAAACATATCTACAAGTAGCAATTTTTTATTTTTAATTTCGTAAAAAGTAATGTTGTGTCACTCCATTTATAAACAAACACAAATTCGATTATTCATGTAGACGTTACACGCTACAGGTTAAAATTAATATCCAGACCCAACTCTATTAATCCTTTAAAGTTATATAAGCGAAATTACAAAACTAATTTGTTTCATCCTCGATAAATATGACGATAACAAGAAATAATCTGCACCGCTCGAACGAACGACAGAATGTAGGTTGTCCTTTTCCCTCTCGTTCCTGTCTTCGTCGTTCGCCCCGTGTTGAATACTATTTAGAGAATCATATCACAAATCTATCGGAAAATTTAAATAAAATGCTTAAACCTTATAACGTAACGATCGGACATTCATACACGTTAAGAAAAATATATATGCAAATTTGAAAGAAAAACCTCCTACAAAAACTACACATTCATAATTACGTCTCGGATGCAAGCGAGGCGTCTGTTATATCGAACATTTCGAATTTACTATCACCCCCCACGCCTACATATCTCGGTACGATTCGGCTACATCATAATGGGCTCTTTGCAACGCCGGTTGCCTACACCTTGGCGTTTTCGTTTCGTTTTTAAATTCCCCGACTGTACGTACTGCCCGAAATTCCACGACTGCAATTATAATTTTCACTGAAAGACCTTTCTCTACATTTTTTTTGCAATTGCTTACACAGCTTACGGCCGGTTTCATAATGAGGTAGTTAAAGTGGCTTTACGTAAAGTGCACCTTAATTTAAAGTCGACTTTAAAAATGATTTAAAGTTTGAATGTCCTATAAAGCGAATTTGTTTCGGCCTCAACTAAAGTCTACTTTAACGTGTTTCCATATTGTTGGCAACACTTCACGTCAGTTCTTTTTACGTGTATGCGTTGCATTTATGAAATTTGATGTACGCCTCCCTTATTTGCACGTTTTTCTTAAGTGTGTTGTTTACGGCCGGTTTCATAATGAGGTAGTTAAAGTGGCTTTACGTAAAGTGCACTTTAAGTTAAAGTCGACTTTAAAAATGATTTAAAGTTGGCATGTCCTATAAAACGAATTTGTTTCGGCTTCAACTAAAGTCTACTTTAACGTGTTTTTATATTGTTGGCAACACTCCACGTCCGTTCTTTTTACGTTTATGCGTTGCATTTATGAAATTTTATGTACGCCTCCCTTATTTGCACGTGTTTCTTAAGTGTGTTGTTTAACCAAATACAAATCGGCTACCGAAATGAGCATATTGCCAGTTGCATAATACCTTAGATTTAGTAAAAGTTGGTTCATTGGCTGGATGCACCTCCCTCTAAAAATATTTATTATTTACTAATAGATGAAAGACAATATAATTGCGAGACAAAATGCAGTCGCTGCACATGATTTAAGGTGCATTTTTAAAGTACATTCTACCTGTACATCCTACCTGTTTGTAGGATGTGCTATTGCAGGTTCTATTTTTTCTAATAAAAAAATCACAGTTGTTTTTGTTAATCTGAACCTTTCAAAAAATTCACTTTCATTATATTTATTGAAACAATCTTGCCTTTTATGATACACTTTACGCCTTCTAACAATTATTTCGAAATCATCATCTGATGAAGAACTTGAACTTGAGGTATTATTCATGTTTCACCGCTGCAGTTGCACGAGTTTTGACGATAATGTCAGTAAAAAGTTAGGTTAAAGCCGACTTTAACCGCTTAAAGTGCCAAAATCTCGACTTTAACTTTAAAGTAGACTTTTACTTTAAAGTGGATTTATGAAACTGGTAATCAAATTTAAATGCGACTTTAGTATTTAAAGTCACTTTAATTTCATTATGAAACCGGCCGTTAATGGATAATCGTTCCGATGTCCAATAAAAAAATTCAGCGTGGCAATTGTTAGGTGATGAACGTAGGTATGTTTCAGTTTACAGGCAACTTTAACTGTCATGTTTACATTTTATATCTCGTTGTTTGCTGATTTTGATGAGTATTTGATGTGTAACATTCGTGCAAAAACACCCGTTGCTAAAAAAACATGGCTGACCTGAAGTTCTTTGTAATTGAATATATGTTACCATACTGTAATTTTGAAAACAATCCGCTAACCACACCTACGAGTACACGTAGCGTGAAAGCTCAAAATTAATCGTTAGAAATATGGCGAATTTACAACCGAGGTCGCAAATCGGTGATATTAAATTTTGAACTCCGTTGTCGACGGTGCTGTGTGGACTGAACGCAGCCATTACTTGCTCAAGCAGGCTGACTGCCAGTGATCCCATATTCGAACCGCCGCTGGCGCCTTCTCCTCAAGTCGCTGGCCAAAAGTGGTAAAAGTGGGGACGGCGCACAGTGGTTCGGGTCTTATGGACGCGCGGAAAAAATTCATTATCTCGAAAAGTACTGGACCAATTACAAAATTTTTTTTTCCAAAGTAACTATATATTATTACTCATTACAATTTACGAAAATTTACGTTGTGAATTTATAATAGGAATTAGAAATTTCATAATATGTAGCTTTTGTACACAAAGTTATGGGTAAAAATGCATAAATATTCAAATTTCAAATTTGAATTTATAGCTGCTATAAATACAAGTATTATTGCACATACTACAAATAATAAAAATGCGTCTGATTCTATATCGCCAGCGGCATGAAGAAGACCAGGTGCTATGCGAATCATATTCACTTCCGCAGTGGTAGAATAAAATGTTCCTTATGAATCAGACTGCATTAGTTTCGTGGCTTCTTCACATAGGTCTATTTTTCTGTGGATCTGGTTTTAAATTTATAATAACAGGATCTAAAGAAATATCATATGCATGACATCTTCGTTTGTGGCTATTCGGCTACATTTTCTTGAATGGTGTATCCGGTAACATTTATAATCTTTATTTTTGCATTCTTGAGCTTCTTCAGACAAAGTACCCATGAGAAAAGCAGCACTTTCCATGATCTGTTGCCCGTGAATTAGAACCTTGTGTACACTTGATGGTATTTTATACCATTCATACTTTTCTACAGCTAACACCTCTGTTTCATAACGAGACCAAATTTTTCTGCGTCAATTGCAGCAGTACTTGAGATCACTTCCAAATTATTCCCATTTTTTGAGTAAATTTTCATCCAAACCTGGTATTTCTGCACTTTTGCCGGATTGTTGAAACATCATCTAGAAGTATGTCCGTCATTAGTTGTTCCAGCACCTTGATTCACTATATCTATTTTTAATCCTAGCTCAAATTATATATTCAAATTATAAGCTATGTGCAAAATGTATTCCATCAATAATAATAACGAACCATAATTGCATCATGACTTCATCGTTCATGTAAATAGAGTCTCAGACCACATTGGGCGGTCGCGCGTAATCCAGGGGACAACGCGCCGACAAATGTTAATGCTCATTACAGCGAAGTTCGCAAGTATTCGCAAAATTTTTTTTTGTGAGACAATAGTCAAGATTATAACCTACGTCTTCATATAAATTGTTACGTGGAGGGTCGTGGAGCTCACTTTATAACTCTAAAAGTATTCCATTTTAACTTTGAACGAACATAACTGCGTAAATGATTTAATTTCAGCAAATCAAGTGTGCGGCGCACAGTGGTTCAAGCGCAGAAAAAACTCCGAATCATGAAAGTGCGAATTTAAATTTTTTTAATTTTTTTCTTGAATGTTCAATAAATGAACTATCTTTTGGTGAAAGCATTTCAAATTTAGTTGATGTTGACATATATTTAGACGCGTGCAAAGTTCATCAATGGACAATGTTCTCTAAATTGTAAAAACTTAATCCAAATTCAGATTTAAATATTAACTAAAGTATTGCATTTGGAAAAGTTTTTTTATTAATTCTAAACTAGGTATATATTGATCTTCAAGTGTGCAAAATAATAATAAAATTCCACCACTTGATTTGCTGAAATTAAATCATTTACGCAGTTATGTTCGTTCAAAGTTAAAATGGAATACTTTTAGAGTTATAAAGTGAGCTCCACGACCCTCCACGTAACAATTTATATGAAGGCGTAGGTTATAATCTTGACTATTGTCTCACAAAAAAAAATTTTGCGAATACTTGCGAACTTCGCTGTAATGAGCATTAACATTTGTCGGCGCGTTGTCCCCAGGATTACGCGCGACCGCCCAATGTGGTCTGAGACTCTATTTACATGAACGATGAAGTCATGATGCAATTATGGTTCGTTATTATTATTGATGGAATACATTTTGCACATAGCTTATAATTTGAATATATAATTTGAGCTAGGATTAAAAATAGATATAGTGAATCAAGGTGCTGGAACAACTAATGACGGACATACTTCTAGATGATGTTTCAACAATCCGGCAAAAGTGCAGAAATACCAGGTTTGGATGAAAATTTACTCAAAAAATGGGAATAATTTGGAAGTGATCTCAAGTACTGCTGCAATTGACGCAGAAAAATTTGGTCTCGTTATGAAACAGAGGTGTTAGCTGTAGAAAAGTACGAATGGTATAAAATACCATCAAGTGTACACAAGGTTCTAATTCACGGGCAACAGATCATGGAAAGTGCTGCTTTTCTCATGGGTACTTTGTCTGAAGAAGCTCAAGAATGCAAAAATAAAGATTATAAATGTTACCGGATACACCATTCAAGAAAATGTAGCCGAATAGCCACAAACGAAGATGTCATGCATATGATATTTCTTTAGATCCTGTTATTATAAATTTAAAACCAGATCCACAGAAAAATAGACCTATGTGAAGAAGCCACGAAACTAATGCAGTCTGATTCATAAGGAACATTTTATTCTACCACTGCGGAAGTGAATATGATTCGCATAGCACCTGGTCTTCTTCATGCCGCTGGCGATATAGAATCAGACGCATTTTTATTATTTGTAGTATGTGCAATAATACTTGTATTTATAGCAGCTATAAATTCAAATTTGAAATTTGAATATTTATACATTTTTACCCATAACTTTGTGTACAAAAGCTACATATTATGAAATTTCTAATTCCTATTATAAATTCACAACGTAAATTTTCGTAAATTGTAATGAGTAATAATATATAGTTACTTTGGAGAAAAAAAAATTTGTAATTGGTCCAGTACTTTTCGAGATAATGAATTTTTTCCGCGCGTCCATAAGACCCGAACCACTGTGCGGCGTCGGGCTGCGCCGAAACAGTTCGGGTGGGTTCGCCTCGCGAAACGGGAAACTTGCTTTCGGCCCAGCTCGACTGCCGTCCCCACTTTTACCACTTTTTTGAGGGGAAGTGCTGGCGGCGGTTCGAATATGGGACCACTGGACCACTGCTGACCGCTGAGTCCGTTTATACGGGCGGCCGGCCTTCGGCAATCTATTGTGTAAAATATTTGCTAATTTGCAGACCTAGCACTTAACTAAATGATAGAAGTGTCTAAACGCACCCAATCAATGCAATTTTATTTTGCTAGCTAATATGACGCTAATGCATAGCAAAATGCACAGCGTGCAGCCACTGAAGTCATTGAACACACGAGAGTCACGATAAATTTCATTACCATTCAAAGATATAAATACGGAAGCGTCATTTGTAACGTCTGTAAATAAACAACGAATTCACCTGCAAAACGGAATCGAGAAACAGAGAGTGCTACTAAATAACTTGTAATTATATTCACATCAGTCGTCAGACGGCTTAAACTATAATTCACATATTCGTGTCAGTACCAATTAATGAGAATATTTTCGGTTTAAATTTGGTGTTAACTAAATTACATTATTATTACAATTGATTTTAATTTGAAACTATCACGGTAATTTAGTACCGATTTATGACGTTAGGCGACCATTGTTTATCCAATCTCTGTCAGATAATGTAGGTTATGTTGCAATAGTAGTTGCTTTTGTGATTGTGTTATATATTATTTCGTGGTGCGTTATATAAATATGTTGCCGACGACTGGATTTTTTAAAGACATTGATTGCCCTTACTACGATAGTTCATGCGGCAGACCGTATTGCCATTTTAGACACAGGAAGAGAAGTCAAGATCGTACGGAACAGGATGAGCCGGCACAATCGTCCGAAATTCCAACGTACAAACCAACTCCGAAAAGCCAACTAGCGAATACGAGAAGTCACATTCCCATAAGTTATGTACCAGACTTGGTTATACGAGCAGATCGCAACATGCGATTACTTCCTTCTTATAACTATGCCGACAAACCGACATATAAACCAACCCCATTAAGTGAATTATCAAAGACAAATAAATCCGTTCTGACGAATGCCAACAAGGAATCCAATGAAAATAGTGTTTCTGTTAAAAGTGATGTTCCGAACGAACATTGCGTCCAAGAAACTTGTGCGAGCATCAATTTCGAAGATTTATCAACGGAATTTGAGATGATCGATGACATAATAAACGAAGACGCTCCAAAAGAGGATGTTTGTAATAAACAAAAGAATAAAATGAAAATTGAAAATAGTACAACGATAATAAACGATTCGTTAAGTTCGAAATCGCTTAAATCTAGCCATAAGCCAAAAGATAGGAACGACTCCAAATCTCGTAGACGAGAATCAAAGCCAATAAAATCTGAATGTAACCCACAGAAGGCGAAACTAGTTGATAAAGATGAAGTTGCTAATAAACCTTTAAAGTTAAAAGATAAAAATGACAAACATGAGCACAAACATGGCCACAAAAAGGAACACAAATCAAGTAGAGATAAGAAACACGAGGACAAAAAGAATGATGATAAAAGTAAACACAAAACTGAAAAAACACGCGAAAGACATGGTCACAGCAGCAGTAGTAGTAGCAGTAAAAGTAAACATCGTGAGAAACATAAACACAAAGAAAAAGAACGAATCAACAAAGACGTTAAAAATAAAAGTGTAACCAAGGATTGTGTTGAGCAACAACCGAAAGAGCAGAAAAATGAAACAGACAAGATTCACGAAAGCCAACTTGAAAATATCGAGATATTTTCAGAAGATGAGTTTGATCTAGATGAACCCTCTTTAGAAGAAGAATGTTACAGAATATTTAATGAATATAAACCGGAAGTGCAAGAGAAAGATGAAGAATTTGTGAAACAATCAGAAACTGTAGAGGCTTATGTACCAAGTCCCAAGAGAAGAGTAGCATATCATAATGCTGAACAATACGTTCCGAAAATAGTTACACCGGCACAATTGAAACCTGCACCCAATGCAGGTTTAGTAATGGCAAGTAGACTTAAAATGGCTCGATTGTCGCAGGCTAGCAATGAGCAAACGAACCTTATTGCCGAATTAAACAGACATATTAAACGTCCTGCAAGTATTGACGACAATTCGCCACCCGAGAAATTTCCTAAACTTAGCACTTCAAAAAAAAATAATGAGAAAGTTAAACGCTCTTCCTCATTAATAGATGATATTATCAATGGAAAATCTTTGAGTAGTCCATATAACCCAGCAAAACCAAATATATTTAATCAAACTGATGATATTGCTTCGAAACCAAGGCCTAGGATAGCACCTGTACAAAACGTAAATTCTATTCAACAAGCAAAAGCAAAAATTGAAGAAATAGCAAGGAGGAAAGCAGCTGCTACCTTAAATAAAACGCCAACTCAAACGGTGAATAAAGGAAGCAAAAGACTTGCACACATACCAGATATGTCTCTTACTGACATACCGGATGTTCTCCAACCTGATAGTAAGAAAATACCAATGAACGTTCGTACAAGATATATGACAATGATTGCGGATGAATGCATGAAGCTTTATTTGATTAAACAGGATGCTTACGAAAGAGCACTCAATGAAGAACTTAAAGTTCTTGAGAGATGTGCTGCTATAAATACATACCGAAATTCGGCCATGTTGGCTGTGAATAGAATACGAAAAGAGTTTCAGGAAAGAGAAATGAAAGGTTTGGGGCCGATATCATCGGATGAATCAAATAAGAAAAGCATTGATTCAAATTTCACAGGCATCAAATTTTACAACAACATATTTGAATATATTTTAAGTGAAGAAGACTTAGAAACTAATGGATATCCAAGAGAAAGTACCATCCCTGGTATAGCCATCATTTCGTCAAAAAGACAAACACCGAAAGTGAATCTTGATGACAATCAAAGGCTTTGTTGTCGTTGCTATAAAGTATATTTGGTAGATGACATTGGAATTCCTCTGTTTGAAGGTGAATGTGTTTATCACCCTTTAAAGAAACGTACAATAAGGGGTGAAAGAATATATCTGTGCTGCAAAAGCACCGATGATACTGGTTGTGTTACATCAAACACTCACGTAAGTGAAGCAGAAGAAGCCGAATTGGATGGATTTCAAGCAACCATGAACTATGGCAAAGAAGATGACCCAAGAAATTACGCAGTTTATGCGTTAGATTGTGAAATGTGCTATACTACGAAAGGATTGGAATTGACACGAGTGACAATAATAGATTCCAATTGCAAAATAGTGTACGAAACTTTCGTAAAACCTTTAAATCCGATAATTGATTACAATACACGGTTTTCTGGTATAACTAAAGATCAAATGGACAAAACTAGTACCAGTATCTTGCAAGTTCAAGCAAATATTTTACATTTGTGTAACTCAAAAACAATTTTAATAGGGCATAGTTTAGAATCAGATCTGAAAGCTCTTAAAATTATCCATAGTTCCGTCATCGATACTTCTATTCTGTTCCCACATAGGTTGGGGCTACCTCATAAAAGAGCTCTTAGAACTTTGGCTAGTGAATATTTGAAGAAAATTATTCAAAGTGATGTTGGGGGACACGACAGCGCTGAAGACGCCTTAACGTGTATGGAACTCGTGATTTGGAAACTTAAGGAAGATTTAAAAGTCCGTAAATCATAGTTGTTAAGTATTGTATTAAAAATCGGGCATTACTACAAATTACAAAGTTACGAATTATCGTTATGTTATGAATACTCATTATTTATTGTATATATAAGGATATTTAATTTTTAAGATGTGTACTATGTACATGAGCATTATTTTATAAGCAATAAAGTTCTTGTAAGTGGTTATTTTTTTACTTAATTGATATCATCACCTATATATTATGTATGAATTAAAATGTTTCTGATGTATATGTATCTGTTACGAATTGTAAAATCTTCATGTTTTTATTGCTACTCATACTATGGAGGCTTCAGATGCTTTTCACATGTGTGAATTGTGAAACCAGGATTCTCAGAGGGTTACCAATACATAAAAATATGTTGGCTATTTGTAAGTAACTTCTCACTGAGCACTGACAATAACTTTTCTAGCTATCGATAAATCATCATTTGCATTTAATTTTTGTATTATTCATTAATATATCAATGCATTTTAAAATAAATATTAATATATTCAAAAATGAGGGCGTTCATATTTGTGGCTTATTTAACGAGGTTGTGATCTATTTCAAGAAGTTTAATGGATATGATAAATGTCCTGGTTCTAATAACAATCCTAGCCTTTCATCTAAAACATGTCAATAAATAGATATAATTTGAATTTAGATTTTCAAAATTAAATTCTTGTGAAGGTTTTAATTTGAAACGTCAACACAGATGAGTTATTGTGCGTAGCTGGATGTAGCTTTATGGTTGTGGGCGATTAGGTACAAGTGAATATTTTGATCAATTCAGATAAATAAAATCGATGTTCATTTTTCATTGCAAATTTAATTCATTAATAAATATGTATTAATAAATAATTTTGTTGTATGTCTAGGAAGGAAAGAGTCGAAAAGAAATTGGCAAATATTGTGAATCAAACTATGGCAGCGGAAAATAACTTGAAAACTGCAGAAGAACTTTTAACAAACGCCTCTAGATATTTCAATAATGCTAAAGATTCGTATGCTGTCATCTCGAAACAAGCCGACTTATTAGAGAAACCAAACAATTTGCTGAATACCACTTTAGAAACAACATACAATAAGTTGACGGATTTAGAAACAATCGTACCTGCTGTTCAAGATCATGCAAGTAACTTGTCGAGAAGAGCAGAAGAGTTAGTGAATATCTTAACCGAAACTCAAGGCAAATCAGACAATGCATTAAGAGCAGCAAATGCTTATAATGATATAGGTGCGGCTATTGAAGAGGCACAAGAGGCGGCAAAATCAAGCAAGGAATTTGTAGACAATGCTTCTTTGTTATACGGTGAACTGCAAATAGAAATTGCTGACGCGAGTACCACATCAGATAGTATCTTAGATGACGCAGACGCTGCTTCTCGAAATATTGAAGAACTTAAACCAAAAATTAAAGAAGTGGAAAACAAATCACGGAAAATAAGATCTTTACATTCGACAAACGAAGATCAAGTTAACAACATTGAGAGATTCATTAAAGGATATCAAGTACATCCATTTAACGATTTGTTACTCGAGACAATAAACATTACTGAGAAAGCAGATGGATATACACAAAATACACTAAACATCGTCGGCGATAGTTACAAAGAGGTAATTAAATAAATTTATTGTTAAATAAATTATTATCATTTATTGTTAAATAAATTATTATCATTTATTGTTAAATAAAAATTGCAGGTTCCCCAAGAAACGGATCAGGCGAAGAAATTGCCGAAAAAATTGGATGATGCCAATCGAGATATCCTTCAGGTTGAAAAGCATTTGGAAACGATAAATGAAAAGTTGCCCAAAATAATGAACGCGCTTAATGATTTTCCAAGCAAACAGGGCGATATTAAGGGTATTTCTGAAGGAATTGAAGATAAAATTAAAAAATTGAATCAGCAAATAGCAGTTGCTAGAGATATGGCAAATCAAATTAAAGTTGGTGTCAAGTTTTATCGAAATACAACTTTGGAACTCAGAAATCCACCCAATTTAGTTGATCTTAGTACTTCAACACACATTTCTGGTTATTTTAAAACTGATAATTCTGATGGTCTAATAGTTTATCTTGGAAATGGAGAAGGTACTAATTTAAGGAGAACAAAAACTGTAAGTATAAGTTGTGCGAAGAATTTTGTCGAATTTTCTACAATAACTAGACATATGTAAGCAAACTTATTATTAATTTACCAAATAAAAACATGGAAATCTTAAATGTAACATTTCAGGATGACTACATGGCCTTAGAAGTAGAAAATGGTTATCCCGTCTTAACATTAGATATTGGTAATGGACCAGAGAGGATTGTGAATTCAAAATACGTTGCTGATAATCAATGGTATCAATTTATTATTGACAGGTATGTTAGCATTAATTTTACTTTTCGTTAATTTCAATTTATTATAATCTCAAACAGTATGGATTATTATCAATTTGTCAATTCTTATTGAAAAATGGTATCAAGTATGATGCATAAAATGCGGTGGAATTTAATTAAGTAGAATGGTGGGAATATCTCTAGTTTTTTTGATGAAATCACTATTTTTTTTTTAACTCATCATAGGGTTGCAACTTTTGGGTTTTCTGCCGAGGAATTCAAGTGATAATAATCCGGAAAATTGATGTTGATGATGTTGTTACTTTTACGGAATCAACCTGTTTTATTAAAGTTAATATTTTAAGAACATACTCATTGCCATTATGTGTAACTGAAACTAACAGAAACCACTAAAACGAAATTAATACAAAAGATTAAAACGTGAGGCGTTAAACGAAATCAATTATATGCAGCCTTATGCTGATTACAGTAATGAAACGAAAATGCAGAAAATTGCAAATGAATATGTAATACAGAAACAAATAAAACAGAAGCAAATGTAAAATAAAATTAAAATGAAAAAACCGAGCACACGTAGAAACCTAAAATTAAAGAAATGCAAATAAAACCATTGGTATAATGAAATGCATAAATGAAGCACATACATTAAATATTTTAATAAATAAAAATAAATTGAATTAAATACTTTATATTAACCTAATGAACAAGTGCATAAAATAAATGAAAAGTAATATATTTGTTTGTAGGAATGGCTTAAATGCAAAATTAACAATAAAAGAACAACATTCTGATGGTCAGACTAAAGAAACCGTAACAGAAGAGGACCTTGAAGGACCATATACAATATTCAATTTGGACAGAAATCAATCGAAATTGTTTGTCGGAAGTTTTCCACCTGAATTCCACATGCAAGAATATGTCAAACAGAATTCTTTCGAGGGAGAAATGGAGGATCTAGTAGTAGGAGATATGCCGGTGTCACTTTGGAACTTCAATAGTGGATACGAAAATAACCATGGCTGCAGAGAGAGGTGAATATAAATTCATCAAATTATATTTTTAGAATATCTCAATTATTTTTTTCTATTACAGAGATAAACTTGTGAACCTTAACCCCAGCACCGGATGCCGTTTTAATGGATATGGTTATGTAATTCTCGATGCAAGGTCTCAGTCTTTCAAACTACGCTCAAATATTAAACTTGATTTCAAAACATTTGCGTCTAATGGTTTGTTATTCTTATACGGCAAAGGAAAAACGTTCATTGCACTTGAGATTAGTAATGGAACAGTGGTTTATAAGGTACATATGAAAACATCAAATATATACATATTAGTTTGCACGTTTTTCTGCAGTACAATTTGGGAGGCAAGACAAAAGTATGGCAGACTAAAGCGGCTTATAGCGATGGAAAGTGGCATAAAATAGTTGCCAGCCGTGATGGCCCTAAGGGGCAATTGGAAGTAGATGGAGAAGTAATTAGAGACGATGGTAAACAAATATCTGGAAATAGCATAGATTTCTCGGATTATTTATTTTTTGGAGGATATCCCCAATCACATAATTTCAGTGATGTTACAAATGTTGATTTCGATGGGTGCATTCAAGATGTTAATATCAGAGGAAATCCAGTTGACCTTCTTTTGAATCATAGAGCTTATGGTATAACACCAGGATGCCCAGTTAAAGTAAGAGACACGTATAGATGTTATAAGAACTTTCTTTTTTGATAAATTTTCAAGTAATTTGTTCAGGAAAATGTTAAAAACATTATTTCATTATTGTAATAATTTCCATTTATTCCATTAAACACATTATGTGCTCCTAATCCTCTTATGAAGGGAACAAAATCTTAAAAATTGAAGGTGAACGTTTTTCTTTTCAGTTTGCAAGATTAGTATCATTCGCTAAAATGCAACCAGGATATGTAAATGTGGATCCATTTTATGTACACAATAATTTCAAAATGACGCTGAAATTCAAAACTCCTGCTAAAGATGGATTAATATTTTATGCAACTGACAAGCAACAAACCAATGGGATCTCACTTTCAATTACTGATGGAAGATTGAAATTAATCAGTCAGAAAATCGAATTGATATCCAAAGACAACAACTTTAATGACAGCGAATGGCATGTGATTAGTATCAGACACAACCATAAAGAATTAAGACTAGATTTTGATGATTATGACTATAAAGTGTAAGTATTATAAATGTACAAATAGTCGTAATTTTGCGATTTGACTTGTAAAGGTAAACACGAGCATGCATAGAAGGAAAAATAATCTTTTATTATTACAGTACGTTGCACGTATTTTCATCAAAACCCATATATTTTTATGTAAACTCTTAGGCAATATTAGGGTTGTAGGAAGACACCTGTACCCAAAACATTCGATATAAAACTGTAAATGTAATTTCAATTTCTATTAGAGTCAATATATGTTTTCTAACACATATTGACTGCGCTTATAATGAACCAAGGTTCTTATGCGTGAGAAGATTTGACCTGAACATTTCTATACAGCAATATTAATAATAACGCAAAGTTAATGAGACAAACTTTAGTTTTAAATTTAACTTTCGAATACTTATAATTTGTTTTTGGTTGTCTGCGCAGCCAGTTTCACTGTTTTGATCACTTCCTCATCGCACTTAAAATTCTTTTAACTGATTTTGTACAGGGTAATACTCTGTGTTTTTATACTCTTCCTTTCAACTCAAAAAAAGAAAATTGTGAAATTGAACTGCATCCCACAGCATCGGGAAAAGTTGGCACAAGTTCCCGCCCTGTTATAAATTATGCACCACGTTGCACCAGTATTATAATTATTATATAATAAGTTAGAAAATTAAAAAGTTCAGGTCAAATAAATACTCCCTTTGTAACCAAGGAGCTTACAGTATTTTATCGAGACTTGAGGAATTCGTCCATTGTAGCTGTTTCCATTATAAGCAAGTCCATAATAGGTAGGCGGATCCGGTGGTACGCTTCGTATAACTCCTCCGGCCGAAGAGGGAAGCATCGTCTGGGACTTCATTCCACCTATATATTTAAATATGTCACTTAACAACTTTATCTTTATTTCTTCATTTAATTCGACTTCTTCAGTATCCTACATTTATTTTAAATATTATGCAGTGGTTATTTGTAACTTTGGACGTTATCTGCTGTGTTTCATAAATCGCACAATACACAGAGTGAATATATTTTCCTTGGAATTCTGAAGCACAGAGATGTGCAACCAACATATTTATCGACAAGATGTTTTTACCACGTGCATCGTTGTCAAGTTCTAGGCTTCATATAATGAAATAAAAAATACTAAAATAAAAATAAAGAAAAATTAACTATGGGTTCAGTCACCCCTCTACCATCGTAGTAAAATGTTTACAAAAATATTTAGAAATCCCGAATTCAGGCGTTGTAAGTCAGGCCCAGGCTTGTTATAATGCGTAAAACATACTCCTCATAAGACTTGAAGGTAAAATTATGAAACATTACACACACACACACACACACACGTGTGTGATAAGTTTTTTTCGTCAAATTTACTGTTCACTGTATCACTGTGAACCTTTTCTATGTTAAGTGTAAGTAAGTCCAGTGTGGGATACTACAGATATTTTATATTTACAGTACAGATTCGCCGCCACCTATGTTGCACATTCTATATGGAAACCTTTTCATTGGTGGTTTACCAGAAAATTTTGTTGCGAAAAAAGGTACTGTTGCATCTGCACTTCCATTTATAGGATGCATTGGTGATGCAAGTCTGAATGGTACAATAATTAATTTTGCAAATTCAACGGATAAGGCTGGAGATGTATTAGGAAGGTGCTTATTGGATAAACAAATTGATAGTACAGACATTGATACAGGTATACACTAAAAATAGTAATTTCGAATATCTGCACAAAAATGAAGAATTATAAACATTTAATAGAATACAATAAAGATTGTAATTATTGCTGATAAAATTATTATTGTGTTCTAGTTCCCACTTTACCACCGCTTGGTCACCTGGATTCATTTACGACGCACCGTCCTGACATTTTCACAGAAGATGAATACAAAGCAGGTTAATAATTTTCTTTTGTATTATTTCACTTAATTATCAAGACTAACATTAGAAATAATACTTTCAACATTTTTGTTGCTACTTTCTTAATTATCTACAATGTGAATTTTACAAATATCAATTTAGAAAAATTCCCTTTATAAATTTGCTGTATATGTAAAATTCTACTCCTTGCAATTATTGCGAATTCACAATGATGCCATACATACCCTCATTATTATTATTATTAGTTTTATAGTAGTAAATCTTGTTTGATTACGTTAGCAACAAAATTTTATTTTTATAAGATTAACTAAATTATTTGATTTCATTTGCTTTATTTTTGTTAAGGATTGCCACAAAGAGGTGATGGAGGAGATGTAGGTGAAGAAGTTGATGAATTTGATATTGAAGAAACTGAATCCCCCGATGAATCATCTGTTATATCTACTGTTCAACCAATCACCACAACATCACTGACTACCATACAATCAGTCACAACATGGCCAACTCCCAGACAACATCCAGCTACAACTAAAGCACCTATTATTGTTCCTTCGTGTGCTTTACCTATACCAGAATCTCCACTAACTTATGATGCACAGAATAAAGATACAAAATCTTTCAGATTTGGTACGTTAAATAATAATTAAAAATATTTTTCTGTCATCATTGATTGAAAGTTCATTAAAAATTATCTCATTTTATACCCATTTAAAAACTAAATTTCAATAACGCAATTTTAAATTTCCAATTTGTACATACTATTCCTGTGCTAAAGGAATAATTCTGGCAACATGGTTGAAAAATCTCCACTCAGCATCTGCTAGCTGTCTTATAATTATTTCATCATGTCCATTAAAGAAATTATCCATTTTCCAACTTGATTACATCACTGCCTTTCTTTGAATCGGAAACTTAATCATTGTTTTAGTGAAAGAATTAATTTGATACATTGATCCATCCTTCTTGCTGTTAATTTTCCATGATTTTTTTGGATTTCTTTCTGAATCATAATGAAAATCAATGGTTCGTTACATTATAATTTTGATACAATGGTTTTCACGATGGATGGCAATTTGTAAGCGAATTATGATTGTCTATTTATTCTATTATTATATTCTTATTATTATTATTATTATTATTATTATTATTATTATTATTATTATTATTAAGCGGGCCTTCCGTAAGGCCATAAATCATAAAAAGTTATTTGTAATAATACGTTAATATTGCTTCTGGTACAATAACTGCATTGATGAATATAATTAAATAGAAACAGAATTTATTCCATACATTTTTCCATAGTATGATTGTATTATACTCACTATCTAAATGTTATCAATATCGTAAACAAGTTACCAATTGTCTATTATTTCTTAATGTTCCTTATAATATTATTACTCCTTTAAGAAAGCTAATTCAAAACGGTATCTTGTTTTTTATGAAGAAGTTATAAAAAAATATTGAATTGACATAATGCTTTCTTAATCTGAGAACTTAATATATTATGAGCTACCCTTTTTCTGAACTTAATTAACCTTTGATACCACTGAACTTTGGTCACATACTGCTTTGTCTAAAGACTTTTTCAAGATTACACTATTTCAATACATATTGTGTGTATATTGTTACTGGCAGATACGATGTTTAACACTTGTATCTTACTAATTATTTTAGTGAACCTAAATTTAATTCATTGTGCAGGTGATTGACTTTTTAGTTGAAGTGGTATTTATATATCTTGTAAAGTAATTATTATAAATATAAGTTTTTTATTTAAAATTATTGTTCATCAGGAACCGCCAACTACAGTAGAACAGAATATGACCAGGCGAGGGGAAAATATAGGAAACAATTTGATTTCTCATTTGATGTCAAAACAAATAATGAGAATGGTCTCATCTTTTATGCTGCAAATACAAATCAAGATCAGTTTGTAACACTATACATTAAAGATGGACATGTACGTACTAATATATTAATATTGTAATTGCATTCAATGTATTATTGTTTGCAGTTTGTATATATGTTTAATGGAGGGGCAGGAACAGCAACATTGCGGACAGAATTAACTTATAATGATGATATATGGCATAATGTTTTAATCAGTAGAGAACAATCTGATGGTAAACTTGTAGTCGATGAGATCTTGCAATCAGAAGGGAAAACACCAAATCCGACAAATAAAATCGATTTAAACACACCGTTTTTCATCGGTGGCATACCACCCGAAAACCAAAAAAATATATTTGCCAACACTGTAAGACAATATCAAATGTTTCTAATTTTTTTTATTTCTCTTAAATTTTAGAAAATGACTGAAACGTTCCAAGGATGTATTCGTAATTTCAAAATGAATGGAAAAGATATGGAAAAAACTAGGTCATTTAATGTCTCATCGTGTCCTGATAATGTTGAAGTTGGTACGTTCTTCGGGCGTGATGGTGGTTATGTGAATCTCAAACCCAAATTCAAAGTTGGATTAGAAATCGACATCAAATTAGATATTAAACCGAGAAATTTAACTGGTCTTTTAGTTTCTGTGTACGGCAAAAGGGACTATTTGGTTCTGGAAATGATTAACGGGGTCATTAAATTTACCGTTGAGAATGGAAAAGGCCCAATTTCGGCGTCTTTCGAACCAGATAAGAATAATTATTTTTGTGATGGAGAATGGCATTCTATTCAAGGTTAGTATAAATAAGAATATATATGCATAAAGTAGTGGTGGATTATTTGATAATACCTTTATCTAAACTTTAAACTGTTTTCTTCAAATATCATAAACTTTTATTAGATTATTAGTATTGGTTAAGTTGTTCAAAATTATTACCAACTTTTACAATAGTTTTTTCTTACAAAAGGAATGTTTCATTCCAAGTCTAATAGTTTAAGAAAATGCATATGAATGATAAAGAGCTAATTATGACTTTACACATTATAATTTTAGCTGTAAAATCAAAGAGTGTGGTGACACTTTCCGTGGACAAAACATTTACACAACCAGCTATTGGAGATAATCGTTCCCAATCAACTGACACTGGTGGTGTTCTCTTCCTTGGAGGTCACCGGTTTATAAATAGGGCTAGAGCTATAGTTGCTCGAGTGCCGTATGTAGGATGTGTTAAAAATGTGTATATCAATAATATATATGTGAATATTTCAAATTCAATGGTGAATGGCGATGTTGCTCAGGGATATTGTCCTACAGATTAATTAACATACTAAATATACATCGTTTCAATTATATTTGTCTTAGTTATATACATTTCTGTAGAATCGTATTTTTATATTACTTCATATTTCAATAAATGATGATTAATTTACACCATCGATATTCTTATCCTTACATATTCCTGTATGCCATTTTCACTTGTCTTAAGTTTAAAGTTTCATAACTTTACCTTTAATCGTTTGGGTGCAAAAGCGCACACTCACACACTCAGACTTCTTTCTGAAAATAATCGGACTAGGCTTAGGGAAGGCTAAAAGCGTACATCCGTTAAAATTTCCAGTTTGAAAATTTTCATGATTACTATACTTTCTTATACATAGAGTATAAGAAAATAAAAAGGTTAACATTGGATTAAAAAGAGTAGAAGATAAAATTGTTTTAACAAGTTTAGATTTTCAATCACTTCAAGATCTTTTTTTATATGAATTCAGACCTGAAGGAAAGGAACTATACTAGAGATCCTCATGGCAAAGCGAATAAATTAGATTCATTTCTCTTCATATAAACGTTAGAAAAAAACTATTTAAAAATGTAATAACTCCAGAAACAAAACAAAGAGATGATAACCCAAAAACCAAGAGAAAAAAGTAAATTATTTAGTATTAATATATTTTTGTACATCTTATATCACGAGGTAATTTTTCCTAGCAATTCTTCATCGAGAATAATTTTAAACTCGTCATCATTTACTTTATAATAAACTAGATGTACGAGCGGAGATCAATTTGACCATTATTGACACACATCATTTGTTGTTACGTTGGTTCCATTGTTCAAATAATTTAGAATTTAAATAGGCAAGTTTAGAGAAATTCTGAAATGGAAAAATCAGAGGTTCGTGCAGTTATAAAATACTTGCAAAAGAAAGGGTTGTCGCCAACAGAAATTCATGAAGACATGGTAGTTGTATTAGGTGAAGGTGCTGTTTCTTACCCAGTTGTGAAAAGTATGTCTCGAGAATTTTAACTGGGAAGACAAACATGTGAACATGTGAAGGGTGCTGGAAGACCAGTGACTGTCACTACCCAAGAAAATGTTAATCATATACATGATATGGTAATGACAGATAGACGACTGACCATTTGCCGGATAGCTGAAATTACAAATTTTTCTTATGGTACTATAGAAAATATTTGGGGCTAAAAAAGTTGTTTGCACGCTGGGTCCCATGAATGTTGAGTCCTGATCAGAAATGCTCTAGAGTATTGCATTCTGAAGCCAGTTTGGCAAAGTTTAAAGCAGATCCGGATGAATTTCTTTTTCGATTCGTCACTGTTGACGAAATGTGAGTTCACCGCTTGGATCCTGAGTCGAAGCAACAAAGTATGGAGTGGCATCGCCGAGGTCCTCTGCTACCCCGCAAATTTCGAGTTTTGCCATGCGCTGGTAAAGTTATTGCCACAATTTTTTTGGACGCAGACAGAATTTTGATGATTTTTTGGAATGTGGACATACAATAACAGGCTCCTACTATGCCAACTTAATTTCAAGATTGCGCGATTGTGTCAAGGAAAAAAGACGGGGAAAATTGAGCAAAGGCATTCTGTTTCATCAAGACAACAAAAGCCATGTTGCCATGAGCGCTATTCTGAACGCAGGATTTGAATTATTTGAACATCCCGCATATTCACCAGACCTGGCCCCTAGAGATTTCTCTTTATTTCCAAAATTAAAAGAATATCTTCGGGGGACCAGATATTACGACGACAATGAAGTGATGACGGCCGTGAACGACTGGTTAGAAGAGCAATCGAAAGAATTTTTTCTAGAGGAATCAAAGGTTTGGAGCATCGTTGGACCAAATGCATCGACATATACTGTCTCCCCTCGTATCACTCTAAACTAAATTTACACTTCATATGACCCTTTACATGTTTAAAAATTATTAAAATTAATTAGTATTGATCTAAGTTGAGAAAAATTACACTGCGAATGTACAAAAAACTGCTAACAGTTTTTAGTTCTAAGCTGATGACGAATTGTTGTAAAACAAGGTAAAGACAAACAAAACTCTCTTTTTAATATTTACCATAATTGACTAAAGTTATCTAAGCAGGAATTGTGATACTGTTGGAAAGTCGTTAGTAAATCTCTATAGCATTTGTATTAGTTTTATTTTGAATTTAATTAAGTACAGTATTCAAGAAAATACAATATTCTTATAATGGGTGGGCTATCATTACTGCTAGATAATCATAAAATTAAAACTGTTTGGTTTTTCTTATGATATGTCCAGATTTTAAAGTGCATTAGGTAGCCTCTTTTCTCAACTGCCTTATCAAATGTAACGGTGAAATAAAGAAGTTCTCTGTCCTTATAATGACTTTATTGTTTCGTTCAATCGATTGCGAATGCCCAAGCAGCTTCAAACTGTTTTTAAGATTGAAAGGCATAATAGAAATCCTTTCATCATCAGCTATTTGTTTTCTGGAGGTAGGGCCAGCCTTGCTGTTGCAAGACACGCCCTACTGCCATATTCTACATTGCTGCGCAACCACAACCGAAATAATCTAATATAATTATTAATCCAACGCCTGACAGAACGTACTAATGCCAAAAAGGTTTCTATGTTATGCTTACATTTGTAAAAAATATTTTAAGGAATCTGATTTTGTAAGCTACATTTATTGTGCTCTTTTCATGGTCCCAATAAACCCAAGAGCAAACGTTTTGTGATAATCCTGTAATACTGGTTCAAGAACTATATAAAGAGATTTTTGCATGTTTCAATAATTCATTGCACATAATAATGCTATTATTTTTGCCAAATAATGACTGAAATATGAAAAGAAAGACTTCAAGAATTACACGCCATTGATATTCGATTAATATCAAACTACTATTTTTTATTTGGAAGCCCCCTTAAAGATATCCACAACGTGAAAGTTTTCATAAATGGCACGGAACATACAAAATTCTAGGAAAAAATGCATTAAATGGAAACATTTATTACTAATCCAAACTTATAAATTGAATGAATAACTTATAATGTAATAATAGCATATTATTCAAGGAGGTTATATAGGCAATAACTCATGGGATGATTGCTGTAATCATCCAAGTGAGTTATTGCCATTACCGCTAGTTGAATACTATAGTATAGCCATATAATTTTTAGACTTCCGTTTGAGGAACGCCCGTAATTTCGTAAAAGTTTCAATATTTACTCTATTTACTATTAGTTATCTAGTTACTATTATTTATACTGAGTGTAGCATAGAGTAGAAAGTCCACAATGATGAAGATTTATATTTCATTGACAATTCTTTAACATATGTCAGAAGCACATTTTCTGACAATGATTTTACGTTCTTACTTGTACTCCAATCAAAAAAAATTTTGAGATTGCGAGTTGCTATTTCGGCGATTTCAGGTGGTGTACAAATTTCGGAATCACTGTCTAAACTCAATTTTTCATTTACCTAGTCCAATTTGACATTTAGTTGTTTGACATGATATTTAATATCGGCATTACTTAAGTAGTTACTATGGCAAATCGACTAAGTGTGAGTTATAACTCACGCTTACAATTCTCGTTGGGTAGTTATTACCATTATTTGCAGAAAAGTAATTGCGTAACGTATGTATAACGCAATAGTCGTGGATAATGGTATATTGTTATACAAGTTTAATAAGGGGCCTTATTGTAGCACGTATGGGTTTGTTGCATGACGAGCAAAGTGCTACAATGCCTCTTAGTAAACCTTTGATGGAGAATTTATAGAAATGCCAGGTAAGACTTGAGATAAAACATTCTGTTGATAATTAGAATTATTCTGTACAGTTGCAAAGACGAATCTTTCGTTTAGAATTGTTCGACATGTTTATTCAAAAGTTTTAATAAATCGACAATCTATATTATCAGAAGCTTCGTTTATAAATTTTGACACTTTTTTCTGCTTAAATGTTTTCGCCTTCTTAGGTTGATATCCCTTAGACTTGCATTTCCAAATCCCGAACAAAGTCTTAAATCTGAAAATTCATTACATAATTATACCACTTAATTGCACAAATAAAACATCACTTACTTGCTAATATTTACTTTTTTGTAACCAAATAAGACTTGACATTGAATACATAGACCACAAAGAAGGGGGCACCAATTTTCCCATGAATCCATTAAAATAAGCCAGCATTACTTCCTCCCTTATAACATCAATGTTTCCAACCTTTAATTTAGTGCCTGCAAAATCTAAGGAAAGATATTTGAATCTTTCCTTAGATTTTGCAGACAGTAAAATAAAGGTAGCGGCGTCGGCCTCTTCTAATATATTATGAGGAACATTGAAATCATTTTGTTGCTCCATCTTGCTTAATTAATTGCACGTTTTTTGGGAAAGAACGTTATATTGTAATTTATCTCTTTACTGTTGAAATTGTTTTTTTTTAGAGATCATGACAACGAAAATGCCCGCTATGTTTCGATATAAATTCCACAAATTATAAAATTTCACTTTTGTTCCAAAAATTACTGGCAGGATTGAACAAAAAGCTATACAACACTCGTGAGAAATTAATTTACCCACTTGTGTGTGATTCCACAATCGTCTTCGCCTCGTGTGTAAAACCGACACACAGGTGGGTGAAACTTAATTTCTCCACTCTTACTCTTACTATACTATTTACACAATTATGTCCATTTATTCCTATTGGTTGCAGCTTTGCATGCTTTTACCTCACAGCTGAGTACTCATGCTCATTTATGGCTACAAACTTACTTTTTTTGTCAGATATGATACATCATTTTTCTGCTGCTTCCAAAATCTTAGATTTTTAGGTTGATAACCTGTTAACTGTCATTTCAAGAATGCTTGGAGCTAAGGAAAGATATTTGAATCTTTCCTTAGATTTTGCAGACAGTAAAATAAAGGTAGCGGCGTCGGCCTCTTCTAATATATTATGAGGAACATTGAAATCATTTTGTTGCTCCATCTTGCTTAATTAATTGCACGTTTTTTGGGAAAGAACGTTATATTGTAATTTATCTCTTTACTGTTGAAATTGTTTTTTTTTAGAGATCATGACAACGAAAATGCCCGCTATGTTTCGATATAAATTCCACAAATTATAAAATTTCACTTTTGTTCCAAAAATTACTGGCAGGATTGAACAAAACGCTATACAACACTCGTGAGAAATTAATTTACCCACTTGTGTGTCATTCCAAAATCGTCTTCGCCTCGTGTGTAAAACCGACACACAGGTGGGTGAAACTTAATTTCTCCACTCTTACTCTTACTATACTATTTACACAATTATGTCCATTTATTCCTATTGGTTGCAGCTTTGCATGCTTTTACCTCACAGCTGAGTACTCATGCTCATTTATGGCTACAAACTTATTTTTTTTGTCAGATATGATACATCATTTTTCTGCTGCTTCCAAAATCTTAGATTTTTAGGTTGATAACCTGTTAACTGTCATTTCAAGAATGCTTGGAGCCGTGCAAACTTGGAAATGTCAATATTTTGATAAAGACGGAGGATGAGGGGGGGGGGGGCGAAATGGAAGAATTTACATGGGAGGAAATAATGAGGATACAGAGTAGGATGAAAAAAGGAAAGGCAGCCGGGGAAGATGGAGTGGACTCAGAAGGGTGGATAAGTGCACTGGAGGAGGTGTGGAGGGTTGCTTAAGAGGATAAATGAAATATGGATGGGAAGGAGGGAAATGCCAAGAGGGTGGAAGATGGCGTTATTAGTACCGATCTGGAAGAAAGGAGACAGGGAGAAAAAAGAAAATTACAGAGGGATATCATTACTGAATGTAGGATACAAGATATATACAGTACTAGTGGGAGAAAGATTGGAAGAGGAAGTAGAAGGAAAAGAAATACTACCAGATGGACAAGCGGGCGGGGCACAAGGGACAACTTGAATGTGTTGAATTTTATAATAGAGAGGGAATTGCCAAAGAAGGGGGGCAAGGTGTACGCATTGTTCGTAGACCTGAAGGCGGCGTTTGACCGAGTGGACAGAGGGATACTGATAAGGACATTGGAAAAGGTGGGGATATCGAAGGGAATAGTGAACAGGGTGGAACAGATATACGAAGAGACGCGATGTAGGGTGAGAGTAGGGAATGAGCTGCCGGAGGAATTCAGGACGTCAAGGGGATTGAGACAGGGGTGCCCATTGAGCCCGAAATTATTCAACATTTACATATGGAGGAGACGCTAAGAAGAGGACAGGATGGGGGAGTAAAACTGGGAAATGAGAAGATCTGGTCACATTCCGCATTCGCGGATGATGTGGTCATACTGGCAGAGACAGAGAAAGGGATGAAGGAGATGAAAAAGAGATTGGAGGGGTTCTTAGATAGAATAGGGCTAGATTTGAACACAGGAAAAACAAAGTTAATGGTGTTCAGGAAAGGGGGAGGAAGGAAGTACAGATGACATGGAAAGGGGAAGAAATTGAGCAGGTGAAGGAATAGGCATATTTGGGGTATGTGATGAGGGAAAATAATTCGTGTGAGGGGCACATAAAGCATGTAAGCAAAAAATCTAAGAAAGCGGAGGAAGGTCTGAGAAGCATGGTATGGGGAAAGAGAAAGGGCAAATTCGAGGAAACGATGCGAATATGGGATGTGTGTGCCATGAGCATCATGATGTATGGGGTCGAGATATGGGGAGTTAGAGAACAGAAAAGAGTGGAGAGAGTGCAAGTAGGGCAGATAAAAAGAGCTCTGCAGTTAGAAAGGTCGACACCAGAATATGTGGTGAGGCAGGAGACTGGGAGAGAGAAGGTGGCGATCGAGGCGGGGAAGAGGGCAGTAAGATACGAGATGTCAGTGAAAGGAGGGAGGGAGAATAGCTTGGGGAAAAGGGTAGTGGAGGAAATGGAGAGGAGAGAGAGGAGGGGAAGATATCTATCAGATTGGGAGTTAGCAAGGGTAAGATTATTTGAGAAGGCGGCGATGACGGTGGGGGAGGTAGAAGAGAGGAGAAGGGAGGGGAGGTGGGTGGAGAGAGTTGGAAGAGAAATGGAAACAAAGAGATGCACAGGAGAGAGAGGAAAAGATAAGAAGGGCAAGATATAATGAAAAATATAAAGAATTACAAGTAAAAGGAAGGACGCCAAAGTATTTAGGAGGAGGCAAGACAGCGGAAGAAGAGAAGACGATTGCCAGGTATAGATGTGGAAACGAGGAGAGGGCAAACAAATATTGGATGGGGGAGGTGTATAGGAGGTGCGAAGTATGCGGAAAAGAATGGGACGAGTGGAAACATTGGTGGGAAGAATGCGAAGAAATGGAGTGGGGAGAGGAGGAAGAGAGGAAGGGCAAAGATTGGAGAAGGATGATGGGAGAGGAAGGAACAGGAGTAAAGCTATTAAGAAAGTTGAAGGAAAAGAGAGAAGAGGGTAGGAAAAGGAGGGGGATGGAAAGGGTTTAAAGTTTGTTATGTTGCAGGCAAGGGAGGAGGCAGAAGGCAGAGAAAGGCTGGGGAAGATAGGAGCGAGAAAGAGAGGGGGAGGAGGAGAACGGAACAGGAGGGAGATTTGGAATGAAATGTAGCGAGAGATATTGTCAGAGTATGCCAAATAAAGGTTGTTTTTTTTTTATTTTGATAAACATTTAAACATGTGTTGAAGATTGTTTTGGTTTGCTCATTAGATCATAAAATGCAAGTACAAAGTTTTCTGAAATATTTTCAATGGCATTTTTAGCACACCACAAAGTGAATGCTTTGTATTCTTTGCCATACAAAGCTTTCGACTTTGTTGGCAACAATTTTGTTACTGTCTCCACAGCGGGTTCTCTTATTTCTGGAGGTGTAGGAGTAGATAAAATATTATATTATACTCTTTTAATAAGAGGCATTGTAGCACTTGTTACATTGGCGCACTTCTCGCTTCGCTCGTTGTGCCCCAAATTCACACATGCTACATTATTACACTCTCTTATTAAACTTGTATAATAATATACTATTATTTGAAACTATATTTCGGTTTTATTGATATATTATTTGTGTAATAATATCAATAAAGCAGTGGGAAACTTGAATAAAATCTGAAAATAATTTCAAATAAGAATTCAAATATTCAACCAATTAACATTTTAATTCTGAACATCTCGCTAGAGAGAGTAAAACGCAGTGACGGTAATATACCCAGTGTTGTCGTTCTATTTGTACTTTCGTCTGTGGTTCGTGTTCAATGAATGCGGGCGAATAGCGAAGCTCACCCAGATTTGTTGCATCACAAAGCCGCTTGGAATCATCTAGTATTTTATATTTTGAGATACCATATGTCATTTGCTGCGCCAAAATTTAAAGTTCTGTTTCTCTTCTTTCTGTTTGAAACTCAAGTGTCGAAGCTGTAACCTAGTGGATAATATAAATAAAACAATTTCGATAGAGCCTCGGCGATGTATGGATGTGTTTCTAAGATATTTCGAAAAATTCTAATTATCGATTAACAATAATTGGGGTTTTTAATATTGCATACGGCAGTTCTGGAATTCCACCATTCGTTATAATGCCGAAATACAACAAGTTTCATAAATTCGAAATTAGAAGTTGAATTATTCATCAACCATATGAAAATCAATATAATGATCACATGATTTCAAATTTAAAGCCTTTTTACCTTTTTTGATGTAGTGCACCAGTAAGATAAATGTCTAAGCAGAGCATTTTCCGTGAAGAATCTTGAATCGCAATTGTCACATTGGTGCTTTCCGTTCTTATACGAGCACCCATGCAAATCAGCCATGTGGACATTTCGTTGGTACTCCTGCTTAAACCTCTTGAAACAAATATCACATTCTCTCTTGTGTGACGTGTGGTGTTTCTTCAATTGGTACATCGAGGCAAACATCATGTCACATTCATCACATTTTAAACGAACGCTGCACTTTGGTTTGCATTCGTCAAAGGCACTTATCGACGAAGATCTTCCCTCGCACGGGGCGATCTGGCCGATGGTTTTGTTGCAAATCTCGCTTTTCATATCGACATCAATGGTCATTTTATTCACATCTAAATTTGATTCCATGTTCTCAGGCTCATCGACGTGATCTCCTTCGTCACACGGGACGTATTCAACGGGGATTAAATCAACCGTGTTAGGCTCTGCGGTCTCGAGTACATTGCTTACGAATTCGACGAAATTAATCCCTCTGTCTAGGTAATTGCCGTCGACGTATTTCTCGATCGTTTCTTCAGTTTTCAAACAGGTTGCTTTTAATTCGTGCATTCCTTGGAGGGTGTTCGAACATTTCAAGCATAAGACGCAACTGCCGATGTCGAGCACCTAAAAACACGCGATTCGTTGAAATACTTTAACCCTGTGTCGCACATCCTAAGTTGTTTACCACGTCTGGTAGAAATTCGGCGATTTTTTTCCTGTTCGTTACAATATTGTCGTCGTCAATCGACACATATTGTTCTGTTAATTTCAAGCATAATCGGCAAACGGCTTCCATTATTTTTCTCCACAAATAAGTAGACTTGCAGAAATGACCTTTTGACAAGTCAGGTTGTGACTTTTGATTGTATGTCTAGCTAACCATAGACATCTATACTTAGATAGAATCGTCATTCAATAGAAAGGATTTGGAACAAGTTCGCGACATCTATCGAGTGTGTCGGCAATTACATTTGATGATGATTGATACACTGTAAATATAATTTTGAAATTATATTTTTTTGTGTCGGTCGCCTAAAAAAGTATTTTGTGTATCTAGCAGTGGCGGCTCTTCCGATGACGCAGGTGAAGCGCCTCAAAATTATTCCCAAGTGCAAAACTATTTTTCACTTTTTTCTTTTTTTTTTAATCTAATACCTACACATTCTTGTATAATTAGAATAAATTGTACTCGAAAGGTAACATACGTGACTCTCCCGCTCTAAAAATAAAAAATCCGCGGTGGTCCGCACGAAACTTACTTATACTTAGTTATACTACGGTTTTCGAAAAAACTTTTCAAATGAAAGTTGTTTATAATTTCAATCTCGACTTCAATCAACTTATATACGAACATTTTTTTGATAGCTCGTACCGTTCTCGAGATAATGAAAATGGTGATAAGAGTAAACGATCACTTTTGAGCTATTGCGTTCAAAATAGGACGTTTTCCTCCTTGCTACATACAAATGTTAAATTTAAAGTTTCAGAGCTCTAGCTATAATCGTTTGAACGCTAGAGCGCGCACAGACACACACACACAGACACACAGACGTGTGTGTCTGTGTGTGTGTGTGTCTACACACAGACGTCATTCCGAAAATAGTCAGAAACGATTCAGGGGACCTCAAAACGCGTATATCCGTTAAAATCTCGAGGTCGAAATTTTTCATGATTCCTATACTTACTTATACATAAAGTATAGTAAGTAAAAATCTACCTTGTTAAAAGTGCCGATGGATATACACGTATGATAGTTCTAATGACGCAGAATCGGTTGCCATGACAACCGCACGTCTACGCGCAGTTTCGACTTGGCCAGTGAAGCAAAATTTTACGCTGTCTCATTGTAAGGTTCGGTTGCTACGTGCAATATGTTTCCTTCTCAAGATCCAGTGTGTATTTTATTAGAAACAGCATTTGTAAGGTGGAATGATAATGACAAAAAAGACATTTTAAATAGTGAAAAACCGACATATTAAATACCAATAAAATTGTAAAAGTTAAAGACAAAATGTATAATCGATGTTTTAAAAAATTATTATTATTATCGAAACTATTAAATGAGTTAATTAATGCAGAACCATTTTTAGACGACATAATCGATAAGTTTGCAAGTTTAAAGGAAAGAAAAATTGACATTGTATTCAAGAAATAAAAAAAAACTATAACCATAACATAACGTTATTTTTATTTTCGTTTTCATATAACTATATATTTTTTCAAAACGGGAAAAAATATATTTACATGACTCGCTATAGGGGGGGGGTCTTGCCACCGATTCTGCTTCACCTATCCCCGAGCTCACGAGCCGCCACTGGTATCTAGGCCAAAAATTACTGTTTTTTTCGGCCGAGTTTTCTTTACGATCGAGGCGGAGCCGAGGTCAGAAAGCAAACGAGGACGAAAAACACTTTTTGGCCGTGGTGCACACGAAATTTTTTAGGCGACCCTCATAAAATTTTAAAATTAGTTGCAACATTTACTTATAATTTATTGATATAGTTATTTATGACAACTGAACAATTGTACATATTTGTGACACCTTCAGACACGTTTATGTTTTCTTTGTTTACATTCGAAGTTATTTCGGCTTTATAAACAATAATTACCCAATAATCAGTTGAAAAGTTTATTACCAACACGTATTTACTAATGTAAACAAGATGTACAGTTTGACACTGACGGCAATGTGATTATTTTTATATAATTTCGGAAACTGTCGGTAGATGGCACCACCCTATTGCGGCCGAAAATGGAAGCGGACGAAAAATGGTTACTCTTCGTCCGCGTTTGACGACTGAAATTTCAACTTTTTAGGCGACCGACACAAAAAATTGAAATTTCAGTCGTCAAACTTCGAATCTAAACAAAGAAAACATAAACGTGTCAGAAGGTGTCACAAATACAGTCGAATGCAAAAAAAGTAGACAAAAACAGTTTCCTGTAATTGATTTTCCTCAAATTGTTGTTGTATAAATGTAATATAAATATCCCCTTTTCTTTCAAAATTTGACAATCTTTCAAAGTTGACATTCATTTTAAAATAGAAGATTCTTTATTCCAATTAAACTTGAATTTTCTCAGTAAGTTTTCTTAATCCACGTGATATTTGACATATTTATTCAGTAACGGTGGTTTGGGGCTCTAGTTCGGGATACCTACCTCTTACGGCTCACCAGTTCCTTAAAATATCACTGATATGACAATACTGACGTTTACTTGACATTGCTAATATCAAGTTTGTTCAAGCAGCCGAAAATTTCGTGTCTACCTTTTTTTTGCATCCGACTGTATATTGTCATCTTCAACAGTATATACAGCATACTGATGACAACTTAGTTGTCTGAAATGTGTATTTAGTTTGAATGAAGTGCTGTGTGGCTCAAGTAGATTACATTTTATTTTATCCACCAAAACGTCTAATTTACCATTTTTACTAAACTTAAATATTTCTTCGTCTTCGTCACGGGGAACAGAAACAATTAATTTCATATATACATTTATTTTACAAACATTAAATACATTTAATATAATATTATAGTATACTCGGAATTATGAGAAGGTGCGTGCACGTCATCGATGCTTGTTTTATAATGCCAACATGTAGAAATTATAAAATGCCATTTTCTTGTATTGGAATATGGAGTGAAACCAGGTCTATTTCCAAGGCGATGCGAAGCAATGTTATAGATATTATTATTATCACTTAGTTTTCTATATTTGTCATGAAAAAGACGAAATGAATTTGAATCTAGGGTATTTGATGTCGTAAAGATCGACGAACCGTTTCTGTACGTTTTAGTACGTTTACATACGTAGATCAATCGACGTAGCGTAATATCTGGTATATCTGGTTGCATACCACCACATACATATACATACACACGCTGTCTGTTTGGTTGCATACGATCTTGAAGAGTATCTTTTGTGTGAGAAACATGTAAACATATAAAATTTGACGTCATTAAAAATTGATGACGTGCACGCACCTTCTCATAATTCCAAGTATACTTAAGTTGAAAAAGACCAGGGAAGTAACATTAATGCCAGGTTTCACAAACGATTGTCAAATGGTGAATTAGTTAACAAGCCTTTAACGACTCGTTATTTTTTGTGAAATCCAAAACAATGGCAATTTTGCCTTTAATGGTTCGTCAAGGTAATCAATCGTCAAATAATTGACGTTGATTAAAGACTCGCTAAACTTGACAAGCTGTTAACGACCGATTAGCGTTTGTGAAACCGGGCATAAATATCCAAATATTTAAATATATTATGAATACCGACCATAATTAGCATTAACATACCGGGTGCCAGCACCCTTGCTTCAGCATTCTTCAGATCGTGCCTATACCTTCTTTATCCGTCTATCCGTTGCTCCTTCAACAGTGAAATTTAAGGGGCGGTAAAACTTTGATGGCTTTGGTCCAAAAATCGAGATGAAATTGTCTTGCAGTTACAGCCATTCTTACATTACAGTAAGTATAATTTTTATTAATAATAACCTTAAATTTTAATCTATTAATTTGTAATTTTATTTTGTTGTAGTTATTCACGTTGATCCATTAAAATACAAACCAAAATGCTATGTTAAAATCAAACTCTTTTGATTAAAAGAAATATTATTATACATGCTGCTGGTGAATCTGGATTTACACCCGGACGCAGAAGTACACAAAAAACCTTGTGAAAGAATTCTTCAAGCAACACCCACAAGAATTCTATGAGTAGGGTATACATTGGTTGGTGAAACAATGGGAAATGTGCCTTAATTGTAGTGGTAGTTATTTGTAAATATATTGAGAAGAGTTATCTAAACATATATGGCGAATATGTATAATATGAGCTATTATTATTGTAGTAAGTGATACCTGTAAATGATGTGAATAAAACTTATGACATTGCATCTTGTTCATACCGCACATGTATTTTACATCCTGAAAGTACTGCACCTCTCTCAATTCTCTTCCTTTTGCTTTTTTTCTTCCAATTCCTTATATTTATTACCTTCAAATCTTCTTATACTGGCTCATCCTTCTGGCTGCTATATAAATAATGCATCGGCAGATGTTGATACATTCTGTGTGGTTTTGCATTGTAGGATATTTTTATATTGCGTATATAATTATAAATCATAATTTTCAGAAAAGTTATTCGTATCCGGAGATTCCGGAACACTTATGTGAGAGGGACCTGGTTTATCTAACAACATAAATAGATGTATTGTGTAGATTGTCATAATTTAGTTACATCTCATATCATATTTGTCAATGTTTTATAAAGTGATTTTAAGTGTAAATTTATTAGCGCAGCATTGTGCTAAGAAAAGTCAAGTACATGCCAATACGCAAACTTGGAATCATTCCTATAAAATGTGAAAATGATTTTCCTTTATTTAGTGAAGCAGAAAAGTAATATGACATTCAATTTTCCAAAAGAATATAAGTCATAAATAATATAATTATCAAAAACCCAACCCAACCCAACCCAACCCAAATAACTTAAGTAGTTACTTTGGCAAAAAGACTAAGCGTGAGTTATTATAGCTCTCATAACTCTCGTTGGGTAGTTATGGATACTATTATTTGGAGAAAAGTAATTGGGTAACGTATTGCTATGTATTGGTCTATGTTTTTCGAATTAATCAAAACGACCGTGAACCTTTGTAAAACTTAAATTTTTTATATTTTACCGTGCTACATAGACATATTTATTTATTTTTGAGAACAGATATCAGGTGGATACGTTGAAATAAAAAGTTTTCTAAATTCTTTACCTAACATTTATTTTCTGAAATTAACAAAAAAAATGCGTATTTTAATAAATACAATGTACTTCGGTCTTGACTCGGTCCCTTGGCGTGGCCTTCGTCGCTACCTGGTGGTTTCTCCAGTCGTAATCGTCGAATCCGCTCGTTGAGCCTATTAAGAAAATAAACGCGCGGTTTTTTCTTTGCTGCGCTCGTAGTTATTAAATGTTAACTAATACTTTTCTGTCCATTTGATGCACACACAAGCATTAAATGGAAATTTTCTTAAATGTTACTTGCTTAATTTCCTATTTATTGATGCGTACATAAGCACCAATCTTAATTTTCTATTCATTTAAAGCGTACATAAGCATTACATGAAATGTTTCTTAAATGTCATTTTTCTTAATTTCCTATCGACGCTTACATAAGCATCGGTCTTAATTTTCTATCCATTTAAAGCGTACATAAGCATTAAATGAAATGTTTCTTAAATGTTATTTGCTTAATTTCCTACTGACGCTTACACGAGCATCAATCTTAATCTACATAAATCAAACCTTTGTAATAATAATACTATTAACACGTACACAAGTGTTAAAACATTTAATAAAATTAGATTTTTATACGCTACATATACACATTTATTAAATATAAGTGGTAATTATTTTTCCCTGAACATAAACCTGGTTACAAATTAAGTTTCTGCATACCTGTCCTGTTGTTGGACTCTGGCTCCGTGGTTCTCCGGCTGGTTCCTTCTTCTTCTGTGTTGTCCGGGAACTCTTCGGGAACTCTCCTCGAACTGTCCAAATTTCTCGTCCGCAGTCGTTTATATATTGTTATCGGTTCCCACTTCTCTAAACCCCACTTAATTTTCCTACTCAACTCATTGCTATTTCCCCAATGCGACGTAAACGAAATTATTCCTAATGCATCCCGTAAATAAAATGTATATTTTTTTAATGTATTAATTTAGCAATAAATTATAAACTAAAATATTTCTTTTCTCAATTTAATTTTTACTTACTTATACTTTATGTATAAGTAAGTATAGTAATCATGAAAAATTTCGACATCAAGATTTCAACGGATATACGCGTTTTGAGGTCCCCTGAATCGTTTCTGACTATTTTCGGAATGACGTCTGTGTGTGTGTTTGTCTCTCTCTCTCTCTCTCTCTCTCTCTCTCTCTCTCTCTCTCTCTCTCTCTCTCTCTCTCTCTCTCTCTCTCTCTCTCTCTCTGTGTGTGTGTGTGCGTGTGTGTGCGTGTGTGTGTGTGTGTGTGTGTGTGTGTGTGTGTGTGTGTGTGTGTGTGTGTGTGTGTGTGTGTGTGTGTGTGTGTGTGTGTGTGTGTGTGTGTGTGTGTGTGTGTGTGTGTGTGTGTGTGTGTGTGTGTGTGTGTGTGTGTGTGTGTGTGTGTGTGTGTGTGTGTGTGTGTGTGTGTGTGTGTGTGTGTGTGTGTGTGTGTGTGTGTGTGTGTGTGTCTGTGCGCGCTGTAGCGTCCAAACGATTATAGCTAGAGCTCTGAAACTTTAAATTTAACATTTGTATGTAGCAAGGAGGAAAACGTCCTATTTTGAACGCAATCACTCAACTGGAAGTGATGGTTTACTCTTATCACCTTTTTCCATATCTCGAAAACGGTACACGTTACGGAAAAAATACATCATACATAAGATGTATTGATTATTGATATTCTAAACAACTTTCATTTGAAAAGTTTTTTCGAAAAACGTAGTATAACTAAGTATAAGTAAGTTTCGTGCGGACCACCACGGATTTTTTTTTATTATTACCGTACCCTCGGAAACACAGCAGTATGTATAGCAATAGCCGTGGATAAATGCTGTTTCCGAGGGAGTCGGTCGAAATTTTAATTGGTATTTATTGACGCAAGTTGACCATGCTGTTAATTTAAATGTTTGGCCAGTCATGGCCATTACGTTTCATAGTTGTGTTCACTGAATTCATCTAATATGTCGGTATGTATTATAAAAAGAGCAAACGAAATACATTGCTTGTATAATCATGGATCAAAGCATGTTACTCAAAATGATCAAGGGAAACATCACGGTTGTCAAGTCAATTTATTCATACGTTGCAGACGCAATGGTTGACACAGCGGTTGCAAATCCATAACGGTTCCATACACAACTATAGCAGACATTTTACAACGATTGTCTACGATTCGTACAGTATTCAGTAATGCTGCAACGGTGTAGAAATATAGCCACTTGTTTCCCGAAATTAAAAATAGTTGTCGTTCGGAACGCTTGAAAAATGCTGTAACGGTGTAGAAATATAGCCACTTGTTTCCAGAAATTCAAAATAGTTGACGCTCCCAACGTTTGAAAAACGTCATATTATCCCGACTTGGAAGGAATAGTACATTGTACAACAAGTGTTGAAAAGGCAGGATTTCACACGAGTTTGCAGGATTGAGCCAAGAGCCGAAGGCGAGTGGCTTAAGCAAACGAGTGTGAAATCGACTTTTCAACACGTGTTTTGCACGATACTTTTCCGACGACCACCATAACAATAAAAATCAATCAAAAGTATATATTGATTAAAGTTTCAGAATTCACAAATGACACATGTTAAATGTCAAATTTCATTGGTAATCACGATTGCACTACCAGTGTTGAACATTTTATTTTTACACGACCTCTACCGAAACTAATGAATATCATCGTAGTAACCTACTTCAGAAAACTGTCAATACCACATGGCGTGCGATATTATATCACACTAGTGTGATATTTTTGACAAGTACGACCGACTAAAGCTCAACGCACACCATCTGGCACATTTTGTACAAATGACACAGAAAATGGATTGACTCTACTAAATACTCACTGTGGTACACCGGACCTTTACACAGTTCCGTAACTATCTGCCATTAGGGCTTGTTGGTTGAAGTTCCGTCGAATATTAGTCAGCTGCTGTGTCAAATGACCTTACTATATTAAAATGAAGTTTCTGTTTTACCGACTAACGGCCTTGAGCATTCTAACGTCACATCGCTGACAGCCAATCAGATTGATCGATTTTATATTTTACACTGGTACTCCCTCCATTCGCAATCTCCCACTTTCAGTAACAAAAAACGGTACACAATTCAATACATTTCATAATGGTCGTCGGAAAATGTCTTTTTTCGATGATCGGTTGGTATCATCGTTTGGCAAGAGGTATCGAATTATCACTAAATTTGTAGAAAATAAATTTCTTCCGTACGTCGTGTTTCGCGACGCACTCAATTTGTGTAACGTCAATTTTGTTACAGAAAAGTAATCTGTATCTGGTATGCTTTAGAGGAACAGTGAGCAGAACAGCGTTTAGTAAACGCAGTAGTTGCAACATTCGAGCCAAAGTCTAGATGTATTTAGAAACAGTTGTTTGCTAAACATTGAAGGGTTCGTTCGATTTGACACATTGAACTCGGTTTCAGACGTTTGATTGGTCAAAACACCAATGATCGTAGCGGTTGCATTCGAAATTGATTGGAATTGACAAATGAAAGTTTACAACTAATTATACTGTGCTAGTCGAAAAGTTCAACATCAATGGGCCCTGGGTAGAAAATATAATTCGAGTACGCTGAATCCAACGCCGTAAGCCGTTTTGCGAAGTTGACTTTAGTTTTCGAGATATTCACGTTTGAAGACCCAAGTTTTAGTTTTCGAGATATTCACGTTTAAAGACCCAAGAAACACGTTTTTCCGTATATTTCAACCATTCGTTCATCAACTATCGTTTCAGTTCGACAAAATTTCTTCATTTCATGAAATGTTTTTCACATTTTCTAACTTATCGAGTATTGAAAGTCGCAGGAAGTGCAGAAGAATGTGAAGAAACGAGCATCCTACCTTTTCCCACTATACCAACGGAAAAATTCGATGCATTAATTGAATGCATTCCCTTCCGGATTCAACGCTTCTATGAAATTGTTGACAATCCCAAGCTTGATATGTAACGGCGGTAGCAAAACTTTTTCGATTTGCACGAGTGGAATATCAACAATATTGTGATGTCGCAATCGAAATTCTTCTCGTAAAGGCCATTTCCGTTCGGTGTACTGATCACCAGCAAAACGAGTGCCCCATAAGCACATAAAGCACACATTTTTTGTGTATCCCGTTTACATCCCTCTCTGAAGAGCTATCAGTATAAGGTCGGCACAAAGTTTCCATTGATGGTCATCGTATTTGAACGCAGACTTTGGTGTTAGTGCTGAGTGCTATCGGGATGGAATTTTTCGAGTTGGTAACGTGAAGAAGAACTGCCTACAGACTGCTTTGCGAGGAATCGGATGAACAATCTCCAATCTTCCAATTTCTATTCTTCATTGTACATTGCCAAAACCAAACCGCGGATATTGGTGCAATAAGCGAATGAATTATTCTCAATGATTTGAAAAATTTCTCAAATTCGCGCTGACGACCGTATGCTCCATACATACGAAAATCCGGTGCTAGAATGTTTATTTGTTTCAATTCTTTGGCTAAGACAATTGATTGTCGCTGCGATAATTTGAGACGGCGAACAAAGATATCAATACGATCTTGTGAGATTTAGATTTCTATGTCAATATTCTTCCGTTGGACTAGACCTTTTCGGAATGGGAATGTTTCCGAATATGGCAATGGCAACTGAACACATTTTGTTGCTTTATATTTCATTGGGCGTTCTTTTCTTCTGTGTAGTCCATTACTATAATCCAAGCACGCATAACATTCTTCCGGATCATGTACTTGTGGATTCAACCAAATCATCGACAAAAGCCATATTATATAATTTCCCTTTATTCCATTCGTTCAATCCCGTCAAGCATCCGGTACACATGACAGACGGGGCCCATTCGACATCACAAATAATATTTTTACCAAAGTATCGATGATCCACTTCCAAGATTTCCGAACTGATAGCTCGCATGTTAGTGAATCTGCCGCAAACATAACAAAAGTTGTTGAATTTCTTACAGTTTAATTAATTTTTGATATTTTAAACGATCAATTTGATGGATGGATAGAATTGCGAACCGTAATATGTCAACAATACAAATACAATAAGCCAATGTCGCAATACTAATATTATCTGTCGTAGAATAGGTGAAACAGTCCTTATTCAAAGTGATGCCATCAAAGCGAAGAAATTTTGTCGAACTTTAACGATATCTGATGGATAAATGGCTGAAATGTAAGGAAAATCGGGTTCTTGTGGTGAAAATGTCTCAGATTCATCGTTCCTCCCCATTCGTTGGCACTTCCTGCCACCTTCAATACCATTCGATAAACGAATGGTTGAAATATATGGAAAAACGTGTTTCTTGGGTCTTTTTTTTTGTACAATCTTCAAACATGAATATCTCGAAAACTAGAGTCAACTTCGCGAAACGGCTGACGGCGTTGGGTTCAGCGTACTCGAATTATGTCTATAATTATTTCTACCTAGGACCCATCGATGTTGAAAAAAATAAGTTCCCGATTCGAGCACAGTGTTATCAATCAAGTTGACTGTCATTTATTGCATCTACAATGTTCAATTCGGAACTAAAGATAGATAGAATGCAAACTCGAGGTTTATTTTTAGGCTTGAAGACATCTATCGGTTTGTGGCGGGTTCAAAATTTCAAAGCCTGCTATGCGATTATTGCAATTTCATATCCCATTTTATTTAATCTTTAAATTCAAAAATAGGCAAGAACAACACTATATACTATATATATTTTGATAAAGCGTTAATCTCGTATCTTTGCCGCTTAATATTAAATTTAGACCTTTAGCGTATGAGAATATAGTTAAATTAACAATTTTATTTATGATTTCAGTTTCAAGTTTTCTTTATGGACACATGTAAACGAAAATTTAACGTGGTGGGGAATTAAACTATTAATATTATGTTTAGCATTTTTAAAAGAAGTAAAGTTGACCAAAACGATATTTGCTATGTTATAAATTTTGTAAATATTTTTGATGAATTCTATGTTACAAGATTTAAGTTTCCTATAGTGATCATCCTATTCTCTTTCATTAATTAATTGGTGACTATTCTCGTAAATACTGAAAATATCACAGTTTATATATTTTTAGTTTTCCCAACCCATACAGAAACGTAACCAATTATACTTTTGTGAATATTTTTTCCAGTCCAAAGTTTTGAGATATATTTACACACAAATTTCATTTGTGGCATAAGGAATGTGTTGAATTTTGTCAAGGAGTCCTCTAATATTAAACAAATCTGGTATGTTAGTATTCTCACAATTGGCGCCTATTGAACCAAAAAAGTCTCGTATAAGCAATGATTTAAAACTATCCCTGAAGTGAAGTACCGTTGGATTTATCGCACGACATCGATGTCTTTTAATTTTGGCGAAATAATTTTCGATTACGTCTTGAGGTAATTGAGGCTCGAGGTAAAAAGAATTTGCACGTCCCATTTCCTACTAGCATATCGTATTAATCTAAGTCCATCGAGTGTTACAATCCAATTTTTTAAACTTGGGGGCCGAATCAACAAAATACATATTTTTTAGAAATTCAATAGATTCTTTCTAAAAATTAAAATGTCCAGAATTTCTCCACACACCACCACGTAGTACTTTTCCACAAGGTAGGTGAAGGGTTCCGCCGTTCACATTGTTGAAAAGCTGATCGAAGAACTTGACTATCTTAGCAGTTCCGATAGCTTCTTCGTTTAAGTTGTGATAAACTGCAAAAAAGTTTCCTATAGCTTTTGTCTTATATAGAGTAACATACTTGCAACATACCACTTTTAACCATCAGGGACATTGCTACAGCCATGCTATGGCTGAAGGCTTGACTGGCGTAACATACCTAAGTATAAGAACAGTTTAGAAAACAATAAACAATATTTTAATCGTCTTCATTTTTGGATTTTTTTCTGGAATAACATGTAAATCGTTAATTTTGAGAAGCGCTCTCATTTCCTCACAAGATTGATCTGCCAAATAAACTTGTAATATATTACTCCATTCTGCCTTAATAATTTCTTCATTAAATTATTCCTGATTCCTTTTATTAAATGGGAAGTATCAAAAAAATGAATAATTTCTTCATCCTGAACTCTAATTCTACTTTTTATGGGCAACTTCCTGCTGTTATAGATTAATCTGAATTCATTTAGAAGAGTATTTATGGCCGCTTGATTGGGATTGAGAGCTCCTTGGTCAGAAATCGTGGCGACAATTTTGAATTTCTGCAACTAATAATTTTAATAAATCGACGATGAGGAGAATTTGTGCTTGATGAAGAAAACGAAAAATATATTGGTTGTTGCCATTTCTTGAAAATACCACAAACATAAAAAAAGAACGTGGTCAGCAATTTTTATATCTGGCGCATGAGTCGGAAAACCATAAAATTCATCGGCGTGTATATCGTAATGGATGTGACTCATTATGGACATTTCCTCAAAAATAAGGGCACACTTTTCGTCACAATTATTTAATTTTGAAACAGCATCTTCTAAATTATCAAAAATTACTTGATTGAAACCGGCATTAATAGGAATTTTATTAAGCATTGCCTTCATAGTTTGTCGGGTGGGAAGTGCAAACAGTTTTCTTAATTTTGCATACCCTCTTCCAGATTGTTTAAATAGCGCAAGAGCCAAAATCAGTAGTATATCTTCGTCCTTTTGGTTGTACACTTCGCTTTCTCAATTGTGATAAACAAAAATTTGTTACATCTCTTCCTAACACTGAACTTTTCTTTTAAATTTTATGGAAGATTTATATTTTTTTTAGCGGTAGGTGACATTAGTATTTTCTGAATTCGAAGAATGTTGATCTGATAATGTGTCTGCGGCGCAAAGTCACTTCGTCACGCAGAACAAGTATTTCGACTTTTGACGTTAGATCTAAAAAAGTTTCTATGCTACCTTTTTTTTTAATATGTACGATTAAACTTACTATAGGAAATCCTTAAAGTGGATAGCGATATTCCGCAGTTTATTGTTAACAGCAAATTATTTTTTTTTCAAAGTGTAGACTGTTACTGATTATATATTTTCCAACGGTCCAGTGTGGGTAATTGAGGATTATCTGCCCGCTTCAACCACTCACTAAAACGTTCCGGCTATTTCCCAGGATTGGGAAATCTATGCCTGAAAATTAACACCGAAAAATTGCTAAAAATAATAGTAAGAAATCCTTAGAATTGCAAAATGGCTCCAGTTCCTAAATTTGGATGGAAAATATAAAATTCTAAAATGAAGGGGGCGGGGGGGCGTCTTTAAGCTTGTGTATTAAATACTTTTATTCCAACTTTTCTATATATTCAGGGTAAAGAAAATTTGATAACATAAGGATATTTTTGAATTAAATCTTGCACAACAATTTAAAACTGTACTAGTGGTTATTTTATTTTCGAAATAAATTTATTTTAAATTATTTGTTGTAAATTCAAATTTTCCCGAAGAAACGGCAAAAGTCAAGAAATAACTTTAGGGATTTTTTTCATCGAAAAATTTTACTAGTAATAATTGATCAGAATTGCCCAAAAACCCTTAATCCAAAATTTCATGAAAACTAAAAATGTTAAAATGTTCCGTAAAAGTCCATAAATACTTATTATTTGCTGCGCCGAAAAAAGTATACTGTGAAAATTTAGTTTGAAATAAAACCTGAACTGTCAAAGTTGTTTAAAGTTGTCCAAATTGTCCAAAAACCCTAAATCCAAAATTTCATGAAAATTAAAAATGTTTTCTTCAAAAGTAATTCCAATTCGGTAAATATTATTTACACAGGTGGCTGCGCCTAAACAACGTCAAAGTTGTTTAAAGTTGTTGTTGTTTAGGCGCAGCCACCTGTGTAAATAATATTTACCGAATTGGAATTACTTTTGAAGAAAACATTTTTAATTTTCATGAAATTTTGGATTTAGGGTTTTTGGACAATTCTGAACAATTATTACTCGTAAAATTTTTGGATAAAAAAATCCCGTCGTCTGTTTCGTCTCTTTACACTTAACTGATAATATCGGTCGATGTTTTATATTTTATGTCAACAAAAACTCGTGACTAAAAACGTCTGTTTATGTGCGTGTATTATTGTATTTGTAAGGAAATTTTCAATTTATTGAAATTCTCAATGTAAAATGCTATGTGTGTGATTTTGTAAGAATATTGCCATATTCCTTTGGCAAATCGACCGTGTCTTTTTTATTGTTTATTGCGTGTTTTTCCATTTTTATTTGAATCATTTCTGATATAAGCCGTTTTTTCTGTTTTTTTTCATATCAAGAATTTTGGTCCCTTCGTAATTGAAACTATGTCCTTCCTCTTTACATGTTTTGCTAGTGCTGTGCTGTTGGGTTTATGTATTGTATCTGATTTAAGTTGTGTTAATCTATTTTTTAATGGTTGGGAGGTGGTTCCTATATAGATCCCTTCACAATTTTTACAGTTTATTTGATATACTACATTGTTTTTTTGCATTTTGTTGATTTTAGCTTTTACATATATATATATATATATATATATATATATATATATATATATATATATATATATAATGATGATTCTTCGGGAAAATTTGGACAGGTAAATCAATTAAACAATAATTACATCAGTAACGTTTCGTCTTTACTATAAAAGACATTTTCAGGCTAAAATTAATAACAACATATATGAATACAACAATAATTACGTAATGAACGACTCACCTAATGTAATACTAATTTAACACGCATGAAAATTGAATAAAACATACAATCAAACACAAACAAATGTGAATATTGTTTCTCAAACACTTAACGCAAATGCACATGTAAATAATTTAAAAATAGATGCGAACTAGACACATGTCAACTGTAGAATAAAATAAAATAAAAGCAAGACTTTTTAGTAAAAACTGCACAAAGGGTAAAAAATTATATTATTTCTTCAGCTAAACAAATATATTAAACGATCGAACGCAAGGTCAACTGCCTAAATAATGTTTAGTTTATTCTTATAAATTGCTGAAGTTAATGTATTTTCATTCTTTATATTACAAGGGGTCATGGCGCTATACAGAGATTAGAGAATTAGTCGCTTATGTGACTTACTTTGAGTATCTAAAATCACTGGTTTGGAAATCAAATGTGTGGTGGTGTTTCCAGACATGTGAGCACAATGCAGTGATTTCTGACTTCTTCCTTTTAGTCATAGCATTGTTGCAAATCTCTTTATGATTTTGGATTCGCCTCTTTAAGTACTGTTTGGTTTGTCCTACATACGATGAACTACAATCATTACATTATATCTTGTACATTAGATTAGATTGTAATAAATTGGGTGTTTTGATTTTAATTGTGTATAACATATAATAGCCCTACAGTTTTAGTGTTGTAGTATGTCAAAAGATCATTCTTGTTGTTTAAAATTCTATTGAGTTGTTCAGTCCCATTTATATATGGGAAAGAATAACATTTTGAATTTGATTTTTCATTATTAATGATGTTGGTATTCTTGTGTAAGGTTGTTTGTATAATTGTATTATACATTTTTTGGGATAGGTGTATTTAAAAATTCTAATTATTATTTTGATGGAATACTGCACTACTCACTCTGTCCATCCAGTGTTTAAGTGCTACCACCGTGTTAATTTCATGTTTTATAGGGTGCTATGAAAGAAAATTAAATACCCTCCCGGAACTTGTTTCTTTTGCGTACTACATCGTTCAAAACAGGTGGATTGTAATTCATGATGAAAAGAGTTAAAATAATTTAATATGGTTTTGGTGTACCTATTCTTGTGGGATAGCAGTGAAAATGTCATCAACATACAGGATACAGGATCAGGAAGGGAACCACAAAGGTGAAGACGCAACTAAATGTCTCAAAAGTTTGTTCATTACCAACGAGATATGGATATTGATGTTTATGTTACAAAAAAAGGTTTTACATTGGTACTAAAGCAGAATTGTTTTTCACAATTAATAATGAAATTACAACCAATGTCAGCACCCTTTGATACGCAAGCTATATACGAAATACCTACATTTACCAAATCGATTATTAGGAATAGTTTTATATAAACATATCAATATGTTGTGTTTGTAATAATTTAATAAGGAACAGAAAAACATAAATACAATCGTCATTTTTTGAAATACTCTGAGCTATCTAACACTTTCCAACAAATTATCTAATTTATTTACAATGGCTGTTATAGCTTAAAACTACAGAATATGTACATATATATACAGTTATATTAAGATATGGGTTAAATATTTAACTAATTTTAACAAAAAAAATTGAATTGTCAAATGACGTATGAAATTGTTAATTTTGAATTACATGTTTGTTTATCATATTATTTTCATTTACTCCATAGGAGTTTGACATATTAATATTATTATTCATCTTTAACAAATGAAGTATTATCCACTCCTTTCTTTTCTGGTACAAGATCTTTTTCATTATCACTTTCCCCTGCTTTATCAACATATTTGTATCTCATTGCCAGTAGGGAGAATATCGCCATGTCAACTACCATAAGACCCGCATAAAGGAAAAAGTTGGAAGACTGAAATAAGAAGTTATGTATATATTAGTCAAAATATTAGAGTCATTTTTAATAATTACCTCGTCGTCAAAAATTTTTGCAGATGATATAATAACAATTATAAGGTTGCCAAACGCCGTAGTTAAAAGCCAGCATGCTTGAAGGACAGATTTCATGCTAGTCGGGGCTTGAGAATATGAAAATTCCAAGCCAGTCACGGAAAACATAATTTCTCCCATTGTAATGATGACATACTGTGGAATTAACCACAACATATGAACACTACTTGGCGGTGTTACTTCAACTGTATCAATTATCTGGAAAGGCAAAAATATATTTATAAATATTCAGGGGTACGGTGTATGCTCGAACTCACAAATGTATCATCTGATTGTGCAGTTGCGAGGATTGCATAAACTGCACCCAACTTCAGTTTAACGTCTAATGAGGTGGCGCCAATGCGTATGGTGTATTCTTCTGGTTTAAGGCCATCATATACTCCTGTATCAGTGCTGTTCGTAGTAAATTGAAGTTTGTTATCAGTTGAATACGCCACTATAGCATTTTCTATATTATAACCATTCGCATTTATTAGTGTTCTGTAAAAAATGGTTTTGTAATATATTATCAACAGATATTTAATGTAAGTCGTCCATAGGAACGGTCATTTTCGAAGGCTCCTTAACTCTGTAAGCAAGGATTTAATTAAAAGGAAGCATCACTACAGCTTTTTTATTCTTTAAAAACTATGTTGGTTAAATCCCCCCTCCCTTGAAGCCGGGCATTGAATTTCGTCATTATTTTAATCACCAGAACATTTCTTGGTTTACCAATGTCAAAACAGGCATCAGAGAATTGTGTGAAATATAATTTTTCTACGGCAACATCGAAAAATGTTCATATTAAGAGTGTAAATTGAATCATAAGAAGTTACATTTTGTACTGAATTTTATTTCGCATCAGTTGCTAGGCAAGTTGCTAGGCAACAAATGCAGTATGAAATATTTCGTGTTCGGTGGCTTAAAGAATATAACGTCAAACGACAAATATCATCAGTTTGTGCATTACAAATAATTTCGTAGTTATATTCAAGAAATCAAATAATGAATATGGAAAGTGATAGTGATAGTGACTTGGAATTGACACCTCCAAATATAACAGAAGCAGCGAATTTAACAACACTAAATTTATTGCAACAAGTTCTCCCAAAATGATTTTCAGTAATTGCACATTTAACTTTAATAAAGAAAATACGTAGGTAGGAAGTTATTTCATAGTTCTTCTTCTTAATTGGTTGGGCACTGTTATCCAGGCTCTGCTAATGAAATGGCAATTTCGTATTTTCATAGATCCAAAGCAATAAATAAAATATTTGCATATTTATTTGTATCTATTTTTTAAATTGTCGTTGTCGTAGAAAAAGTATAGTATGCAACTAGCATAAAATAGCAATTTTGCACTCGTTTGAATTGCAACACTCGCCTTCGGCTCGTGTCGCAAACTTTCAAACTCGCGCAAAATGTGCATCATTTTGTGCTTGTTACATAATATACTATTTCGTAACGGTCAACAATTACAAAGTGGAAATTAGAATTAAATTACGTTTTCTTTAGTATTAGATTATAACAGAATAGTGCAGAACGTTACAAATACTTATAAAAAAAATCAATAATAAATGGTAAATGTTATATTTGTATTTCTAAAGTTATTAAAGTGTGATTATCATTTCTATGACGATTAATAGTTTAGTAATTTTGTTGGAGATATGATAGGCAACTATGTGATTAAATATGTACTAAAATTACCTAGGTGGGTCGTGTCATTTCTAACAGCGTCAATTTCAAACCTGGTAAAGGAGAGCAGAAATTCGAAGAGTGTCGGTTAAGTCTGTTCAACAGTCAGTTTAATGTGAGCGAGCAAACTTATGCCATTGAACAAAAGAAATGAAGGTTGGTAGATTCGGAAAGCACCCGCTATATGACCAACAACGAATCCTTCTTCCGAAAGATGTGTCCAATGACGTGAACGTTTCAGCTGGCAGGAAGAATGCAAGTGCAAATTAGTGGATAGACGTGTGCATATTGTTACTTTATAAGACGTGCTGCTATTCCAGCTTGGCATAAACTATTAACAGTTAGCAAGCTGCGTAAAAATGGATGTAAAGTGTATTTTAATTAGAGTGGTTGCATAATAAGCTATGCGTGGCAGTACATGATAAGGAAATAATTGACGTATACGAGCTGTCATGCGGAAAAACAGGTAAGAAAAGCCATAGAGCAAGAATCGAACTGCATCGTCGTCTTGGGTTGGGTTGGGTTTGGATTTGGGTTGAGTCTGGTTGGGTTGGGTTGGGTTAGATTGCAGAAGTTGGGTTGATTTAAGTTAGGTGGGATTGGGTTGTAATCATACTGAACGTATTGACTGCGTTGCATCGACCCGACTGTGATTGATGCTTTCAGGATTTACAACACTCGGTGTCTTGTGTTTAATTTACAGCTGAATCAATAATAACAATAATAATGATAAGTAGGTCAATACGGTATAGGAGAAGTCACCAACATTGCCTATAACCGAAAACACAATACAATATACCAAAAGACTGCTGCAATATAATAACAGTAAGCAATTTAATAGAATAATGAACAAATTAACTATATAACTCTAACCCAAAAATTCATTAACAGAATAAAAATAGTTTTGCAGTAGATACAATTGTAATCACTCTTAAATATTCGTTTGTTACATATGGCAATGTTTTAATTCCAGCATAAGACGGATTTCTTTCGACAGTACATAATTTATGAGAGGGGAGTAACAGTTTATCAGCATTCCTATTGTCATAGTTAGATTACAATTTCATAAATGAATATACATGAACTAGGAAAGTTTACGAAGGAAATATCACTCCAGCCATATTCCTTTTCTGTATCTTAAATGCCCTATTATTGAGACTACTATGTCCCTAGAACATTATGACATAAAATATTCGTGATACAAAATGTATCACCTTAAACTAATCATTAAATTTCTCCAGTATAATTTGTAAAAGTTTCATAGTGTCGACTATTTTATTGTCGATATACAGGTAAGTATTATCATCAACAAAGATAGTCAAATCATCAAGCGAACTTACTACTGAAAGATCGTTCACAAAAAGCAGGGAACAATGAAGGATTGACCATTGAACCTAGTGGTACTCAACACTCAATATTGACACTTTCTTATTTAATTCCATCGATATTTACAAATTGTCTGCGCCCAAGCAGGTAAGATTTTATCCAGCTATAAGCATTACTCCTTAGTCCATAGGAATAAAATATATCACAAAGCAAGTCATGATTGAATCATTTCAAATTTACACACAATTTACTTTATAAGACGTGCTGCTATTTAGGATTTTTTTTTTACACACACTTTTATGGCATGGACAGAATTCTCGAAATTAATTCGGACCACCCAGTATTATTTAATAGCAAAGGGATGTTGCTCATCGGATAATCATTAAATGGTAAACAATGCCAGATAATTCGATCAACATAGAACCGTGAAAAACTACGAAAACCCGTTCCCGCTGTCCATTTATTTACCTGACTTTTGGGTATCCTTTATCTTGTTTTTCGCTGCTATCCTCAAAAGAGACCATTTCACTTGATTTATCGGCGAAGAAATACCCGTATGCTTTGTTTTCATGAACAAATAAAGTACCATCTCCAGAATAGCCACATTCACTGTCGTAATGGTATTTATACTGTTTTGGATCTCCATGTACCTCTATATCAATCTTTTCGTAAAAACGCATGGAATTGATATTGATGAGTTCAGGTTCTTCAATGTCAATTGTTAAGTTACATGGCAAGTTATTGTAAAGGCGAAGTTGTCCGTTTCCTGCATGTGGTAATGTTGGGAATTCACTTTCCAGTTGTAAGGAAATGATTGCCGAAATTGCAAAAGAAATAGCTGCTAGGACACCACCGGCGACTAATCTTTGTAATGGAGTTCTTAATACTTTCATTTTATCGAGAGCTGGATATATTACGTATTGGAATAGTGGTATAAAAACCAGTATGAGAAGTGGATTTACAACTTGCATTTGATCGGGTAATATAGTGTAAAAGCCAATATCTCCACTCATTCTGCGAGCTTGGAAAGTCCAACCCGTTCCTTGTTGGTCAAAAAGCGTCCAAAATATCGGTAATGGTATATATAGGACTAGTACTTTCAATAGTGCTTTGATGTCGTCGACTAACTTTTTACCAAATTTTTCTTCTGAATAGTCCAACCAATGGTCTTTTTTAACGCCCTTCGATTTTGATTTAGTTTTAATAGCATTCTAGAAAATTTTAATGTTATTCAGAATTTATAATGGCGTTGGTTTACTTACATTAATACATTTGCTAACTCTTATCACCATGTTGCCTTCAGGTTGTCTGATTTTGTATAAAGGCTTTCCTAGACCAAATATTACTAAAATAAAAAAATTATAAATTACATTCATAGTTAAGTTGGGTTTAACAAAGCTGGCGCTCATACCTATTGATATAATCATAAGAACTCCAGGAACAGCAAACGCCAAGGAGTAACAATGGTCATCATCAAAGCAATGTACGTCTTCTCTCAAAATAGGCGTAACAGTAGTCGATATTAAACTGCCTGCATTAATAGAAAAGTAGAACATGGAGAAAAATTTGGCTAGCTGCATTTCTTGCTGAGGCAGCTTGAATTGATCGCCACCAAACGCAGCTACGCACGGTTTAATTCCGCCTGTTCCCATTGCAATAAGGAAAAGGCCTATCATGGAAATCGCGACTGCTGGGAAATTCAGCGGCGGTGCTGCTGACATTGCTAAAACGACGTTCCCCACAGCATATATCATAGAGACGTATAAAATCGTGTAGAACTTTCCTAACCAACTGTCAGCAATCATAGCTCCAAGAACGGGAAAGAAATATACAAACATCGTGAAAACGTGGTAGATGACCTTCGCATCGGGTTCGGTAAATAACAAGATATCCACAAGATACAAACTAAGGATAGCTGAAAATAAATAATTTCGTGAGGTAACTGCAGTATAATTTGTAAAGACACCAACGACGATACTTACTTCGCATTCCGTAGTAACTGAACCTTTCGCAGAATTCATTGCTGACAATGAAGAATACTGATTTTGGATACGGTAACTTCTGTAACAAGAAACACACTGGATTATTAAAACAACTCGTAATTGTATTACACATTATTAAAAGAATCTACTGAGGTCCGCACTGAACTTTCTTATACATACTTTTCACGATTTATTCGATTTATAATCTGTTTTCGCTCTTAGCATTTTAGCGACTTTTTATATTTTTTAATTCTTCAGTATAGTTTTCTTTTTACAATTTTTAACGATTTCTTAGAGTCCTATGATTATAATTATTATACTTTACGATGTTTTAATTGGCACGTTATAAAACAATCAAAGGTTTCTTAGAATTTAAAATATAATAGGTTGCCAATTTTACAAAACATTTATATTCAGCTTTGCTAACATTTGAGTAAACACCAAATTAGTTTTTTTTCAATTTCTATGAGCGAGTGAAGTGTTCACGTACATGATTTCACGTTCAACGAAAATTAAAGAGCTGTTTAACATGATAGATAGATTCATTAATTTAACTTAAGTCAAACGTACGTATTTGGTTACGTATGGAAAATATTTGTTTATAATTTTCCTCACTATCCCGATTGATTAAAATGGTTAGTTGTTGTTCGATTTGAGATATTGTTGTTAATTTATTAACGTTTTGTTGTTTAATTAATATATAATAGCAGTAAATAATAGTTTTGACCAAATTTAAATAATATGGCTTAATGAATGTGGCATTTGTTTATTTTTTGGCGATATCGAGCTATGTTTGTTTATATTTATTGCATATATTTTTTCAAGGTTAAATTGACCAGCTTAAGCTTCAATAAAGACTTTATTATTATTATTCATTATGAAGAATCGTTTGTTTTGGTGTCGATCAGAGTAACTAAAAATGTTCGTTTCCCACGTTAGTTGTAGATAAAAAACCTAATTCCTGAATACAATAGGTTCCTAAGGTAACAAAAGTACGTGAATAATCCAAATAAAAAATATTTAGATATACCTTGTTCAATAATTGCAGATAGTCATCAGCGTTCAATAAAAAGGAATCTACATTTCCATGTTTATTAATACATGTGCATTTGTGACCTACGTTACTACATTGATAGTGTACATGATGGAGTATATTGTTCTATTCAGTTCTGTTCACCACAAAAATCGTCAATATCTGGGTTCTCTCGTTTACCTTTGTTTACCATGTTGTTATAAAAAGTACACCTACCGAAGCACCTACCTATTTTTAAAAGAGACTTCGAACAGATTGCCTATTATTTAGATTTTAAGTTAAAGTATGGTAATAAGTAGATTTTGTGATGATATAAAATATTTTGTGCTGACACCCAATATAAATTAGAACAAACGAAAAATATTAAATAAAAATATTAAAAGTGCAACAAATGAAAATAACAACCACGGTCTTGCCCCATTCTCTATGCAACCAGTCATGCGAATACTCTGCATGCAATCTTGATATCTTAATATGAGGATTTATTGGGTTGGTGGGTTATTATCATGTTAATTCGTAGTTAGTAACAAGCGCGTAAGTGTTGAGATGTTGGCTATTATTTCTATCAACGTGTCTTGGATAACTCGAATTTAATTAGCAAAGCAAAATGATTGCTGATGATCCACGAAAAAGGTGAAACGGTCGTACAAGTTGCGTTATATAACTTCCTTCATTTTCAATGCATAAATATTAGTATTTAGCCAACTGTGTTGACAATATTAAGCATTATTATTCCCGGTCTACAATGTTTATTTTATACGACAAAGCAGATGAAGACTTTTGAATTACTGTGTGAAAGTGTAAAATGTGAGAATGTTAATTATGTAGTTACTGAAACATTTGTAACAATCAACGTTTGTTTTCAATAACGTACCTACTAATTATATATAACAATAGAACGTCATTCAAATCTTATCCAGCCGTAAAGAGAAAGTTTGACCAGGTTGCATATACTGGCTGTTGAAAGGTAACAGCTATGGTGTCGGTTACATTTTTAAGTAGATTGCCATTCTAATAGTAGAAAAATGATGATTCGTCATGGTTTAGAGTTATTTAACAAAGGCAAAACTGCAAATAATAGTAGCTACTATTGCACATTAATATAAAATATTTAATATTTAAAATAAAACTGCTCTGGTAAAGTTTTATATTTAAAAACTGACATTATTTCATTACTATTTAAAGCATGTGCTTTAAAGTATTAAAAAGTGCAGCACAATAAATTATGTAGTTATTAGAATAGATCGAAGATTCCCTGAGTGAAAAACTAACAAATTATTGAAACTTGTTATAATAAAAGAAGGCATAGTTTTATCGAAACTTCAAATACAGAAGTATCGAGGCCATTAGAAATAAGTTCCATCCTTATCTTGTTTAACATGCAAAAAATGTATTCGATAGTGATTTTGAAATATATAGACGTCATATTTGCACGTGTATGACCGCAGCCTTTCCATTGTCGAGTTTTCAAATTGTATTTGATTTTTTTTTAAACTATTTATACCAGATGTTGCCTACGTTGCATACAAAGGTCAGATCAATCCCTCACATTTATAAACACTTTAGAATTTACAAAACAATATTACTAGAAATGCTGAGAAATATGACCACCTGTTTTTTAAACATGTTTTGTAATTATAATTTAACATTTCACCAATACTGTTATGAAAATGCAATTAGGGCAATGTTTAAACTACCCACCATGTATTTTTCGTGATCATCACATTATGATAATGTAATTACAATTATTAGAAATAGAGAAGTAAAGTAAAATTATAAATTTCAAATGAAATACCGAGAGAGCAATTTTGAACAGAAAATGCTAGATGTCTTAAAAAAGTCTTAGAAAAAAATCACACTAAATAGAGGAAAAGCTAGTTGAAAGCAAACAAAACAGCATGAACAACAAATATAATAAATAAAATATTACGTCATTAATTATATCCGTTTGTTAAAGAAATAGTGATTAAGTTTAAAGTGGCAAAATGAAAGGTAAAACCCAGCGCGTGCGAGACTCTTTAAAATTTACAACGAAGTCACTTCTTATTAAACATATAATTACTTTCCTTTTCGCATTTTAATGTGTGAAAAAAGATTAATGTTGACAAATATAGAATATGCAAAAATGAAAGAAAAAAAAGAAAATGAAGACTAAAAAATAAAGATAACGTAAAAACAAAAAAAATAGAATGAATCTCTTTGCAAAAATGCTAGAAACAAATTTCCGCCCCGCACTGCCGTATAGTTCTACGGCAAATCTTCAAAACTGTACTTGACTGGAATAATAGTAAAAGAATTAATGTGGAAGGAAATAAAATTACTGTCGTAGTCAAAAAAATGAGCATTGATGGAAATTAACCATTGTAATCAGTGATTCAATAAAACAAAATATTCATTTTGCTTACAAAATAAATTATTGAAGTTCAGTTACCTTTATATTCACAAAAATATAAAACATGTTTTTCAATTTAATTTAGATTTATATATGGGTCTGATCAGCGTCAGGCTTATCCTATTAACAATATTATACTATTGGAGCTAAGTTTGTTATTTGCTCACAAAAATGTAAATAACTTGTAAAATAAAATGGTGTTTGCAAAATAATTTTATTTATTTGGGAAATGTGTCATTGATATTAATTAATAATTAAATTAATATCAATAGCGATAATTTACGAAATAAAGTTTTTATCATGACAACTGCATTGAATATCGTATCCGGATTGACTTTAAACTGAACGCATGACAATAACGACAAATGAAAAGAAACCAAAATATGGTTAGACGGAAAAGTATATACAAAAATATCAATGAATATTAAAGGCAAGTAGGACATCTGATATACTCAGACACATTTCCGAAAGAAATATAAAATATGGTTAGACGGAAAAGTATATAAAAAAATATCAATGAATATTAAAGGCAAGTATCACATCTGATATACTCAGACACATTTCCGAAAGAAATATAAAATGAATTAAAAACAGATATAAAAAAACAGGAATAAAAGCAGAATAATAGAAATGGAATTTCTGTGAAAGATCGAAGGAATCATAAGAAAAGGCAGAATTATGAATGAAACTAGAATACCTGGTAGGTTAGGTTGGATTAGGTTGGGTCAGGTTCAGGTATGTAGTGAGGGGTGTTTTGCTAATCGCTCATTCACTGCGACCGCAACGATATATTGTGGTTCACACCTATATTTATAGGAATTGGGGAATCCACGGCACGACTGGTTGGTTAGGGCTCATCCACCGAATACATCCAAACAAGTATAAGAAGCTGTAGTACAGGGGATGAAGATTTAATAAACTGAAAGGAAATATATAATCCGACAACTAACTGTAACGGGTTTTAGTTTAAATAATTCGGTTGTAAATCGGTTAAATAAATCGGTTGTAATAATGTAGATTGATGATCGTAAACGGCAAGTTTATTTTAGTTTAAAAAATGTAGCAACTGCTATTATTGTGTTGTGTTAAAAGTTGTGCATTTATGGCAATTGAAGAGATGTTTAAAAGTCTGGATCTCAGGTATACAAGCATGATAACATATGTCCATTATAATCGGACGCTTAAATTACATTAAATAAAAAAAATATTCAAAACAAAACTTAAAGTTGTAAACCGACACTATAATCTGAAAACTTTGTACGAATACAGTTGGTATAACAAGGGTGTATGAACACAAACTTGTTTTATTTTAAATTAAACACTAAGAGGATTGAAACTCGAAACAGTCCATTAAATCGCCTTGGAGGGGTTTTTGAAACAGGAATTGGTAATAGATATAAAAATGGAAGCAGCACGTAGACTAAGTGACCGTAGGAGCACAATTGAAACTGAAAGCTTTGAAGACAAGATACAAATTATTTACAGTAAAAGCAAATTAAGAAATGTAAACGAAAACAAAATGTTCATAAAGGTAAGATAAGAGAAGATGAGACACTGCAGCAATTAGAGGATAAACTGAAAACATGTGACATATAATAGGCTTACAGTGAATGGAGAGATATGGAAATGGAACGAAAATGGATATAAAGATAACGACAATGGCAGTGTAAAAGGTAACGGAAAACAAATATAAAAGGGATGAATACAAAGACAAGGCTAAATGTATAGAAAAGACAGAAACGGATAAGGTTAGGAATGTAGAAAGTAAGAATTTTAAGAGAGAAGGACAAAGAAGCAACAGAAGAGCTTCTAGAATTAGAAATGGATTACATAGGAATAACAGCAACAAAAAAGGCAAATGAAATAGAAAATTGACAAACGATTATAGGATATATTGCAGAATACAAATAATTTACGGTGAAAGTAGCATATGGACCAAGTGTAGACTTGAAGAGGTAAGAAACAGGCGTAACCTACAAGGGCTTGCAACTAGAGATAGAAGGGCAAGTAGAAATAATAAAACCCACATATAAGAAAGGAGCCAGCCAGCAATACCATAACAACAAAGGAAAAACCCTTTTAATATTTGGAAAATTAGAGGACACCATGGACAATACTAAATTCAGATTACAACCAAAAAGAGGTGTACAAACTGCAATATATATTCTTAAACAAATTAAGGAAAAACACCACAAGAAGATGGAAACATCCACAACGAAACAACTACAAGGGTATATCTTTATTCCACTGTTCTCATTGATATTAGGTACGATTTTTTATATACGAAGTATACCACGTGGATTTCATGACAAAGAGATGTAGAGGGAAACCAAGGAAAATATGGCAAGGGGAAATAAAAAAAGTTGTAGAAAACGTGATGAAAAGAAGCAACACATATAACACAAGATAGAAATAAATAGGAGGAGTTTTGGAGAACAGACCCCAGGGAGATCAACTTCTACAACTAATTTACACCTTGAGAATTATAAGTTGTCATTATCCAAGAATATGCATATAAACTCGTATCTTTCCGAATCTAAAATAATAATTGATTCCTTGATATTAATCGGCAAAATTCAGCTCTGGGAAGGTACAACGTGTCAAGAAGCTGCGGTCATAATCAATTTTATGCATCCAACTACTTCAATTTAGCATTTTTGTTTTCACAATTAGTTTTCTATAAACGCATTCTGAATTGTTTATTACGAACTCTACGAAAGTGTGCCAGAATAGACATCAAATGAACACGATATGTGAAGAACCAATCGTTAAATTTAATTTTCAAAAAAAAATTAAATTAATAACTTATAGAATGTTGCTCATAATTCAAATTCTAATATATTGATTATATACAATTACAGGGTCTTCTCGTCTTTTAAAAAAAATTAAGCTCTTACGATACTGTATATATTTGTAGAAGCATTCGTTAGGGACTTTTATGAACATGTATTACGAGTTTTTATCAGATATATGAGACTTTTATGAGTAGCTATTACGATTTACATAGGTACATATTTCAATTTTGTGATGTTTCTTCTCTACATAAAATCTTAAACGTATTCTTCATCTTTATAAAACTATGCAATTTATACTTCTTTTAACTTTAGTTTTAAACAACGGAGTATCTACAAAAATTATTCAATGACTACAATAAAATAATAAAAATAATTAGACACAGGTGCGCAAGGTCGAACGAGTATGTTATTATGAAAATACGTGTCTGTTCTGTGACATATTAATTACCTTGTTCGCTTTGTGAGATACACTCATTATTAAATATTATGGATCACAGGTAATGAATTATCACAGCACTTTAAAAAGTAAGCACCTCAAATAGATACATAGTTAATTAAATAAAATAAAAAACAATTCTAGCACGCCACACGATTAAAATTTTCATATAACGTCAATAACGTAACACACATCAAACATTTATGGTCGTTTGTTAGCGCTTGTTAATACTGTTTACAAACTTCGTTCGCGGTGTCTGTGAAAGCACTGACACTTTCGCACAATGTATGTTATTTAGTAGGAGTATGCACGTATATTTGTTAATATAATATATAAATTAAATCAAACTGTATAGCGCTCATCGATTTTCATTTTAATTGCAGATCGATTTATATAATGAATGTACTACTAGTTGAATGTAGTACTTTAATACTAATTATAAAAGCGATTTGAGCATAGAATTGTTGCCGGTTATTTAATAAAAATATTGTATCAAATAAGGAAATTGATACCTTACCAAAGTGAGAAATTACATTACATTATAATGTGTCAATTTCATTATTTGATATAGTACTTTATTATATCACCTGCAAACATCGCGCGTGAATTAGAGCTCCGTATTAAATCCACTTATCAGAGACAGAGTACGGGCAACTAATCAAAAAAACAGGACTTGTAGAAAGTATACTGAAACCTATCAACAAGTCAAATAAGGTAAGATTGTATGTAATAAAAAATAAACGCCATTAAAAGTTTTCGACGGGGATTTGGCTTTTTACGCAACACAAACTGATCTAGATAACTTTCAGTGTATACTGGTATTAACTGAATGGTAATATGAGTACTAGGACGGATTATGACTATGCAACGGACGAAGGGAAGGAGAAGGGCGAGGGGGGTGAGAAATCATTCAAGAGGTCGAGAAATAGCACCCAGATCACCATCAAATGCGACAAGCACAAGCGAAGTGAATGATTAATGACTGGAAACGGAAGCAAACAAATTTATAGGGAAGAAGATCAGAAAGCGACATAGAATAATGTTAAGTGCATGGAATGTAAGTAAGTAAGTAAAACACAGTGGGGAAGATGAAGAAATGCAGACTAGATGTTCTGTCAGAACAGAAAATGAAACTGAAAGAGATACAACGGCAGAACAGTATTAAGTATCTCCCCTCCCTTCATTTTGGTGGTTATATTACTAAAAGTGGTTAACAAATAATGACGCTACAATTTTCAACATTAACACCTGCTAACTCACATTGACTTTTTACGGGAAGAAAGTTACACCTATTTACTACGAGTTTACTATCTCTTTAGAAGCATTATCGGACACTGGCAAGCTACAAAAGTCACAGTGTTATGTACATACGTGTGTAAGTCCAATCTACTATAAGATTCGACGGATGAGGATCTGCGTGCGAAAAATGTTACTTTCTTTGTAAGGGAAGGGCAGATGAGCGAAGAAAGAAGCGAGGAAGGGAGCAATAGACAATAAAGAGGAGGGTGAATAAAAAGGGAGAGGAAGCGGCATGTTTAAGAAAAGAAGATTAAGATCACCGGAGCAAAGCGCAGGAGAGGGAATAAGAAGCAGAAAAGAAAAGGAGAAGAGGGACAAAGAAAAGCTGGAAGTTGCAAACACCGAGCAGATGAAGATGTAAAATTATAAAGAAGAGATCAAGGAAGAGTCTAGAAACATGGAATCAAGAAAAGTGGGAGAAGGAAAAATAGGAACTAAAGAAGAGAATAGAGGTATGGATAAAATGTAGATGAAGGCAAAAAAACAATAATTAAAGGAAGAAGGTGGAAAGGTGGAAGAAAAACGAAATAAGCCAAGAAATAGTAGAGTTACTAGCAGAGAAGTATAAGTGGAGACCAATCTTTTGTAAATGCACAGATAAATAAATATGAAAATTGCCAGATAATAAGACCGGAGATAGAGCTGAATGCGAAAAACAAATACAAAAGCATAAATAGATAGGTAATGATTTAACAAAGGACGAAAGAGAAAATCTAAATGAAAATGGAATATAGCAAAGAATGATAAATGAAAGGGAAATGTAGTAAGTGGAACAGAGAATGAGAATGGATATATAACAGAAGAGCCGACAAAACATAATGGTAGAAAACCAGTATGGAACAACGAACATTAAATGGAAAAGAAGAAGAATTAACACACAAAATGAGGGATGGGGGAATACATATAATGCGAAATAAAACACAAAGCCCTACCCTGGTAAAGAAATTGGGAGTGGACATCCAATGAGATATTCATGGGTAGAGGTGGCGTAAAAAGCAAGAGGGAGTGGGTTTGGTAGTTACGTGCTAAATAGAAAGGTGGATAACACATTTGAAGGAGAAAAAGTAAAAAAAAATAATGTATGTAGAAATGGAAAGGGTAGAGAAAACTGCCATGCTATCATTATATGCACCAATAGAAGGAATAGAAATGGCAAATGGAAGTATTTTACGACGAAGTGAAACAAGGGAAAGAAATTAGCATACAAAAATAATGGAAGATTCTGTATGGTAGTAGGAAACAGCTTTTAAAAGCAACCGAAAGAGTTGTATGAAAGGACCACGTATGGATTACGTATGAAGCAGACCGGTAGGGGAAAGTGGAGAGAAACGCTGGAGAAGTGGGAATACAAGGGACGTAATTATACCTTGTTTTTAAACTAGGAGGAGTAAATGGAAAAGCCATATTTACACTGAAACTGAAACTGACGCGAAACTTGTATGGGATACACTATATATACTTAAAAATATACGCGATGTTATAACGATATGAAGCAGCTAGTTCTGAAAAGAACCGATTTATTTACTTTTGGAATTACGGAAAAAGATATTACGAGCACGAAACTGTTAACTGAAATGCAACCACTTAGCATTATGTAAAACAGACTCGGTTTTGGCCAATTACAGGTGTAGATTTTAGCGCGGCAAATTTAAATCACTGCTCCTAGTTTAAAAACAGAGTATAGTCAATGGAAATAAGAATACTAAGGCAAGTGATAATAAAGACAAGTTAGCAAGTAGTGAGGAAGCAAAGAGTTGACCAAAGTAGGAGAGGAAGAAAGTGACTATGATGTTAAGAATAAAATAAATGGAAAGAAGCAACCGTGGAAAAAATTCCAACAAACAATGTAGAAACAGGGAGAGGATTATATTCAATAGGGAAATTAGGTGAAATTGCAAGTAAAAGATGTGAAAAATAATAGCTAGGGGGTTCCATTTTATTGTTCTGTATTTCTCTTATTCATTCGTTAATTATTGTACGTGTTCCTTTCCGTGTCGGCTATAAGGACTATATCCGCATATGCCATGCTCTATATGTATGCTGGCTTCATAATTTTCCTTATTATTGCATCCATGTACACTGTGAACAGTAGTGGGCTTAGTCCAACCCCCTGTTTCTTACTGCTCCCAGTACTGTTGTCTATGGGCTTACTACCACCTTTATTATTTTCTCCGACACCCCTCTTTTCTTTATCATGTGCCATACTTCCTATCTTTACTGTATCGAAAGTTGGATTTAGGTCTATAAAAGTCATGTTGTTTTTCTATCCTTTTTCCACCATATTTCTTAAAGTATTTTACTAGCCTTCCCTGCCTGTACTTGGCTTGCTCTTCTATCTTTGCTTATAGTTGTTTCCTTAGTCTCCTCTGCACTATTATTGTGTGTATTTCTCCTTTCATTATATTTTACTATTTGCCTGTTATTATCTGATGCTTGTCATCTCTTATATTAGATATTCGTTTCCATTTCTTTCTATCTTTTTTATGTAACTCCATGAAACCTAATATTCAGCTTGTAGTTAGTTTCCCAATTTCCCCCTAGCTATTATTTTTCACATCTTTTACTTCCAATTTCACCTAATTTCCCTATAGAATATAATCCTCTCCCTGTTTCTACATTGTTTGTTGGAATTTTTTCCACGGTTGCTTCTTTCCATTTATTTTATTCTTAACATCATAGTCACTTTCTTCCTCTCCTACTTTGGTCAACTCTTTGTTTCCCCACTACTTGCTAACTTGTCTTTATTATCACTTGCCTTAGTATTCTTATTTCCATTGACTATACTCTGTTTTTAAACTAGGAGCAGTGATTTAAATTTGCCGCGCTAAAATCTACACCTGTAATTGGCCAAAACCGAGTCTGTTTTACATAATGCTAAGTGATAGCATTTCAGTTAACAGTTTCGTGCTCGTAATTTCTTTTTCCGTAATTCCAAAAGTAAATAAATCGGTTCTTTTCAGAACTAGCTGCTCCATATCGTTATAACATCGTGTATATTTTTAAGTATATATATTGTATCCCATACAAGGTTCGCGTCAGTTTCAGTTTCAGTGTAAATATGGCTTTTCCTCCTAGTTTAAAAACAAGGTATAACTATGTCCCTTGTATTCCAACTTCTCCAGCGTTTCTCTCCACTTTCCCCTAACGGTCTGCTTCATACGTGATCCTTTCATACAACTCTTTCGGAATTGTTTGGGTGCATACTGCGCATCGAAGAAGACAGAACTGTACCAAGCTAGAAGAGTGGGAAAATGGGAATCAGAAAATGCAAATCAATGGAGGAAATGAAAATGTAGAATATATATATATATACGAAAGATAGTCGAATCTTACACCTCAATGGTGCAGTGAAAATTAATTATATATATATATATATATATATATATATATATATATATATATATATATATATATATATATATATAATTGAAAATGCGTCTTGTCAAATTTGACAGAAAAATGTAAAATTTACACGAAAGATGGTCTAATCTTACACTTCAATGGTGCAGTGAACATTAATTAAAAACAGGTCCATGAAGACTAACTGGTGGATCGCTAGACAATATTGTTTCTGGGTTATTACCCTTCGTCAGTAGCGATTACCAAGAACCTTAGTTGTTGAAATACCTCTATATGTAGTGGCCATCAAAACTTCTTGGCGCGAGCCAATCGCTCCTAACAAACCACTGACAACAGAACACGGACGAGACGATACCTTGTCTAACACCTTGCGGCGAGTAAACAAGACGACTATCAAATGTCCAGTGTCAACATATAAAAGGATTGCTGCAATTAAGTTCAAAAACAAATCAAATTGAAAATGCGTCTTGCCAAATTTGTCTGTTGTCAGTGGTTTGTTAGGAGTGATTGGCTCGCGCCAAGAAGTTTTGATGTCCACTACATGTAAAGGTATTTCAACAACTAAGGTTCTTGGTAATCGCTACTGACGAAGGGTAATAACCCAGAAACAATATTGTCTAGCGATCCACCAGTTAGTCTTCATAGACCTGTTTTAATTAATGTTCACTACACCATTGAGGTGTAAGATTCGACATTCTTTCATGTAAATTTTACATTTTTCTGTCATATTTGACAAGACGCATTTTCAATTTGAATTGTTTTTGAACTTAATTGCAGCAATCCTTTTATATGTTGACACTGGATATTTGACAGTCGTCTCTTGTTTAGTCTCCGCAAGGTGTTAGACAAGGTATCTTCTCGTCAGTGTTCTGTTGTCGGTGGTTTCTTTGGAGTGATTGGCTCGCGCCAAGAAGTTTTGATGGCCACTACATGTAAAGGTATTTCAACAACTAAGGTTCTTGGTAATCGCTACTGACGAAGGGTAATAACCCAGAAACAATATTGTCTAGCGATCCACCAGTTAGTCTTCATAGACCTGTTTTAATTAATGTTCACTACACCATTGAGGTGTAAGATTCGACATTCTTTCATATATATATATATATATATATATATATATATATATATATATATATATATAGTAATAAGGAAAAGAAGTAAATAGTACATTTCAAGATATTTCATTCATTGTAAAGCTTATTAGAATCGAATGAAAATTAAGGGAATACTTTTTTCATCGTCATATATTTTTAGGTGCAGCTGATATGTAGATGGAACCAAATTACACATTTTATTCTACTAAACTGAAAAAAACGAAAAGAAAGTTATTAACTAATGTTAAGATAAAAATTAACAACAAGTGAGTGCATAAGTGAGTAATAATGCAAGCGCGCTATTTGACATAATGGTGGGTTTAGTAATGTATGTGTGCTTCACCAGTACGTAAACATTCTTTCCACCCCCATCGCATACTCCACAGAAGCTTTAGAAGTTCTTCTTGTAGTATAACATCCTATTATATCTGTTGGTGAGTCTGTGGCGTATTTGTGTGCATGCGAACACGTCTGTCTAACATATCATATACGTGCTCGATAGGGTTCAACTGTGGACTTAATACAGACCAATCAATGGTTCTTCTACTCCCAAAAAACACCTTACCTGTTCAGTGTTTTAATAAATATCCAGACAATTGAAGTGAAATGTTTCTAGCTCGGGCGAAACTTTTCAGCATTTCCTCAATAACGCTTGGAACTTTAATATTTGTAGGCTGCTGAGAAAAATCATAGCAGTCGGATATGTACCTCAAAGATGGAGAACGGTCATAGTTCTATTTCTAACGAATGTAGGCGAAGACTTAGACGCTTAGGAAAACAGATATATGGACAAATTAGTTTCTGAGGAGGCCCTTGATGGAAATATGCATGAATTTTAACACCTATCAAATAATTTGTTGTTTTCGTTCCATTGCGTTTAATTCCAAACATCACTTCTGCTGAAGCCTTGCATTTATTTCACTAGTCTATTGTACATTTATCTTAATCTTAATCTTAATCTTCTATTATTTTTGTTATTTTAAGTTTATTAGACTTCATTATTCTTTTGGTTGTGTAGAGTTCGTACTACACAAACTAGTATTGTATCAATTACATACTTCTTTGTTCGGTCATAAATTGCGTTCACGTAAATGTTTATGACCATCAGCACGTACTTCTTATATAAGCGAATCTGATATGTATTAATTATTTAATTATAAAAGAGTGTGTCACCTTTGTTATTCATCCAATATTCGTATTATTTTTGTGTAATGAACGGGTTGGGTTGGGTATTCAATGTGTATTTTCTTGTTTACTCTGTCTTATAAAAAATAGCTTCCAATAACAGTGATAATCACCATTCTTATTAAAGTTATCCATAAATATAATTTAGATTAAAAATATGTTGTTCATATTTACCTTCAGGGTATCATCGCCTGCGCTACTCTCGTTCTTCTGAAGATCTAATCCTGCAATACAAAATTTATATTGAACTTATGGAATAACTAGTCATATCACACGGTTATAAAACATGTCGAAAGCGGGCCAAAGCGCATGTTACATATGCGTACCATGCCCATACAGGAGCATCCGTATTTGAATGCTGTATATAAGTAGGTGTTATATAACTGTTGTCAACTTTAGTTTGAAACTTTGATGCTGTTCTTAAGTGGCGTAGAGGTAATATCTTTTACGCAGTGTAAGCGAAACAAAACGAAAACTGGTACATTTCAAAGTTTTAAAAAGAGTTTGCCAATAACCCACAATTCGGTGAGTAACATTGCCGACAATGTAAGTAGTCTTATTTCTATTGAAATACGTTCTATTGAACAACATTTTAATAAAACATCTTCCAGAAAAATGCATCTTTCAGCAACAAGCACCAGCACACTATGTCCATCAACACATAACGAAAGATATAATACAATCCATGATAAACATCATACCACTCTTCGAACGAGATCTAATACCCTTTCCATCTAGCGATATCGATAGTTTTGAATTCTTGATAAACCAATACGCAAACATAGTGATTCATGATTAACCAATTTATAATACAGATGTCAATTAAATTGAAACACACTTACCCTTACCACACTAGATGTACATCTAGTGTGAATAAAATACTGTGTGGTAAGGGTAAGTTTGTTTCAATTTATTTGCCAACCACAGTCTCCAATTTACTAAGATGTCAATTAAATTATCCGGTAACGCATTATAATTAGCTAACGTAAGGTACCCAACATACCAACATAGAATTAACTTTTGACGTGAACTTAAAAAATTACTGCAGCTAAACTTCACACATCACCGAATAGTTTCAAATTGCTCATTAAGCTCACTAAGCTTAAAACCTATTAAAGTACGTTATAATTTTGGTAAAAAATCTAAAGATAGATCTGATGAGAATTTAAATGAAGTCATATCTATAGGAATCTGTATGTACTCGATAGGTTCAAACCCTAATGTAAATAAAAATTATAAATATATGAAACAAATGACACATTCATGCAATTACAACCTAAACCATAAGTACAATTCCCTACAATGTGGCAATAGTTCAGCAACCTAATTTATTTATGCCCGGTTTCTGAAAGCGAATTTAATGAGCCAGTTAGTTTAACTGTTCGATAAAATAGGAAACGGGTTTCCGAAACGCTGAATATGTGTTTAACTAGGCGACGTCGTTCAGTTAAGTTAACGCATCATTATGGACAGTTAAATTAAATGACGCATGCGCAGTTGTGTTTACAAATGCAAATGTATGACATGTATCGTTGCTGTCACGTTTCGATAAATTGTTAGGTTAGTGTCACCGTATTTGTATGTTGATTATCTAACAGTAATTTTTTTTTCAAATTCGGTAAAATTCTTACCTCTAATCCTCTTCGGATTCATTTTGTACAGCCTATGTTATGAGTAATCAAACAAATTTACCGGTATTTTGACAACGACGATTGCAGCGCCATCTATTACATTCAATATTATTTAATAGTTTAGACTGCAACCTGGCGTTAGTTAGCGGATTCATTAGTTAACTAGAGATCGCTTTCAGAAACCCAATGTAATTTAATGGACTCGTTAAACTAATGAACCAGTTAGTTAACGCTCACTTAAAAATTTGTTTCAGAAACCGGGCATTAATCAAACACATTTTTTACGTGAAACCACGTACATTTAATTAATTAACAGAAACAGAAATCTAAACGCGAAAACGATAGACGACAAATACCATTCGGGCATGATAGATAAGATAGATAGAGATATTTTACTACACTAGAACTTGTAAGTGCATGCAATCAAATAGAAAGGCCACTAAAATATATTTCAAACATAGCCTGCATTAGAGAAAATGGACACTTTAACTTTAAAAGAATACAATTTGGTCTTAAAAACGCATATCATCATGATCATATTATTATCGAGAGCTCAAGCTTAGGCAAGCTAGATAGGAAATCTCCTGTATATTTAAATTCGTTTATTATAACGTATCTCTGTCCGTCTGCCCGTCAAAACCGTTGGTTTAGGTGCGAGCGCCAAAATTACACAAGGTTTTGCGATCAGTTGAGGCGTGAGTTAAACCCGAAAATTCATCGCTGCATTTCGTTTGATATTCCGTGCAATTAGTACCAAATACGACATAATTGCTCGTAAATAAAGTTGGACATAATAACGGATACGTTATCGATCTTTTATATCAGTATTACTATTCAGTATAGGATAGATCAAAGTACACTACCTTGAGGGACAGTTGGTTAGCCCGTTGTCATATAACTAAATCTTTATAAAACATCTTTAATAGGCGGATGGGAATATTCGAGGAGATTTCGTATATTTGTCCCACGTTTGATGATCACGATGTTTTCCAGGAATCAGTATATTCGAATTATGGCATTTTGTAACAGATTTTGCTAGAGATTAAGTTAAATCCTAGTGCCCTTTTTTGATAATTTTTGTCAATATTACGTGAGTCTTATTTCCTTACTTGTAAATTGCATTATGTGCCAAATCCATTTAGAAGGCTACATCGAGGAAGTCAGTAGTTTCCTGGACAATTCTGAAGAAAGGAGACATAATGAATTTTTTACGTGATTGAAAAATACCATAAAATCTCCATTTCTTTAGCAATGTTGGTATCGTGCATATCGTTGCGGTGCGAAGTCATAGAATTCAAAGATGACTTAGACCGAGAAGACCAATTGGAGGATGCCAATGAGACTTTTGTCGAAACGCCAAAATGACCCTTCCAGGATAATTTCGGCCATTTCGGTCATTTCCACAATTACAGTGTAGAAATAGGACGCCCTAAAATTCGCAACTCTGCATTCCGTGGTTTCCGTTAGGTAATTTAATTCTCTAGAACGTTGATTATTTTAATCTTTCTTATATCGAGGGGTTTGGCAAGCGTTTCGAATAATGTTGGGCGGATGCACAGGCCATTGCGCGAGAGGAAATTTTAATGCGTGGAGGGCATTTTGCGAACTGAGCGTCGCTCCATTTCATTTGATGCGCTGCAGAAACGGTACGAAATTACAAATAAATACATTTGTGGAAAATTAAACTTGTTAACATAAAGTCCTGTTATGTACGTACAAAATTGTGCAAACGCACTGTTCGGCCTACTTTTGCAACGTTTTGAGTTGTGTCAACTGTGGTAGAGCGTTAGACGCCCCGCTAGGGAATTTGGCGCTATCGTTGCTAATTTGCCAATTTCATTCTCAAGGTTTTAACCTGGATTGTTAACTCGTGGGTTGTTAAATTCTAGATTTTGTAACGTTGGATTACATTCATTAACGAAGTCTATTGGTAGAATCTCGAATATTTTATGGATGTGATTTTCCGGCCGATATTTTCAACGTGTCACCGATTGTTCGAGAAGCCAGTGACGTCACCGCCTACAAGGGCATCTATCGAGCGGCGTTCGATCGTGGATCTTTGCGCTACGGGAGAAAACAGCTGAGCCGAGTTCATCTGTCGCAAGCGCGGCGTATTTGCGAACCAGCCAGCGAACTTTAATTTTGTGAATTTCGTTTTCATTTGCTTTAAAGGCATGCGCCATGTTGTTAAATCAATTCGAGCTTGGCTCTTGTGTAATGAGTTTGGATAAATTGTTTTTCGTTATCGCTAGACGATTTCTACTAGGGATTAATGTTGCGCATAATTTGTTTATTTAATTCCTTCGACGTTTAGGTCTCCGACAATTAGCTAATCATCGAGGATGCCGGACGATGTGAATTTATTTCATTTAATTTTTATTTTGGGTGTAACATGGGTGTAACACTTTGGCCGGACCTGGATGTCCGTGGTTCTATATCAATTGTTTATTTTGTGCTTAATCATATTTCGCTTTGGCTAAGGACTAATTGCGTTAGATGACGACTTTGTAATCATTGTATTTAATTCAATAAATGTGGGTGATTAGTTCAAAGCTAGAACGCGCTTTATTTATTACAACTAGTTCCGATACGACGTACGCTAAAATACATCTGGCCAGGGCTGTATAAATTTATATCAGATGGCGCCTTAAAAGAAATTGAACCTGCATCCACTTTTCGTTGGACTTAGCCGAGGCACATTCTATAAGATATCAGCGCAACAGTTTGAAGCACAATTCACCAACAGTATTTTCAAACAACAAAATATCTGGGACAGCCCAACCTTTCAACCTATACCCCATCAAACTTTTTTAATTTTTGAAGCGACACGCCAAGCAAGGGTGGTGGAGGTAACAGTTCATATGTCCAAATGGCACGTAATCATTCAAACTCGGGCTTCTGCCTTTCTCGAAACATTTTGCGCGTCTGATGTTTTTTCGATAAACCGCCCAAACGATACGATATACGACAATGCTATAACGTTAATAACGTTGTAGAGAATAAAAGTGCCTGAACTGAATCCCGGCATATATGATGCATGTTCAGAAAGTAAGAGTATTGGATTTTTCTACTTATTTCTCCATGTACAAGGCAAGTTCCCCGTTCTATGTAGGTTGTGACCCGCCGCACAAGCTTTTTTCGTACCCTCCTCAAAGAACTCTCCTTCTTCCAGTTCAGGACCTCTTGTTTCACCTGCGCCTAGTTTGAAATTTGTTTCCACCCTGGTGGTTCTTTAGGAAGGTAAAAAGATGAATGTCTGAAGGCGCCAAGTTACGGGGAGTATGCGAGGTGGTTCAAAATGTCCAAACCAAATGAGACAAAAAGCGCCTTGGTGACGTTAGCCGTGTGCGGGCCTGCGTTGTAGTGCAACAAGCGCACTGCCTTCGTCAATATTTTCCTCCGTTTTTTTGAATTGTTCTCCCTGAGGCAGAAAGTTGTGAGTTGTAAAATATAGCAGAAATTCCATCCACAGTCATTTGTCTTCACGAAGAGTTATCTAGTTTTTTTTCTACCAATTCGTCGGTTTTCCACACCTTTGATCGTCATAAACATCCGTTCTGCCATCGTTAAATTCACGACACGTCTTAAAGACAACCTTCGCCATAAAAAGTTTTCATCCGAAAAAAAATTAGGGTTTTCCTTCAGTGTGAAGGAACCTGATGACCTCGCACTTGGCCGGATTACTTATCGACATATTTAATACAAACCGACACCAGAAAGACAGTTTTCATACTAATACTAAAAACCGCCACTACCACTCAGTGTTGCCAACCTTGGGAAACAATCTCACAGTGCGAGGACAACCAGTACTTTTAATTCCTGGACGTGCCTCGTATTAAAAAAGGGTCCTGACAATAGATGCTCGAAAATACGCAACAAAAGAAAATGAGTTACATTTGAAATGATTGTCATCATTTGGGCAAGCTTGTCTGGCTACAATCTCTCAAAAAACATAATAGTAAATTATTTCACTGTAACATTAAATTAGAAGAATGTAACTATATAATTATATATTATAAGAAACATACGAGTATAACACCAACGCAAATGCACTGAATACACTAAATAGTAATCAACGACAGAGAAAGTTGCTTTTTCTTTGCGGATGGTGTGGTTTCGGCTCGCGAGAGTTGAGTTCCCGTTTTGTCAAGAATAACGTGTATTCTCGTTGATTTGACTAGGTGAGTGGTTGAAATGTGATGCAATAATCGAGTTATTTGTGCATTCTCGCGATGTTTTGATTGTCGCAGCGTCAACGTTGGCTTGTCACCAAAATTGGACAAGCGAACGTTAGCGCTGCGATATTGATATCAATTATTTCGTAGTACTGCAACTGGTGCGAGCAAAGTAATTGTGCATTGGTACTTCAATATAACTATATAAATGGTATGGACAGTTCTTTTAAATTGAAACAACAGCGTTAATAAAGACAAATTCTTTGACTGTAAACCATTTATTTAAGATATCATTATTGTATAATTATTACGTATAATAAATAATAACTTCTGTTTGGACTCAAGGAAATATTATTTAACATTTAGTCATATTTCAATTAGTTCGTATATTTCAGCGAATTCGACCAATTTCATAAATATACGTGTATACGTCCTAATGCACAACAATCAATTATAATGTAATAATTAAACAAAACCTGGTTGGATCGACTGAAATTATAGTATTTTATGCCACGCTACACGTTAACATATCGTCGTTAGCCCGTATTGTTATTACTTTAAAAGGTCTGCTCCATGTGCGAGCGTTTTACAATAAATAGGCGCTGAGTTGATGTGCTGGAGTCCAAGGAAGTGCAATTCAACATTTGTAACATTTCCTGGAAAGTTAAGTTGTTGGTCCACTGTGTAAAAATGGACTTATACTGAGGCAAGGTAGAGCACGGTAAAGGATGACTGGATAGGAGCACATATGCAATGCGATGATATGGCAAGTACAAACAACCCTTTCCCAGTAGAAGTAGCTCAAACAGTATAAAAAAGTAATTATAGCTGAACCACTTTTAAAAATTATTGAGAGTATTGGTTACAATGAGACAAATCAAATGTTAAGCCAGTAACCTGAATTTCTATACCTGTTTTGGATAAACTCATTGAAAGGAAACCTATACAATTTTATAATCACGCAATTACATTTACCAGCAACTAATATCATATTAGAAGATAATGTCATGTCAAAATAAATAAAGGAAAGTGCTAATCTATCTAGGAATTTATGGTCGAACGTATGGCACAAGGAAATTATTATATGCAATACCATGAAGACGTTTATTTTTCAGATATGGATTCTAAAATAGTTTTGATATATTACAACGAACGATTTTATCAAGATTATGTGGAAAACGCAAATATATACATATATTAACCGTCGCGTTTTATAGAAAATGAAACGAAATGCAGAAGTAGTTTCTTCGACCATTGAACATTATCAATGTTAACAACAATCTAGCGCAATCATAAAATATTTTCGTATTTTTTGCCTAAATCAGATGATTGAACTATGTTTCAATAAATTACTCCTGTAAATTTATAGAAATATAGTTCAGTACAACAACAACATTGAACAATCTGTGAATAAAATAATAAATGTGAACTTAATTTGAAGAAATTAATAACGAATAATATACCAAATGAAATGCCAAAACTCCCATCAATTTCCCTCTATGTAGTAATAAACTTTGAAGACATGGTTAATGAAATGCAATACAGTACAATAAACTTGGGTAATAATACTATAAAAATAAATTGCAATATCCTAGATAAACAACACAATACATCACACATATTAACCACATATTAAATGAAGAACAAGCCTAATAGATAAATGTCATGTTGATCTTCGTGCATTAGTTTTAAATGAAAATACTGATACATACAATTATACTCAGCCATATTTCTATCGTATTAGAAGTAATCAGTAGACGAAGCTCGTTTTGTATAATCCATCTTAATAACCTATTGTTGAAAGTGAAACATTCACGTTCAAATATTGTATAACTTGTGATATGTTGGGAAGCCACACAGGAAAAAGTGTATATTCACCAAGTGTTTTCGACTTTTAATCCTGATTAATTTATGTAAAGAGCATGCTTTTCAATTGTTGTTTAATTTACGAATGGGAATGTAAAACAGGAATTTTGTGATAATTGGATGCTAAAAATATTTTTTCCACATAAAATCTGATATTTGTGTGTAAAGGTATTGAATATCCCTGTGTAAGTTTAGCTTTGAGCCACTGAATCATAAATATTAATCCTGATAATTTAGGTGGGTGTTATTTTCATAGCATAGGGATGATTTTAAATTAATTTCATTGAAAACTTTACACATTATTAAATTTTTAATTTGGTTCTATAAACCAGTATTTGACGAAATTACTTGAGTTCATAGTTAAGTGGGCGTTCATAAAAAGACACATAGTTATCAAAGAAACAAAAATATTCAATTTTGAATTTATGCAATTTATTCTACAAAACGTTTGAGAAATCAATAATACATAATAATTTTAAGAACCAAAGCAATGTTTCGCCAATTAATTTATTTATTTCCAAAAAAAAACTTAAATAAAATGACTTTTATAAATCTAAATATGGCACCAGCGCTTGTAAACAGTATGTGGATTAGCAACCAAATAAAGAAATAACTCCTAGAGCAGAACATAACAAATACATATACATATCTGGACATATAGGGCATGAAACAATAGTTATTTTCATAACAAGTGTCGAAAGTAAGTTATATCGTGCGAGTGAGAATGTTGATGCACGAGCGTTAGCAAGTGCAGAAACCTCGCGAGCAGACGATATAACACTTTCGAGCGAGTTATGAAGACTATTTTTTACACGACCTCAAATGTATTTTTTAAAAAACCTGAGAAAGTGACGTTAGAATACTCAAGTCCGTTAGTCGGTAAAACAGAAACTTCATTTTAATATATTAAAGTCATTTCACACAGCAGCTGACTAATATTCGACGGAACTTCAACCAACAAGCCCTAATGGCAGATAGTTACGAAACTGTGTAAAGGCCCAGTGAATATTTAGTAGAGTCAATCTTTTATAGAATAAATAACGCGTGGGGATTTATGTTAATATAATTACGGGATAAATTATTATTAACATAAATTATGGACAATTTTAATTTTAGTGTCTTCAAATTACTGTAGAATTTTGATGTGATATACAATCAAGTTTAATATAAGCAAATAAAAGATTTCTTCGTTAATATTTGTAATTGGAATAAAAATAATCATTGTTTAAATATTTATATAGATCATTGAATGATTGGGGTGGATGTTGTAGAATTAATGGCTAATTATACGACCCATTTAATTACTTATTGATAAATGACTGGAGAATTATGATGCGGCGAGCAATTAACATTATAAAGTTGAAATAAAATAATTACGTCTATGAATTGGGATTAACTAGATCCTTTAAAGTGCATACGAATATTGTATTTAACCTGGCAATGTAAGATAAAAATCAAGCTAGCATTTATAAAAAAGTACGCAAATTGCACGAAGATTATGATAACGGCATAAGAAAAATTACCTGGAATGTACCCAGATAACATATACAGGTTGTAAACAATTGCAGTTTCATTTAATTTAAACACTAGCGATTAAGTTAATTCATAGACGCGTGCAGGCAAGAACGCTGGGCAAAACCAAAAATGTTGAAAACGGCACCGGTGAGGAACAGATAAAGGCGGATCATTAATTATTAGTATTACATAATTTGTTCGTAAAATAAAAGTATTAAATTTACGAGTTCTATGTTATTTCCTATGTTGTATAGAAATTTATTTTTGTATAAAAGAAATGTTTGTTGTGTACTCGCTTACTTAGTAAAAACCTCTACGAAGGTGTAAAATATTAATTTCAATGATAAATTTGTGGCACCCAATGAAAATATAATTACTAAGCAGAACAAATTCACAGCAATATGTTTAAAAAGGAAATATATATAGGAAGATGAATGGGGAAGAGACAAACCGATGCACGTTTACCGCCAGTCCACAAGAGACACTTATTACATATGTACGTGTGTATTGATTTTTGCTTACGAAAATGTTTTGCAAATTTCATATAATATTCTTAGAAACTCTCCGACTTTGAGTTATGAAGGTTCCGAGTTGGAAGTGCAATGCATGATGCATTTCAATATTTTAGTATAAATTTCGCATAAAGGAAGCGAAAACTTAGGAAGTATAAATAGAGTCGGCAGCGCCTAAAGCCTTGTCGATACTATAGCAACTCATACTGCGACGGGACCGATGAAAGCCTGGGAAAGCTAATACATACATACATGTTTTATTATGGCACCGAGTCGCATCTAACGGCTGAACAATGGTTGAAGTCAATCTATTGAAACCTTGTGACTACAACCTAATCTTTATTACGTTTAATAAATGATTTGAACATGTCATTTTTGTGACTTTTTGACTTTATTCGTAGCAGCAAAAACATGTTTGTATAAGTCTACTACATTTCATAACCGCATTTTGTGGTTTAGAAATGGGACGAGTTCAAAGTCGCAACTCTGCATTTCGCGAAAATATTTTACTAGTTTGGAAGCTTCCCTCTTCAAAGCCCCCACAGATAGATATATGCCCCCGATGGGTAGCCATTAATTCTTCAGAACTTTGTTTATTGTTATGTCGAGTGGTTTGGGTAGCGTATCGTAAATTGCAATCCGACCCTGGCGAAATCGGCCAAACGGATCGTGCGAAACTCACACTTTTGCGTACTGAATAACGTGACGCAGCGTATGCCATATGGTATCATAAAACTGATAATTATGGATTAATCAAGTTGATGACGAAGAAAACTTAGTTGAATTTATTCGTAGTTTCAAATTGCTAACTTATTGTAATACAGCAGAAATTCAAAAATTATATTTTTATTTAGAAGGTGTTGAATTTTTATATTTATATTTCCACTAATATCAGAGTGTTTTTCTCTAGACATGAAAATATTGTTGTGCATCTTGATATTTTCCAATGATCCAACCCGGAGGTAATAGCAATTAATTAATAATTAGTAATTAAGTGTTAGAAATTGAACTATTACTAACCTCTTCTGAGTGATGTTAACTACTTTATTGTACAGGTTTTGATAAAGTCACTGTGTGTGTTCATGTACGCTCTAGCGTGCACACGGACACACACTGATGTCATTTCGAAAATGCTTAGGATATGCTTAGGGAAGGTCGACACCTATATCCCCGCTAAAATCTCGAGTTCATGATTCCTATACTCTCTCATACATTAAGTATAAGAAAATAAAAATTATGGAGGTTCTATCTAAGGAACGTCCTAAATTGTGTGCGACATTTTCGCTGAGCGTGAAAACACATAATAATTTTGGAATAGATTTCAAGAATCGCATGAAACGTTAAAAGTAGTGCTTCATTTTACACAGTGGTCCGAGAATTACTCATTTCGGTAGCCACTCAATTAACTATCACACTTTATTAGTAATGAACTAGATTACTAGTTTATTAAAAAGATATGAGAGTAATAATAATTTAAACAAATCTTTTCCGGAATTACATGTGTTGATCAGGAAAATTAAAAAACAATTAACAATTGTTTCTTCCTATTCCGGTAATGAAAATATTACTCAATTAATTTGAAGGGAAATGAATTGTACTGCGTTAAAAAAATGTCAGACCTATCTTAGGTGACAACTGCATGTCAGAAATGAAGCATATCCCTTTTTAACTGACGTAAACTTACATCGTGCCATTTCGTTGCTTTGAGATATATAAAATAGTATTAGTTAGACCGAATCGCAAGGAGACATCAGAGATAGGATCGCTCAAAATATTTTTATATTTTTAATTTTGTGTTTTCTTTTGTTTTGATTTTTTTAAAACTGTGTTCCAAATCAATTTCTTTTTTTGTCGAATATTAAGATTGCTATCTTACAAGAAATTTGGTTAATTGTTCTTAAAATGTATTTTATGGGTATTTTTAAAACATTTATTCATAATCATGCATAATCACTATCTTTCCTTTATGGTATTGCATTTAGAATAAAGAAAACCTACGACATTGGGTTTTTTAAAATATACATTAACCCTTGTGTTGCCACCCGGGTACCCGGGTACCCATCGGCCTATGTTCTGTTGAATAATTTTTTTTCCAAAAAAGATTGGCCAAAACCTTCTCGTATCCCCATGCTTTGACTGATTAAGTATCAAAATTTGCATTCTACATATTAAAAAAAAAATTAACTAACAAAATTTTGCATTTGAAAAAAACACTTATAGTATATCATACCAAAAAAGTTTGTTGTAAAAATATAATAAGTAAATGTGGATTATATTAATCCACATAATAACAATAATAACAATATTTGTTTATTTCAAATTGTTTATTTTTGAATATTTTGAAATGTGTTGTACAAAAATCATAGTTTTCGTTTTTTGTACTGTAATATACAAATACTGTATGAAAAATTACAAAAAAATAATTCAATTTCAAAATTTTACACAGATATATTAGAAATCAATAATTACAATGCAAATATTTTGGGACCTTTGCTGTGTGCTGATCACATAATTTAATCGATAAATTCAGGTAGGAATACCTTCCTAGAATATGACTAATTTAATATTAATCGGATGCATATAATTATTCTAGTTACAATGGCCTTTTTACCAAGAATTTCGCGGGGTACCCGGGTACCCGGGTGGTAGATGCTGTGAGTTTTTTTTTGGTGGCGACACAAGGGTTAAAGGATCGTTAAAAACTACAAATATCTGGAAAGTCATTATAGTTCGCAAAAAATCAAAGCATACGAAAAAAATAAAAAACCGCAAGGAATTGCAAAAATCTGTTAAAATTTGACTAAGACCATAAAAAAATCTTTAAGAATAAAAAATATTATAATAATAAAATGTCATTAAAAATCGAAAAAAATCGTTATAAACAAAGAAATTGTAGCTTAAAAAACGTGTAAAAATCGAAAAACTCGAAAATATATCGTAAGAATCGTTTAAATTATAACATATCAAACGAACAAAAATTCTTAAAAATCATGAAAAATTGTTATAGTTATATATTGTAAACAAAATCGAGTGAAATTCGCCAAAATTGATAAATATCGAAAAAAATATTGTCGTGTATAAGTCGTAAAAATTGAAAAAATCGTTATGGATTGGAAAATGAAATCGAAAATAAATCGGTATACATTGATTGCAATTCATAAAAAATATAAAAATCAGCAATAAATTTTAAAAGTAAATGAAAATGTAAAAATCGAATTATCAAAAACATAAGTCGAATTTTAGCGGAAAAATTGGTAGTGATCAGCACTGAACCTTCTTATACTTAATTATACTCCATTTTTGAAAAGATATTTTCAAATAAAAGTTTTTTATAATTTGTTGTTGTTAATATTTTAACTTTTATAGGAGCCACTATTTCGATAACTCCTACCGTTTTTGAGATATGAAAAACGGTAATAAGAGGTTGTGGTAGTGCTTTCAAAATAGGGCGCTTCTTGCCACGCTATATAAGTTTAAAATTTCATATTAGCTTCAATTATTTAGGAGTTAGAGCGTGCATATGCACATTTTATTTATATTCGTTAAAGTTTTTATTTTTGTTTTTGTTTACTTTTGTTTACTTTTTTATTTTTCTACAAGTTTATTTTACATTTGTTTGCAAGTTATTCCGCCCACCCCCATTATTTCTTCTTTCTCATTTTTGGGTTTTGTTATCTTTTATACGAGTCTTGTTTTAATTGTACAAACATGTCAACATTTTTAATTTGTATTTGCTCCGAGGAACAGAAGTACACTTTCTTGTTCGCTGTTGGTTCATTTTAATATCGATTGCGTAAAGAAATGCAAATAAATGTGTAAATATTTGTAACTAAATACGTACGAATTGTCAATATAATATTGAAAATTTCTACATTTAGAATAAAATTATACGCAATTTAGAACAAGTGATAAAATAATTAAAACCGATGATATATTGAAAGTTGTGCAAAGATGTAGCGCAGGCAGATGATATTATGTTTTATAGGGCGCATTCTGCGCTTCATTTAATGCTACCGCACACTTGCTGACACACACACACAACTCTCTTCGCTGATTGAAACAAACTGTCACCCAATTGATTATCGCTTTGATATAGCGTATAATATTTATAACGGATGATTACAACGTGTTTTTGACTTTCACAATTTATACTATAACTTATTTCCTAATGTTCATGTTATTATCAAGTTTAGATCGTGCGATGTTCAATTATTAAATGGGAATTATTTCAATGCCATCTTTTATATATTGTAAATTATATATGCAAGCGACTCAAATATTGACAAGTCAATCCAATGCTTTATATTGTCAAGGTAAAAATGTTATTAGCGTTAGCGATCCTAGATCGATGGGTTTTCCATCGCTGACAAATAAAAATATCAACTTGAACTAATTTCGCAATTTCTTCGAATTAAACCCGTAGCCTTGTCGGTGATCCAACTGTCTGGAAAAACAAGTCGTAGCTTGTAGTGGCAGATTTCACGCTGTTAAGTTATGCAACAACTGTTCAGTGCCACGTAATATTCTGTATTTAAAAAATGTCTGCTTTTATTTATAGTTAACTTATTTAGTAGTTATATTATATTATTTATAGTGTTTATATTATATATTTATAGTCTTAAATAAAATGCTATATATTTAGTTTACAACGTTATGTTAAAATAAACTCTCTCGAATGCTAGAGAACCAATCAGCAAGCAAAGCATGTAAATTTTGCCATTCAAACCAAAATTCAATGTAAAATTAATCTTTACGTTCAGCAGCTGAATATTAAAATAATTTCACTTTATATGTGATTCACTTTACTTTCATTATCATCGGGCCATTTGATTACTTGAATATTAAGATATTCTAAAATACCGGTATGATCGTTATGCCATTAGTTTCCGCTGACTTTCATTTATTGCGCGGCAGATGTTGGTATTTAGGACGTCATTGAATATATAACTGCCGTCCCACATACCATAGTCAAAATAATGTAATGTATTTCTTATACATTATATTATTTTTTAATATTCTGTATTTTTATGTATCAATCAAATATATACATTACGACAAAAATTGTGGTTTTAAAACTAGAATTGAACTCTAGAACTCTAAAACACTTATTTTTTATGTGCTGCAAAATATGCAATAATATACAAGTCAGCTCAAGGACAAAAGCAACGAGTATTTCTACAGCGATGATTAGTTCGAAAAACAATTTGCAAAGTATTTACTGAACATTCCTGTAGGTATGCGTAATGTTTTGCATTCCCAAAAAACAACTTTTTGCCCTAGGTAGTGTGTTAAGATATTAAATATTTCAGTTAATAGAACATGTTAACAGATAGAACAGGTTATCCTAGTCACATTTTATAAATATGTCATTTAATTAAATAAAACAAATTTTAATCCTATTGACGATATTCGGATTGGCAAGCGCCGGAATTAAGGGATAAACACGAAAAGGTTTTGCGACAGGAAAATTATGAGCGGGTAAGGATGAAAAAAAGGCGAGTAATATTGTCGTGCTTTTTCCTTGTCCAATGTTTCCTCGTTTTCCTTCAACTTATTGATTTGTTAATTAAGTCATGAAGGGAGAAGTGTTTTCCTCGTGATAGATCGAGTAAAAACATAATTATAGGAAATTGGGAAAATTTGCAACAATAATTAATTACTAAAAATAAAAGCTCGTGGTTTATTATTCTGGTAACAAGTAGAAAACAAATTAAAGTTGCCTAGCAATATATATATATATATATATATATATATATATATATATATATATATATATAAATTTTATTTCTTTTGATGGGATTTTCGACAATTAAATGACAAAATGTTTGTTAGAACATATTTTACTATTAAAATATAATATGTTTATCAACAACGTTTCGGCCAAAAGTGGCCTTTTTCATAGTCTGTAATTAAACGAAAGTATCATACATATATAAATGGTCAGCATAATACAATTGGTGGTAATAATTTTATTTACATTATTAACTCAATTATATTAAGTGTCAAACTATTAGTAAATTGAAATGAAAATATTATTATTGAGTTAATAATGGTTATTATATAATATTCCTAAACTTATTATTTATTACAGTATACATATGCAAAATTTGAACATAATATTGAAAATAAAATTGTTATATTACTTACTTTTATATTAGTTATGATGTATAATAATTTGGCATATTGTCATAAATTATGCATGCCAATATTTTTTTTTGGTGACTAGATAAAATTATTTATATATTTACATTAATAAAATTATTTTCCTTTTATGAGTTACAAATTCCGATAATATATATGTGAAAGATTATCAACATCAGTTTTATTATTTATTGTTTGTGATTCAATTTTGATAAAAATCATTTCAAGAATAAGTCTGGATTTATTGTCTTTTTCTATTGCGAGTATTGAAGTACTAAATCAAATTTGTGTCCTGTTTCATTTTGATGAGTTTTTAAAGCTGTGTTGCATATGTATACTGTAATAAATAATAAGTTTAGGAATATTATATAATAACCATTATTAACTCAATAATAATATTTTCATTTCAATTTACTAATAGTTTGACACTTAATATAATTGAGTTAATAATGTAAATAAAATTATTACCACCAATTGTATTATGCTGACCATTTATATATGTATGATACTTTTATTTAATTACAGACTATGAAAAAGGCCACTTTTGGCCGAAACGTTGTTGATAAACATATTATATTTTAATAGTAAAATATGTTCTAACAAACATTTTGTCATTTAATTGTCGAAAATCCCATCAAAAGAAATAAAATTTCTAAGAAGAAATACGACAAAAGAAAAAAGAAAAGAAATAAATTATAAATATATATATATATATATATATATATATATATATATACAGAGTGTCCCAACGATCTGACAAAGTTCACTTACGGCGTTATGTTTGCGAATTCGAAAAAAGTAAGTATCTACATGTTTAGGCGGTCCCTAGGTTCATAATCTAAAAATATTTTGAGCCGACATGGGCGGTTCGTCAGCGGGGGGCGACATACATTTGACTTTGTTTAAATGGAACACCCTGTATATTTTAACATTTTTGAATTCTATGAAGAATTGTGAATACATCCATGTATAATTTGTTTGACAAAACTCAACAGAACTGGTGATTTTCAATTTTTTTAGTGAAATTTTAGATATGCAGACTATGTTTCAAAAAATCGTGTAACTGAGAGGGTAGTTGGTGGGAGGGTAAATTTTTATCCGTGGACTAAGGGATCATCAATGTGAGTATTAATGCACCCAAGTATCCCCTTTTGTATACAGGGTGTTGGCAATGAATTTTCAATCTCGCGCAACTTTAAGAGGCAAAATATCATTTTTTTCAAATGACACCTACTATCAAATTTACCAACACTCGATTCAAAATCTAATTCTGCGTCGACTGATGCTACATATTCCTATACCTATCACTTCAGGTTTTCGAGTAATTTCAGTAAAATACTTTATTTGGTCACAAAATCAATCGCATTACAATTTTCGTAATATTAAACATAGTAGCCTAGCGTCACTTTAACGTTCGTATAACAGTGCCAGTCTTTATCAATAAATTTAATAGACGCCTTAGTTAATTATTAGTTAAGTTATTGTCCCAAGCTTGTTTTTGAATGATGAATTTTTCAAAGGAAGAAATGGTAAATATGATTTACACAGTTGGTGAAGCAGACAAGAATTGCCTTTTAGCAATGAGGCTCTATAGGCAGAAGTACCCTGATTTAAGGCAACCAAATGTTAGATGTCTGCGGAAGCTAGTTGATCGCTTCGAACGCACCGGGAACGTGGCATACGAGAGTAGGAGGGTGATTAATCGTGCTATTATTAACGAGAACAATGACTTAAACGTTTTATTGGAACTCCAAGAGAACCCACATGGAAGTGTGCGGACAATCAGTTCAAGTTTGAATCTAAGCTGATCTTCAGTACATCGGATAATTCACAACCACAAATTCCACCCATACCATCTAGAATTGCATCAAGCATTAAACGGGAACGACTTCGATAATCGAATTAATTTTGCCAATTTAATGATGGAACGTATCGAGGAAGATCCGGCATTTATCAATAATATTCTTTTTACGGATGAGGCAACGTTTCGCAGCAATGGGGTGGTAAACAGGCATAATGTGCATTATTATGCCACCGAAAACTCTCATTGGGTGAGACAAGTTGATCACCAACACCAGTGGTCTCTTAATGTTTCGGGCGGATTATTGGGTAACTATGTAATCGGTCCCTATTTTTTTGAAAACCATCTTACTGGTACCGATTATTGCCGGTTTTTGCGAAATGTACTGCATACTTTATTGGAAGATGTGGATTTGCAAACGTTGCGGGATATGTGGTTCCAACAGGACGGAGCTCCACCTCATTTCCGTAGAAGGGTAAGACGATATTTAGATCGTTGGATGCCAAACAGATGGATTGGGAGAGGTGGTCCAGTGTTGTGGCCTGCCCGATCACCTGATCTGACCCCGTGCGACTATTTTCTCTGGGGTTTTATAAAATCTCAAATCTACCTTGAGCCTCATACCACAAGAGAAAATATGAAAGTTAGGATTCACGAATGTTTTAATAATATTACTCCTTGAGTCTTACAACGTGTCAGAACTAGTTTTAGACATCGACTGGATATTTGTGTTCAACAAAATGGAAACATTTGAACACTTTTTGTAAAATAAACTTTGTTTTTTGTATATAAATGTTATTTTATCGTTTTTTACATTTAATTATTACTTGTCATTTGTCAGAATTAAAGTTGGTTTTGCTTGTATAGAGTACATTTCATTATTTTTAGCAACAATCAGCTCACTCGATGGTAAGTGGGCTCTGATGAAGTGGGCCGCCTTAGCTAAGAAGCCCTTGTTGCTTTAAATTAATTAATCTGATGTGACTTTTTAAAATGACTTTAATTGTTCGATGCAATTTGTAGTTTTGTGTTATCCAATTTACTGAAGTGACACTAGACTGCTATGTTTAATATTACGAAAATTGTAATGCGATTGATTTTGAGACCAAATAAAGTATTTTACTGAAATTACTCGAAAACCTGAAGTGATAGGTATAGGAATATGTAGCATCAGTCGACGCAGAATTTGATTTTGAATCGAGTGTTGGTAAATTTGATAGTAGGTGTCATTTGAAAAAAATGATTTTTTGCCTCTTAAAGTTGCGCGAGATTGAAAATACACTGACAACACCCTGTATACAAAAGGGGATCCTTGGGTGCATTAATACTCACATTGATGATCCCTTAGTCCACGGATAAAAAATTACCCTTCCACCAACTACCCTCTCAGTTACATGATTTTTTGAAGCATAGTCTGCATATCTAAAATTTCACTAAAAAAATTGAAAATCACCAGTTCTGTTGAGTTTTGACAAACAAGTTGTACATGGATGTATTCACAATTCTTCATAGAATTCAAAAATGTTAAAATATACAGGGTGTTCCATTTAAACAAAGTAAAATTTATGTCGCCCCCCGCTGACGAACTGCCCATGTCGGCTCAAAATATTTTTAGAATATGAACCTAGGGACCGCCTAAACATGTAGATACTTACTTTTTTCGAATTCGAAAACATAACGCCGTAAGGGAACTTTGTCAGATCGTTGGGACTGTATATAGTTGAAGTTTCTGTTTATCTGGGTTATGCGACAGTTGAAAGGTTTAAAAGGTTTATTAATAAGAACATGTGTTTTTTGTTGTTAAACATGTTTTATTTTCGACGTTTCGGCCTCATGGGGCCTTTTTCGAGTTTTCTGTAATATTATAATAGTTTTATAGTATACATACGGTTCTGAAATATATTTATGTTAATTTTAATGTTATATTATAAATTAGTCAGTTCTTAATTGTATATACAGAAATGAAGATGATAAATTTTTAGAATAAGTAATGATGTAAAATTTTTAATGGTGGTGTGTGTGACCTTGAAAAATAAATCTAACTTAATATTGTATTTTAATATGTTAACTAATTTGGTTTTCAGTCTAAAGGTTTTTATTTAATTTAGAAAATGTTTGGAGAAACTTGTTAGGAGCGCCAAGAAGGAAGCTCTTCTAGGTCTCGCTAACTTGAGTCAGCGAGACCTAGAAGAGTTTCCTGAAGATGGCAGATGGGACTCTGTCGAAACGTTGAAGCGACCCTTCGGGGAATATTTCCACAACGCGGTTCACAACCCGAGAACCAAGAAGCACACACACACACACACACACACACACACACACACACATATATATATATATATATATATATATATATATATATCTTCCTGTTTTTATGACGTTGAAATGATAATCTTATTTGATATAATGGTACTTCATACGTCATGTATGATTTAAAAAAATAAAAATTTAATAAACAAATGTAATTTTTTTTACATTTTATTAATCGTTACGTTTCGCAACTCTTCAGTTTGCTTCATCAGACGGTTTTGTGATATACTTATGCAACTTGACATATTTTGCCGAAACAAAATTGTGACATTGTTAGAATATCCCACTTCGATATTTCTCTACTACGCGTCTACATTAATTATTATAACTAATACATTAACAAAACAGATTTAAGAGTCAGCTACTCTGCACTCCCCACCTGGTGATCTCGGTGTCAAAGATGAATCGCGTTAATTTTAGTCAGACAAATAAAAGCGAATGCAATTTTAACTATCTACCTATTTCTTTTTGAATTTGGATAGTATGTTGTCATACTCTTTTGGGAGATTCCCTACGTCCCTTTTGCTCTTTATGGAAGCTTAAGCTTAAAGCGGGCTACTCACACGCCTGCCGCAGGGGCAATCTAGGGCGCACGGCGGCAGGGGCAATTCGAGTCGTGTTACAAAATTGCCCCTGCTTGCCTATACACATCACAATTAAGGAGGCATCCCCACTTTTATACCCTAGATTGCCCCTGCGGCAGGCGTGTGAGTAGCCCTTAATAACCAAGCGCCCAGCGATGAACCTTCACTCGGCGGCAATGACGGCGATTTTAATCTGCATATAATGTCCGCGCTTATTTTTAGTTTACTTTCGATTTTTTTAAATCAAGTAGGCCTTTACAGTTGTGCAAACACTATTTTATTTCTACTTTTAAATAAAATGTTACAATTGCACAGGATAAGCGTGACGGAAACATGAAGAATATATGGAGGTTGCTCTCTAGTATGTGCCATGAAACGAGTCCAGCAAACTTTTGTAACTTTAACCTGAGGAATGTGTGCGTGATTTTATAAGATTATTATATAAAATATAATATCACGGTAAATAATCGAAAAATTGATTTTTATTACAATTTTGTATATTGTTGTTAATCATACATAAAAATGCACGAATTTTAATGAAGCACATTCCATGTATAGTTTGACAAATTACATTACTTCACTTGATTGTTAAAAGAGCAGATTCTACACACCTTTTTAGTTCAGGCATTGTTTGGAATTTGATAAGATAAATATCGAGTGTTTATTAATTTAATGATCGATATAATGAAACGCGTGTTTAAAATTTTGAAACGAATTGTACATTTTAAAGTTCGTGCAATATTTGCACGTCTTCATTACTTAAATTTAGCTGCATCTTGAACGAAAAAACATGTGTGTGTGTGTGTGTTGTTAATTTATATATCAGGAACACTAATATACTTCGATTGACAGAGGGTTAATTATTTTGTAGGTGATTATATGCGTGTATGTATGTAAATACATATATATATATATATATATATATATATATATATATATATATATATATAGATATAGTTAGAAATGCGTATGGTATATGTAGATGTATTTCTTGAAAATTATTGGTTGGAAGTAGGTCGTCTGATTGACCTAATTTGGTGTCGTATATATTATAAATATAGGTCAAGTTCTCATGCAAATCAATATATTTCGATTTACTTCATGCATGTGGCCAATAAATTGATTAAATTATGCGACAGTGAAAATATCTATGGTTTGATCCTCAAGTACAAATAAATTACAGATCTATTAACCATAAAAAGAGTAAACAACATTTTAGCTTCATAATTCGTAATAAAATCGTAAATAATATTTAATTTATATGTTATACGTATATATCATGTAGTATGGTATTTCACGTAAGCAGTAGATTTTAGGAAATTACATTTTTGTATTTTATGCATTCTGTATATTTGAATTTCCTTGGCATCTACCATTGATTTTGAATTTAAAATTTTGAATTTGCAAAAAGTCTACATTGAAATGACTTTACATATTGAAAATTACTGATACAGAGAATGACTAAAGAGGAAGATTTATTGCAAAGATAGTTGTACGAAAAGTCAAAATAAATGTTACAGTTTTAATTTAATAAAACAGTTGATAGGAAACAGACAGGCTGTTCAATTGCAAATACAAAGGTTTAATTTCAATTTCGATAAAACTGGCTCGACGTTATATAAATAAATTCATTAAAAATAGAATATCCCTGTGATTTGCTCTTTTTACTGCATGGTTTCGAAATTGCGCGATTAGGTAATTACGACTAACGTTGAAGACGCATCTCTTTGTTATACGTGTTTAAGGTATACCGTTGCGTTCGTATTTAATATTTAATTATAATAATGCTCCCCTATTTGTTTTGTTAATTTTCGATTTTGTCGATTTTTTTAAATTTTATCACAAATAAATTTCATTTTTATGCCAAACGTTGTTCGTGGGTAATTTTTCTACATTTTCTATATCACAGCATTCGGTATAAAAATTAAAGTTTGGCAATCAACAATTAAATTTTATTGAAAAATCATTCTCCTTCGTTAGTTCCAAACTTATGGTACGCAATGTACTTCAGTGACATTAAAACGTAAGAGTATAACCGAAATGAAGTACAAATTAAGAAAACTTCAAATATTCAAAAATTGGTCAAAATTGTGGAAAATAAAAAATGTTCGAGTGTGTAAAAGTAAAAATATGTGTAAAAAATGTTTAACGTACAAGATTGACAAAACCGCCAAAAGTGAAAAAAATATAGGATGGAGGGTTTTTTTTTAATAATAAATACGAACTATTCTCTAAGTCAGTGAGACCGAGAAGAGCCATGGAATCTGCCGAAAGGTCGAAGCGACCTTTCGGGGAACATTTCTACAACGCGGTTCGGAACACGAGAACAAGAATCACAGATTTCAGCAGCGAGTATCTACATACATACCAACAGATTTTACGATTTTGAAAAATGTAAAATATGTACACGTGCTCCGTTGTCTTCGTTGAAGTTTTATATTATCAAATAATTAATTTTAATGTGTATCTTTGTTTATACTGTTTGGTGCATCCGTGCAGGATGCGAAATGTTGGTTTGTAAAGAAATACAGAACATATAATACATATAATCCCCAGAAAAGCAAATTTGAAGTTTGTTTTGTTATGATATATATATATATATATATATATATATATATATATATATCAACGGCAACTACTCTTCGTAATTTATATATGTATATATATATATATATATATATATATATATATATATATATATATATATATATATATAAATTCCGAAGAGTAGTTGCCGTTGATATATTATAACATAACAAAACAAACATCAAATTTGTTTTTTTGGGGGATTGCGGCAATTAAACGACGAAGTATCGTATGTTCTTTATTTATTTATGAACCAATATTTCGCACCCTATACGGATGCTTCATCAGGATTACTAAATAGAATTTAATTAATGAAAGTTATGTTGTTGCAATAATAATAATACTTACAAAAAATGAACATAAAGTTGAACAACCACCAAACAGTATAAACAAGCAGGATACACATTAAAATTAATTAATTGATAATATAAAACTTCAACGAAGACAACGGAGCACGTGTACACATTTTACATTATTCACGATTGACACACACATCAAGGTGAAACTTGGCATGGAAAAGATATTTTTATATTTATTACCAACCAAAAACTCAATTTTGACAATTATACACTAACGAACAAATATTTAAGTCAACATAATTTGAATAAAAGCAATCGTACGCAAGAATTGATAATTGAGGAACCGATACTAAATAGATGTGTCATTATTTTTATTAAACCGGCCAAAATCTTATTTGTTGATGGTCAGTAAAAATGAATAAATGACATTTAAATTATCCGTGTCCGACTTAAAGTTCATGGAATTAGGGTTTTTTTTTAATTTCCACCATTTCTATAAATTCTCTGGATTTTTTACTTTTTGCAAATTTTAAAATATTGATTTGCTCTTTTTACTGCATGGTTTCGAAATTGCGCGATTAGGTAATTACGACTAACGTTGAAGACGCATCTCTTTGTTATACGTGTTTAAGGTATACCGTTGCGTTCGTATTTAATATTTAATTATAATAGTGCTCCCCTATTTGTTTTGTTAATTTTCGATTTTGTCGATTTTTTTAAATTTTATCGCAAATAAATTTCATTTTTATGCCAAACGTTGTTTGTGGGTAATTTTTCTACATTTTCTATATCACAGCATTCGGTATAAAAATTAAAGTTTGGCAATCAACAATTAAATTTTATTGAAAAATCATTCTCCTTCGTTAGTTCCAAAATTATGGTACGCAATGTACTTCAGTGACATTAAAACGTAAGAGTATAACCGAAATGAAGTACAAATTAAGAAAACTTCAAATATTCAAAAATTGGTCAAAATTGTGGAAAATAAAAAATGTTCGAGTGTGTAAAAGTAAAAATATGTGTAAAAAATGTTTAACGTACAAGATTGACAAAACCGCCAAAAGTGAAAAAAATATAGGATGGAGGGTTTTTTTTTAATAATAAATACGAACTATTCTCTAAGTCAGTGAGACCGAGAAGAGCCATGGAATCTGCCGAAAGGTCGAAGCGACCTTTCGGGGAACATTTCTACAACGCGGTTCGGAACACGAGAACAAGAATCACAGATTTCAGCAGCGAGTATCTACATACATACCAACAGATTTTACGATTTTGAAAAATGTAAAATATGTACACGTGCTCCGTTGTCTTCGTTGAAGTTTTATATTATCAAATAATTAATTTTAATGTGTATCTTTGTTTATACTGTTTGGTGCATCCGTGCAGGATGCGAAATGTTGGTTTGTAAAGAAATACAGAACATATAATACATATAATCCCCAGAAAAGCAAATTTGAAGTTTGTTTTGTTATGATATATATATATATATATATATATATATATATATATCAACGGCAACTACTCTTCGTAATTTATATATGTATATATATATATATATATATATATAAATTCCGAAGAGTAGTTGCCGTTGATATATTATATCATAACAAAACAAACATCAAATTTATTTTTTTGGGGGATTGCGGCAATTAAACGACGAAGTATCGTATGTTCTTTATTTATTTATGAACCAATATTTCGCACCCTATACGGATGCTTCATCAGGATTACTAAATAGAATTTAATTAATGAAAGTTATGTTGTTGCAATAATAATAATACTTACAAAAAATGAACATAAAGTTGAACAACCACCAAACAGTATAAACAAGCAGGATACACATTAAAATTAATTAATTGATAATATAAAACTTCAACGAAGACAACGGAGCACGTGTACACATTTTACATTATTCACGATTGACACACACATCAAGGTGAAACTTGGCATGAAAAAGATATTTTTATATTTATTACCAACCAAAAACTCAATTTTGACAATTATACACTAACGAACAAATATTTAAGTCAACATAATTTGAATAAAAGCAATCGTACGCAAGAATTGATAATTGAGGAACCGATACTAAATAGATGTGTCATTATTTTTATTAAACCGGCCAAGATCTTATTTGTTGATGGTCAGTAAAAATGAATAAATGACATTTAAATTATCCGTGTCCGACTTAAAGTTCATGGAATTAGGTTTTTTTTTTAATTTCCACCATTTCTATAAATTCTCTGGATTTTTTACTTTTTGCAAATTTTAAAATATTGACGTATTCAAAACTAAAAGAATGGTGCTCGTTGTTCATATGTTGTGATAAAGCACATCTATTTTTCTTTGTTTTTATGTCGCTCAAATGGAGAGTTAATCTTGTCTTCAACCAGTTGGAAGTGTGTCCGATATACACCTTATCACAATAGCTGCATGGAATAGAATAAATCAAGTTAGAATTAGTCAATTTGTCATTTTTATCTTTCAATTTACTGAAATAACAATCTATTACGTTAACGTTGTAGTAAGCAAACTTTATATTGTTACATGCTAAAATTTTAATGATCTTAGGGGTAAGTTCAGGGATGAATGGAAATTTAAAATATTTAAATTGGGAATTAATATCGATTGTGCCGTCTGAACTCGTACCACGAGTGGTAATAAGGTTGCTCCCTGAAGGGGTACTAAAAAGTAATTTACTCAATAATGATTTAGGGTAACCATTATTAAGAAACATATCCATTAAAATTTTTAGATTCTTATTTTGAAAACTAGAGTGACAAATTTTCATTATTCTATTTTTCATTGTTATTACAGTATTAATCTTTTGTTTAATTGTGTTACTCCTTCCACCCTGATATTCAGTTTACTGTTGAAAAAGAAACTAATAATAGTGTGCCGTTTTTAGACACCCTAGTAAATAGAACACCGACGAATAAGATTATAATAGACTGGTATAGAAAGGAAACACACTCTGGTAGATTCTTGAATTTTCATTCAAGTAACACAATTAAACAAAAGATTAATACTGTAATAACAATGAAAAATAGAATAATGAAAATTTGTCACTCTAGTTTTCAAAATAAGAATCTAAAAATTTTAATGGATATGTTTCTTAATAATGGTTACCCTAAATCATTATTGAGTAAATTACTTTTTAGTACCCCTTCAGGGAGCAACCTTATTACCACTCGTGGTACGAGTTCAGATGGCACAATCGATATTAATTCCCAATTTAAATATTTTAAATTTCCATTCATCCCTGAACTTACCCCTAAGATCATTAAAATTTTAGCATGTAACAATATAAAGTTTGCTTACTACAACGTTAACGTAATAGATTGTTATTTCAGTAAATTGAAAGATAAAAATGACAAATTGATGAATTCTAACTTGATTTATTCTATTCCATGCAGCTATTGTGATAAGGTGTATATCGGACACACTTCCAACTGGTTGAAGACAAGACAACTCTCCATTTGAGCGACATAAAAACAAAGAAAAATAGATGTGCTTTATCACAACATATGAACAACGAGCACCATTCTTTTAGTTTTGAAGACGTCAATATTTTAAAATTTGCAAAAAGTAAAAAATCCAGAGAATTTATAGAAATGGTGGAAATTTAAAAAAACCCTAATTCCATGAACTTTAAGTCGGACACGGATAATTTAAATGTCATTTATTCATTTTTACTGACCATCAACAAATAAGATTTTGGCCGGTTTAATAAAAATAATGACACATCTATTTAGTATCGGTTCCTCAATTATCAATTCTTGCGTACTTCACAACGCGGTTCACAACCCGAGAACCAAGAAGCGCAGATTTCAGCCGCGAGAACTTACGCACCAACATTATACATCTCTACGGGGAGGAGATTTTCCATCAATCAAGGACGTTCGAGAAGTTACAAGTAAGAATCCACAACGCGGTTCACAACCCGAGAACCAAGAAGCGCATATATATATATATATAATATAATTGTTATTTCTTGTCCACTGGTATACGTTGAGAAAAGATAATTCTTCGGGAAAATTTGGACAGGTAAATCAATTAAACAATAATTACATCACTTGTGAATTGTGGTATGCAAAAGCAACAAGTTCTGGAAGGGTACTAAATTTTCTTTCGCAACACCCCATGAAACATAAAATCAACACGGTGACAGCACTTAAACATCGGATGGATAGAGTGAGTAGTGCAGTTTTCCATCAAACTAATAATAAGACTATTCACAAAATTTTAAAATATAACAACTATCCCAGAAAGTTTATCAATAAAATCATACACTCAACCGTGCACAAGAATACCAAAATCATTAGTAATGAAAAATTAAATAAAAAATTTTACTCTTTCCCATATATAAATGGTTTGTCGGAACAACTCAACAGAATTTTAAACAACAAGATTGATATTTTGACATACTACAACACAAAAAATGTAGGGCTATTATATACACAATTAAAATCTAAAACACCCAGTGTATTACAATCTAATTTAATCTACAAGATACAATGTAATGACTGTAGTTCATCGTATGTGGGACAAACCAAACAGTACTTAAAGAGACGAATCCAAAATCATAAACAGGATTGCAACAATGTTATGACCAGAGACAAGAAGTCAGAAATCACTGCATTATGCTCACATGTGTGGAAACACCACCACACATTTGATTTCTCGAACCCAGTAATTTTAGATACTGAAAATAACTTACATAAGCGACTAATCCTCGAATCTTTGTATATCGCCATGACCCCCAACACTTGCAATATAAAGAGTGAAAATAATTTAACTTCAGCAATTTATAAGAATGTCCTAAATATTACTTAGGTAGTTGACCTTCCGTTTCGATCGCTTAATGAATTTATTTAGATTGAAGAAATAATATCGTTTTTTACCCTGTGAACTGTTTTTTTCCTAAAGTTTTGCGTACGTTGCATTTTACTCTGCATTTGACTTGCGTCGAGTTCGCATCGAATTTTAAATTGTTTATATGTGTATTTACGTGAAGTGTTTAAGGAGCAATCTTTACATTTATTTATGTTTGATTGTGTATTTTAGTCAATTTTCATGCGCGTATTAAATTAATATTACATTAGGTGAGTCATTCATTAACGTTAATATTGTTGTATTACCATATGTGTTATTCATTTTAGTCTGAAGATGTCTTTTATATTAAAGACGAAACGTTACTGATGTAATTATTGTTTAATTGATTTACCTGTCCAAATTTTCCCGAAGAATTATCTTTTCTCAATATATATATATATATATATATATATATATATATATATATATATATATATATATATATATATATATATATATTGTAATGGTTACAATTTACAGTAACAAATGGTGAGAAATCGATTAAAAATTTAACCATAAAATTTAGAAATTGAAAATGAAATGGGAGTCCTAGAGCCGGCCCTGTTTTAAAGTGTACATATCGGAATGGAAAGATTTTAAATTATTTTGTTTCTAAAACGTTGAATATTAGATGTCTCTTCATGTAAATAATTAAGATAGAGTTAGTTTAAATATGTTTAAGATATTAGAATTAAGAGTAGAATATTAACCCGTAAATATAGAATTTATAATATAAATGTAACGAGATAATTTAATTCGCATTTGCACGTGAACGGTTGGCGCGAGAAAACTCTTGAACAGACGTACGATTTGCAGCTAAGTCAACAAATAAGAAGCGGTCGCATATGTAAAAGAACTTGGAGCTCAGCCGATTTATGGTCATTCGGATCTATCGGAGGACTCGACGTGCGTTTTATACGAGTGAACGACTGACAAGTCTAATTGCTTTATAGCGCTCGGTACCGACGAAATCACGTGCGACCACGTGATATCAACATGTTCTGCGAGGGCGAATGCTTGCAGGTGTTCGAGGGAATCTATGTGGGCGTACTTGATATAAATAAGCGTAAGCTCGATGGGTAAAGAACAGTCGAAAAATCGACACAGTCGTCAACAGTCGAAAGAATCTTCTTCAGTTACTCGTGTATAAAATAACGTTCAGTAAGTTTCTTCTATATTGTTAATATTATATGCCTAAATACAACGAATGTCTATTTGTTTATATGCTTTGCGTCTTGCCTGAACCCCGATAAATATAATGTGTATTTATTAAATTTAATCTGAGATAATTTGAGTCTATGTTCGTTGTTTGATTTTGAATTGTGTAAATTTGAGTTTTTATTTGCATATGTGTAATTTGTGTTTAATAAATGAGCCATTTTTGTATACCTGTGCATTTTAAATTGTCTTTTAAGCTACTTTCACAATTCATTTGCTTTTATTTTCATTTAAAATAATTTATAAAATCAAAACTAACGTAACATTATATATATATATATATATATATATATATATATATAAAATTGAAAATATGTCGTGTCAACAATTACACAAATATGATTTCTTCTCATATTGGTGATGAGTCAGCGTTTTTGATGTAGTTTATTTTAAGAGTTGATCAGTCTATTAATCAGGTCAAAAGCAACATCATTATTTGTCGTAACGTGAAAATTAAAATACATAACCTGTCCGACGTGGTTTCTCATACGTTGAGTATATCCTCAATATTGAGAAACCGCAAGTATTAATTATAATTTATTTTGATTGCTCCGAAAACATGCCGACGAAAATGTTAAAATTCTATCTAGTTCTTACTCTCATTGAAAGACGTTTATTAAATTTAATTATGTTGTTTTAAAAACTAAAATATAGTCCGTTCATTAACATATGTTATTGATGATATGAATATATTATCATGCTATTTACGTTAAATGAATTGTTGTGTATAATCCGGAATGATTTATTTTAGTATTAAGTTGCATTATTCGAATAAATACTAAGTGATTTTTCTAGATTAAATGAGTCAATAAATTACATTTTTATAAAACCTGATAGGATAGTTTTGACGTCGATTTTCAAATTTATTATTATTTCAAATATACAATTTAATATAGTAAATTAGAAACTAATCCAATTTTAATGATGTTAGTGTTTTCTTTAACGTGTTTCGACAGAGACGTGATGCCTCCGGTACAAGCGGTGCTATGTTTATGCGAGTACATTGTTTTATGGAGGTATTCAGTTTGTCCAACATAGGTGCCATTACAGTCATTACACGTTAGTTTATAAAGTGTGTGTGTTATTTTTTGCGGTGGTTTTGATTTTAATTTGAAAAGTAATTCTGTTTTATTTTGTTATTTATACGCCATTTTAATTTTCAATGTTTGGTAGACTTGTTAGGAATGTTATTCATTAATATAAATTTATCTTTTTCTGTTATGTTTCTGTCAGCATAATTTATTGTTTTATTGTTGTTATTTTGAATACTTAGTGCTATGTCTCTTTATTCGTTTATAAATCTTTCGGGATGCTTTAATATTTCCTTTATTTTATTTAAATAATTGTTAAGGGAACTCTTATTGGAAAGGGCATAATATCTGTGCACCTACTTATTTTGTAAGAATGGGGAGTTTATTTCTTTTTCTAGATTAAACTGTAATTTGTTACCGAATTTGTTAAATTCGTTTAAGATGGCAGCTTTGTTTATTGGTATGGATAATAGATAATCATCCACACACCGTTTAAAGAAACTGACGGGCATTAATAACAACATTATAATAATAACAAAAAAACTTGTCAAAATTAAAATAAAAAACCACAATACAATTTATAAAAATAATGTGTAATGACTAATGGTGGGACAAATTGAAGAATGTATCGAAACATGCCAGAGAAAATTATACTTTTAATACCCATCTAAAAATGTTAGAAATCGAAAGGCAGTGTAACAGAAGAATCTTTAAGATGCCTTAGATTAAAAAGACCACAATAATAGTATATTATGTAACAAGCACAAAATGATGCACATTTTGCACGTATTTGAAAGTTCAACTTCAAACGAGTGCAAAATTGCTATTTTGTGCGAGTTGCATACTATACTTTTTCGACGACAATGACAATTATAAAAATAGATACAAATAAATATGCAAATATTTTATTTATTGCTTTGGATCTATGAAATACGAAATTACCTATTCATTACCAGAGCCTGGATGGCCGTGCCTAACCAATTAAGAAGAACTATGAAATATTTATTTTAGTTAAATGTGCAATTATTGAAAATCATTTTGGGAGAACTTGTTGCAATAAATTTAGTTCGCTGTTTCTGTTCGCTGTTTCTGTTATATTTGGAGGTGTCAATTCCAAGTCACTATCACTATCACTTTCCATATTAATTATCTGATTTCTTGGAAACAACTACGAAATTACTTGTAATGCACAAACTGATGACATTTGTCGTTATATTCCTAAAGCCACCTTAGTTTTTATCAAAAACAGCAGACCGAACACGAAATATTTCATATTGCATTTGTTGTCTAACAACTTGCCTAGTAACCGATGCAAAATGAAATTCAGTACAAAATGTAGTTTCTTATGAATCAATTTACACTCTTGATATGAACATTTTTCGATGTTGTCGTAGAAAAAACTAATTATAAAACAGATACGCAAAACATTACAATAATATATATTAACATCTTTAAATAAACCGCAATGAAACCCAAAATGTACCAAAATGTATCCAAAAACTGCTAAATTTAAATCATGAATTTGATTTGCTGTTTGCTCCCTTGAATCCTGCTTTTATTGCCCTGGAATTTGGTAAATAACAATAATATTTTGTTTGCATCTAAACTAATAAAACACTAAATGGCATAACCAAAATATCTATAATTATTATTATATGTAATACACGGCTTTACACATTGAATAAATTTATTTGGAATAACGTTATCAAATATTTTCTGTATAGATCGTAAATTGATAATTACGTTTTTAATATGTGTGTTGTATTTGACATATATCCACACGACGGTACAAATAAGTGTGTAAAACGTAAGTCAACATTTGCTACATAATAAGAAATATTGAACTGAATATTGTTTATTTGTTGTTTGTATCGAAGATATTGTGCGCAAACCAATGCTTTGATAATGAATTACTTCTATTCGAAACGTCATCATAATACATGAAATATAAAGCATTTGCATGATATATAGTGTTCCTTTTGAAGTTTTGACGTAATGTTGTAAAATACAGACAGGGAAATTCCCAATCGAAATAGAAATGTAAATCTACAAATAATCGGTCACCCGCCGTTAAAGGAAGTGCAAAATGGAAATTAAATGAATAAATGCAAGGGTGAAAACATGGATGGAAATACAAAATGCAAAACTTACGTAAGCTTCGTATGAATATTAATAAAGGATGTATCACTTTTGATCTAAGGAGCTAAATTAGTAATTTGTTACAGGAATGAGTCAAGCAACGAACAGTGCAACTTAGACTAAAGTAACTATTGATACTAGTGCCCTTATATATAAATTAAATATTAGTTTAATTAGTAATGTATGATTACGTTTAAGCCTAAGGAAAATGTATTTCACTGAGGGAATTACTGATTTTTATCCAATGAATTTCATAACTTTAGAACTGCGGTTTTGTTATTTTAAATAAAATACTTTGTATATGATTTGTAGCGAATTAAACGTGCCTTGCAATTGAAAACAAAATACGAGTATAATATTATTTACCATTCAAGTAGAATTCGTGCTTATCAATGACTCAACAAATATGCTAATAAAAAAGTAGTGTAATTTATTTATTGTAGAATATTTATATTTGCCTAAACGTGTTAGCACAGTACAATTGTAAACCGTGGTTATGTACCTTTTTTGCCTTATGTAAGATTTCAAAAATAAAACAAAAAACAAATTATCATCAAATGATTAACTCGAGAATAGTTATTTTTTATTTATGTGGTTGTTTCATGTTTTTATTTTTTTTTGAATACTGTTTTCCTGTATATTTCATCGTTCAGTGTTATTTTGCCATTATGTCAAATATGGTTTCTAATACTCGCATAATCTGAACTGTATTGGATGGCCAATTTAAAAAAGTATCAATTTGAGAAATGTGGAAAAGGAAATCATGAAATATTGATGATTAAATAAAGATATAATAAATAAACCGCCTTTCTTACATATACAATAAATTATTTTGTGTTTGATTTAATACAGGTAATCATTTTTGACAATAGATACATACGCAAATTCACAGCTGCGGAATAATATATCCTAACATATATAATAATCAGCAGATGAATGACTTCAAATTACTTGAAAAAGTTAAATTTGAACGAGCAATTAAACAACATAAAAACATTATAGAAAATCCTACGTAATTGTTATTATGATCATACATGTACATTTTTAAAACAACATTATTTAGACTTTTATAAAAATTATCATATTTAATCGAAGACAAAGAAACTGCGACTAAAATTAGCAAATAATTATATTCGAAAATAAATGAAAATCAAAACACGTAATTGAATAATAATAATAACATTAAAAAATGTAAATGCGTACCGTTTTCTCTTTTCTTTTCATCCATTTTCGAAACAAATATTTTTTCACTTGACGGGAGATTATTCCATGCTAGTCAAACGTAAACTAGGAGGTTTGAGATAAATGTTAATGCAAATAGATAAACAATAAGCAATACAAAAAACTTATCGGCAGATATTGCTTTATCTGTAACGATTTTTTTCTGATAGACAATTAATTGTATCGTGCAATAGTTCTTTGATAATACATCACGTCGAAGGTTTATATTGTAAACCTGGAGATTAGAGTAGCTTATATTCAATATATTATAATAACCGATTTATTGCAATGCGTTGTTTATAATTGATAAAATATATGTTCGATTGATCTGGCTTGAGATTTAATTATTACTACAACTTACTAAAGTATCTGTAGAGATTTGCAGCATTTTTTATTCTATTGTATTATATCCTAAAAGTTATGGCACAATAATAATCGTCAAGGAACATCATGGCGACATGCTGCAACTATGAGCGTGAGCGTTGCCATTAAATTTATTTGCATCGTTATCATTGGAATTGAACAGGAAATACGTGAATCAGAAGCATTATTATTGTCCGCCACCGTCCAGTACAATATTTCATACATACAACGTGAACACGATAATTTGTGTATACAAATTTATCGATAAAACAAAATTGAAACAATCGATTTTTGTTTCTAAAAACTACAACTCTCTGAACTTACTTCAGGCTCGCCCAATCGATTTTTGGTTTTTACTCATACGGAAGCTTTATCATAGAGGTTGGGAAATATAAAATGAGGAACAATTGAGATGCCATATTTACAATTTGAAGTCTGCGGACTAACTTCTAACGTCACTTTCTTCTAGATCACTTTAATCGAGCAGACCAACCTGAATATAACAAGTGACTTTCTTGAAACGTCGCAATAACGCTTTTAGGAACAATTCAAATACGCGTTTGGGTGCCAAATGAGATGAAATAAGTTTGAATCTACCTGTAATGTTCAGTGATATTTGTCATGCTGTGAGGAGCGGATTTTATTGGAAGTAAATACAAAGGAATAAAAATAATAATTGTTTTATTTGGTAGAAATTACAAGCTGTCAATTTTGAAACTTTGAAGAAAATTTTTTTTTTTTTACAAAAGGACACTAACAATTATGGAATATGGCTGCCACGGATACGCTGTTTACTGTTTAACTGTTGCTGTTGCTGTTAGCTATTTAACTTCGCAATTTTTATAAGAACTGTAAGTGCAATCAACAATATTCAGCAAATTGGGAGATTAACCCTTTATAGACCCAAAATCGGTTACATGTAGCCTCACACCCAAAGGTATCTCTCATTCATCCCTTCAAAGCATTTTAACAAGTGTATCATCTCAAATCAAACGGCGGATTAGTTACAAGCATAGGAGCTGCAAATAACAATGGTAGATTTATAAGTTAAAGCAATACAATTTCTTACCAATTGAAATATAATAATTAATTAACAAAACATGTCTTTATGTAAAAAAGGTAAGAGTATAGAACCAATGCATTAAAATAAACAACCTTAAAAAGACATAAAATTAGAATAAAATAGTCACGAACACTCGCAACGGTGGTCAACATTTTACTAAATGACGGTAGAATCGGACGAGGCATATCCTTATGCTTTATATAGGTAATACCAATTTACATAAAACGATTAAATGAAGCAGCAGAAAACCAATAAAAACCACTACTGAACAGGGGCAAAATTCAAAGATTTTGTTTCGCCGAAAATCATCAGCATCGGGTTGTAATATGATTAGAAGAAGGTTTTATTTTCCGAAAACAATGTTTCGACGTTAGAAACATGAACTTCTTAGGTTTTTTTCTTTGAATTCATTCATGTTAGAGTTAAGGATATCAAACAATCCGCCTGTGCCAGATTTTCCTGGTTTGTAAAGAGAATTCTGGGCGGAATAAGGAATCGAAAGACGGTCGTGGCTGCAAACTAATTAGGTTAAATTTAATAATTACCTAACACCCGCCATCGGCCCTACCCGAATCTTTCGGAACCGGGCAGATCGCAGGGACTCGGCAAGAGTTAGTTAGGAATTTACTTTATTTTTTCCGAATTCTGTTATTAACCAGATATATTGTTAATGTATGGTTAAGGAACGCTGGGAACAGGCAACATCCAGCTATACACTTCACCATGGAACTGGAAGTAGACAACCAGCTACCGTTCCTGGACGTATTGGTAATGAAAAGAGACGACATGAATCTCGACCATACAGTATACAGGAAGAAGACTCAGACCAACAGGTACTTCAACGCTCAGTCACACCACCACTCGGTACAACTCCACCCGGTAGCAAGAACATTAATAACAAGATCAGAAAGGATAGCCGATGGCAGAAGCAAGCACATAGAAATAGACAACGGGAAATTCTCACCGCATCCAGCAATCCAATAGGCGCATCGAAGTTCGCAAACAAGAGTACATTCGCCGCGTTGTAAAACAAAGAGATCCGTCGTCGTCTTTGGTTAGCCATCAACTTCGACAATATAATAGCTAGCATCGAACAGTTCACCAGCAGAATAATACGGAAAGTCATCGAAATAGAACGGAAAGAAAACCTTAACACAAGAGATGATGCCCAACGATTGCCAGCAACATGGACACCAGTATTACAACAATACAGTACAACCAGTACTCAAAGGACAGCGCCACAGTAACCGCCACAGTTCATCGCACGCAGACCACGCCAAGGTGTTGAAGCAAGAAGCAGTCGAGCGACGTCAACCCCAACGACAAACCGGAATATAAAGATCTACGAGTAACTCCGAACGTCAGTTCTTCTAAGTCAGTGAGACATAGAAGAGCTTCCTGGAGACGACAGGTGGGACTCTACCGAAACGTCGACGCTACCCTTCGGGGAACATTTTCACAACGCGGTTCACAAGAAGCACATATTTCAGCCGCGAGAACTTACGCACTCACATTATACATCTCTACGGGGAGGAGATTTTCCATCAATCAAGGACGTTCGAGAAGTTACAAGTAAGAAAACAACGGTTACTATGCAGTTTAGCCTTTTTGCGATGCTGCCGCGATGAGGGCATTGTACCGAAATGCATGATGCTGAAACACCACACTACTACATTTGCTACAATGGAGATACAACTTAACGATATCAGCAAAAGACTACTAGATCTACATTTGAACATTGGAAACCAGATCCACCCAGTGCTATGGCAGAAGATTGACAATCTGGTACACTTACGAGGAGAGAACGAGCACATGTTGTCGCCAGAAACGCAATGAAAGAAATTCGACAAACAAATTGTTTGAAGTGTGGAAAGTGCCATACAGAAACTGGAGAAAGACAAAGCCGAAGTGATCCGACAAGACGTATCCAGAGTATTACGAAGAGCGAAACCACCAAGAAGAAACATACCTAACGAGGAATACACCGCACTGAGGAAGCTACGAGACAACAAGAGCATTATCGTTTTACCTGCTTACAAAGGCAACGCTAGAATAGTGATGAACTTTGCCGACTACAAAAACAAAATGGCCGCCATACTAGAAGATCCTGCATATAAACCCATCGCAACAACCAACCTGAAGAAGACGACAAAGAAGAAAATTGAAATATCACCACTGGATGAGGAGAGCAAGAAAATATCTACCAAGACAAAAATCATCAAAATGCCAATCCAATCTTTGGCAAGATTTCTAGTAAAATAGCTACAACCTTTCGCCGAACAAGCAGCATCACACGGCAAGAACGCAGATCATCGCAGATCAAATCCCGGTAGACGACACAATGAAGATATTGGAACGGAAATACCAACCGCCGGAACACATCATGGAACTAGTAAAGCATTGCATCAAGAATACGTATTTTATTTTTGAAAATCAACGCTATCGACAAACAAGTGGAGCACACATGGGATCACCACTATCATCTGTGATAGCCAATATTCATGGAGGAACTACAGCGAGATACGTGGATGACACTTTCGTAGTATAGACAACCAGCTACCGTTCTTGGACGGATTGGTAATGAAAAGAGACGACAAGCGTATCGGCCATACAGTATACAGGAAGAAGATTCAGGCCAACAAGATTCACACCAACAAGAAAATTAATAACAAGATCAGAAAGGATAGCCGATAGCAGAAGCAAGAACAAAGAAATTGATAACATACACAAAGCACTGGCGCAGAATGAATTTTCAAAGCGGGAAATTTTCAGAGTATCCAGAACCCCCAGACGTACCAAAGAGGAAGAGGAAAAACCAGCGGCCATAGCTTTTTTACCATATGTCAGAGGGACCACGGACAAGATAAGCAGGAACCTTAGTACATAAAACATCGATGCAACTTTCAAACCATACAGGAATTTCATTAGAAACGCAGGGAGTATACCACGTGGAAACTGCGAGAAGACATAACGGAACAAGGGTTCCGTCACCGCCATTTGCTTTTTCCATACTATCGTCACCTTTAATTACAATTAATTAAAGGAAATAACGACAGAAAGAGCAAATTCATCCCGCTGACTGAAACACAAGACTACCGTGACGCCTGCGCGAGAGAGAGGAGACGAAAACCTTCGAAACAACATACTACACCTCTACGGGGAGGAAATATTCCGGCAGACGAAACGGTTCGAAACTCTGCGAAGAAAAAGGATCTTTACTCTGCGATCTATTGTTTTTACGCCGGTGCCGGGACAACAATATAACTTCGGCATACTGAAATATCAAAATATCATTCCACGTATCTTGGACAGAACCAGCCATGCTCTCACACGGACTTTTGTATAAATTACGAGGAAGCAGTTAAACAAAACATACAAAAATGATGAATCTACATATGTATCTAGCAGAATACAGACAAAGGACAAAGGACAAAGAAAACCACAAATAAATTATCAAGTTTCAACGACTATGCGACACTCAAAAATAGCCCACAAAAACCAACAAAAAACCTCCGTTACTAGTATACTTAAATTCTTTCTGTGCTGTCTCACTTCTTAACAAGCTAATGTTCCATTCACAAGGACGCCAGTCATCTTGGTTACAAAATACTTCATCAAGGTCATTGTAGATTCAGTAGAGATGTGTAAATACTATTAATAGCCTTCTCTCGAAATGTCAACATTACGATATCATTTAAGTTGCAAGAATTATTACTTGTTATATTATAACAAGTAATAATAAGGAACAGTGTTTTAATACAAATTATATACTGATATTTATCATTCACTAGTAGTATATATGTACATAATGAAATTAACAACTTTGTATTTTCGAAATTAATTACGAAATGTCAACATTTTGTTATCATTTGCAAGATATCTTTGTTATTTACACTTTATATCTAAATTGGAAATGTGTTTTTTGTCGCGCGACATATAGTTCATTTCGGCTAGCGATGAACAATATTCACGTCGTGTGATAAAATAATTTCATTAGCATTTAATTGTATAAATTATTATGGTACAACCAGCGTTACGTATGTGGGGTTTGACAAACCCCAGTCGGAAATAAGACAAATTAAATTCTAAGCATGCCTGTCCCAATAGTTGCCTTAAGGGGTAAAACCACTCTAGGATTTTCAAAATCACGATTTTTTTCTTCGCTCTAACGATATGCCATTTGATTTATAGTGGAAAAAGAATGTCAAAGGGTTTAATTATCGATCGACCGCAGCGTCTCAGACCGCGTGCAGGGCATCGCGGCGCGCTATGACGAGTCATTTATTTAATTAAGTTAATTTGCATCCCCGGAAACCCGTGTAAATATTCATTACAATAAATCGTCCCAAAATCACGACCCTGTGCAGGCATCGCAGATTAGAGGTAAACAAAATTTCCAAGGATTGAAGTGTTTTTCTCTAAACTACTTTTTCCACACTGGGAGGACAGATTTCTCGGCGACTATTGCATGGATCCATTTAAAATTTTTACAATAGCTTCACAATAGTGTTCTCTATTGAAGTACGTAGCCATTTTTTGATTGGATGTAAATTTTTTTTATGAAACTTTTTTTTAATGACTCATTTTTAGAGCAAAATATCGATTCATTCCTTAAAAAGTGCGCAACTTCCACAAAAATTGATAAAAAAGAAAACCCCTACGTACTTCTAAAGCCCAATATACATATATTATAAATTAATAAATTTAGCTCGTTTTTCCTGTCTCTAGAGTGGTTCAGGAGTATCCCGTAGACATTGAGTGAAGTGCCACGCAACTGAAGTCTCTGGGGTGCCAAACCCCATCTATGAACCGACGTATTGTGATTGTGTGAGCAGAAGAAGTTTTTTTTCTAGATCGCTTCATACATTGCCGAAATGTCGTAATAACTCGGTCTGGTGCAATTCTATGAATAACCCGGTCTGGGGCAATTCAAATAGGCGGTTCATTAGCCGAGAACCTGGAAAAACGGATTTTACCCGCGAGAATCTACGAACCAAGACTCATACATATATGAAATGAGCCTAATATCTAAAACTAAAATTTGAACTAAAACTAAAAGAAAACTACAGCTCAATTTAATTAATTTAATAAATATGTGTGCAGATGAAGCTAATATCCATATGGAAAAGACCTAAATGACCAAAAAATTAAATCAGAATGGTTTGACACATATTAACATATTTTTTTAATTTCGACCAACAGCAAACGAAGTCTTGACCTGAATATGTTATTTTTGCAATGCTTTAGATGATGTGGTGCATTATTATATTGCTTGTAAACACAATAAGAAAATGATGCAAATAATACAGTTTTATGAGGTGGTGGAGAGACTAATCTCCGGAAGTGCGGTACATTATGTACATGGGTCGGATTCTATTATACAAATATGAGTCTTCGACGTAATTATTTTATAATACAAATACAACCAGCTTCATATAATTTATGGGAAATATATTAAAAATTTCTAACGCAGTAGATGTATTATCATGCACAGAAATAATGTCCCTGTACTAAAGCAAGCGAACAGTTCGATCTATCTCCTTTAAAAACCAGGTACCGGTCATAAAATGGAAATATGTATTACGGTCGCAGCTACCCGGGTTTTTCCATTGCGTTTTACAATACGATTTAGATTTTCTTTAATGAAAAACCGTAGATATGTGTTAGTTTGTATTAAACATGTTTGCTTTTATTTATTTATTATTTTTGAAATCATTTCAACTATTACGTAAATGTAAATACAAATATAATTACATATGATAATTCCGTAAAACCTTTTAGATGTTAGGTAAATTTACACACCATGGAAATATACAAAATATATGTCTCGCACATTTTTCTAACCATTAATTTCATTTGTCCTTTTGTGAAGAATCATAGAAGGATTTCGATCACCGTACTAATTGGCTATAGCTTAAAACGTTGCTGTTCTTAAGAATACAGTGATTAACATCAAAGTAAAACATATGAACGTAAATTGCATATTAGTTTGCATTTAAACTATATCTTGTACTCCTAATATGTGTTTCTCTGATTGAATAATATCAGCACTTGCTTCAATTGCTACATGCATTTTGCATTCGTATATGACATTGATACCGAATATAGTTTTTTCTTGTCGTAAAACCATGTTTCTTAGAAATCGGGGTTGATCAGTATACAAACTTACCTAGATCAAAATATAAAAGCCAGTTGCTTGTTATAAAATAAGAATTTGAGAGATTGAAAAAACTATTAACATTCTGTTGAGAGTCACATACGATATTAGATTAGATATTATTATTAACTTCTCCTTCTTCTGATATCATTCCAACTATTAAAAAAATTGTAATTGGATATTCAACGTATCGAAATATGTATATTTTTCGTCTATTTTAAATATTTCTTTGAATTATTTATTTCTTCTAATTTCATATATCGCAAGTAATTATTTTATTCAGTTATCCCTAATTGTAATACAATATACACTTATAACAAACCGCACGGAAGTATACAAATTGAATAAAATCTTATATAGTTCACATATTGTTCACTTCGCGCCTAATTATGAATAATAAAGTTATTGCAACTTATGCAATGACAATGCATTTTTTCATATACCCGGGAAATTTACAGTATTCGTCCAATATTTAATTCATAATAATGAAACTTTGTCCAATGGATATTTTTAATTAGAAATGTTTGACTAGATTTCTAAAAATGTATCAGTAATCTGAAATATATCTCAAAAGTACACACGTAGAAAAGCTACTCTTGTCGTGTTCGGATAGAGCGACAAAAAGCAACTAAATGCAATATAAATGAAATGATTTAGAAGCGCTGCTGCAAGAAGTACCAGATAAAAATGCATTTTTTTTTATTAAACTGTGACATATATTTTTCTCAAAGAATAATATTGTAGGCAACATATACAAATTAATATTTTGTGTAATATCAATTGCTTCCAATGCATTCGGTTAGGCGATTTCTCATTGATTGAACGGTGTGACACCGAATCCAGGCACATCGTCCTAAGACTTCACTATTGCCGCCCACATTTCCTCTATGGGGTTCAAATCCGGAGATTTTGCCGGCCTATCCAACAATTCAATATCGTTTTGATCATCGAACCAATTCATAACTGCTACCGATGTATGTATAGGACAGTTGTCCTGTACAAAAGTGATCACCTCCATTTCATCTTCTGGGATCGCAATATCTTCGAGTATTCCAATGTACCGCTGCGAATTGAAGCGTGAGGGCGAAACCGGTATTAATTCGCCGGGGCCGGCAGCTGTCGTCCACCCCCAAAATCCGGCCGTTATGTTTGTTGCATTTGGCCTAACATGTTCCCGAATATATCGGGTGTTGTTCTTTCGCCGTAACACTACAGGAGCATCTTGCGTAGATGAAAAAGTTTTTCATCCGCAAAAATCTGCCAATCCCTGTCGATATTCGCTTCGCAAAAGCGAACCCTAGCTGCAGCATGTGCCTCGGACAGTTCAATTTTCCGGGCAGGCTGTCTGGCGTGGTAACCACTTTCACGCAGGCTTCTCCTTACTGTCATGGTGGAGCAATTCCTGTAATGAATGGGCTATTCTCAACCGCCCTTACGATGACATCATCCTCTAGTGGGGTCATTATGCGGCGGACACCCGTTCTGATGGTCTCCAAAGGCCGATCACCTACGTTTTGCCCCCGTTGCACCCAACGACGAACTTGTTTTACCTGTACATTATTAATCTTTGTAACATTTGCATATTAGTTCAGCATAAAACAATCATTGTCAAGTACTACATACTACATACTCGTTCACTGCAGGGTAACACAACACTGTTTTGCAGTGTAGAATTTTTACTTAATGATAAATATTTATTATTTATGCACTACCCAGAAGCAAACTAGGAATAATTAACGAAATACTTTGTATAATAATATTTTGACATAAATAGTTTATTGACATAAAGTCAAAGTCAAAGTCCAAGAATTTTATGTTCATTATCCTAATCTTTTAATAACATTTGTGGATTTTTCACAATGAGTACATTTAATATACACCTTTTTCCTTACAGTATTCTAAAAATCACTATCAGTGTCTCACTTTCAATGTTATATAATACTTAAAAGTGTATGTCTCATTTGAACAAACTAATTAAATTATTCTACAGAAAAAGTTAATAATTAAAGGAAATATTTTTAAATGCAGATTTATATAACAATTTGATTCGAGTCGATGTATGCTGAAGAACTGCAAAATTGAAAGTAGTATGGGCACCTGCTTAGTTCGGCGATTGGTCAATATCACGTGACATTACTTGCTGTGTAAGCCTTGCATCGTTCTTAATTGCATTTATTTAATTCTGTGCACTACTCTTATTATTCTTCAAAAAACGATGAAATTAATGTCTACAAAAATGTATAAGATTTCATATATTACATTCCGTAAGGATTTGTTGTAAATCAACATAGCATTGAAATATTTGTATTTGCATAATTGATGAAATGCTTTCGGAAATAATAAATATTTTTAAAAGCAAACGAATATATATATATTCACGTTTATACGAATATCTAAATTGTTATTTTTAATGCGAGCACAGTTGTGGTAGTAGCGTATTTGCATTTTATAATAGGTCGCCCGGTGTATGTTCTTTAAAGGAGATAGTTCGAACTGCTCGCTTGTTTTATTACAGGGACATCTTCTCTATTTGTAATTGTACCTAAAACATGCATTTTGGATCTTTTGAATCCTATTGGCAGTAAAGTTGTTGAAATATGAATGATATGTTTGTGAACAATAGGTGAACGACGAGAGAACAAAAGCATTGCGCAGTATTCTCTTGATTTTTATATTTAGTACTGATCTATGGGTACAAATGAAGGTATGTGGTTTTATTATATTTTGTTATTTGATCGCGATAACGAAAGCTATTATCTATTATTAGACCTAAGCTACAAGCCTTATTGGTTTTAGGAATTTTTACTTTATTTAATTTGATGTCGAGATTACGTGATATATTTTTGCAATCATTCAATTTACCAAAAACTAATACCTGTGATTTCGCCGGGTTGTTATTTAGATGATGATTCCTTGAAACGGTGTTAATACAATTTAAATCTGCATTCACCCTTGCAACCCGCTCCTCCCAGTTTGAGAGCTCAAGCGAACAGTATAAGTGTGTATCGTCTGCATAAAAATGAGAGAGAAGATAGAATGTTTTATGGCATCCACAAATGGTGGGGTATATATCAAAAATAAAATTGGACTTAATCTTCAGCCTTGCGGAACCCCTTAATATATTGGAGTGTTAGTGGTAATGATTCAGAAATGCAGTCGCCCAACCGCACATATTGACTTCTATTTAATAGAAAATCCCCAATCAGCTGATCCCCGGCTAAAGCCCATGCACACTACAATTTCCATCAATATACCACGATCCACAGCATCAAATGCTTTTGAATAATTCAGTAGTACTAGGAGTGTCAAAAGTCCACGATCTGTTGCCATCAGTATATCATCCGTTATACTAAGCAGTGCTGTATTACAGATGTAGCTCTAAAACCTGATTGTATCTCCGGAAGGAATTTGAACTTCCAATACACGCTCAAGGATTTTCGATAAAAGTGGTAATACACTAATTTGTCGTAAATCTTTAAGTCCTGAAACTTCTTTCTTTTTGGGTAAAGGCGTGACAACCAGTATTGATAATATGCGTAACAAACGGAATGATAAAAGGGCAACACAATCTAATCATTATAATGTTAAGTCCGTCATGTCCAATAGCATTAGATTGTATATTGTTAATAATTTTTGTAACGTTGAGGGTCTATTGTGGCAGTTACACAGCGATGTTTTGTTGTTGAAAATTGTCTCACATTTGTTGTGTGTTTTGGAATGTTATTTATAAAATAGTCATTGATTTTACCAGCGTAAGCTAATTCAGGTATGGTTGTTTTCTGTTTATTTTGCAGACCAAGATAACTTAGATGGCTCCACAATGATCCACTATCATTAATCTGGGACACATAATTAAAACAATTTACAAGTATGCGTTGTTAACTTTCTTAACGATTTATAATAATTACAATCATTATCCTTTTATGTTTTTCTAAATTTTAATTTCCCTTCATCTCTGAGTCACATTAATAATTTTAAATCATTCGTTAACCACGGAATATATTTTGTAGTAAATTTGCGTGTTTGTCGAAAAGGATCATTATATTACAGTTAAAGAAAGCAATTTTATCGTCTATGTTCTCCAGTTAACATATAGTTAATATTTATACAAGATCATAAATGAAGTGTTCATAGTTAATGCTCTTATAATATATGTGTTTCTTGGCCTTCGACCTGGTTACTGGACCGTTGTAATCGTTCGGGTTGTCCGTCTGTAAGGGTGGTGGTTTTTCCTGGTCGTGCGGTTTACCGCTGATCTGTCGCCTAATTACATGTTGCGGGTCCGTTTCTGTTCGTATGCCGCTGTAACTTGTGTTTGTCATTTGGGGGTTTTTCGGATGTTTTGTTAGGATGTTTTTCCAGGTGTTCGGTAATCGGTGGCTGTCGTCTCTTTTATTCATCGTTGTATGTCGTTTTTCTATTTCTACCGCCTCTCTTAGTATTCTCGTATCTGTCGCTATCATGTGTTGATATAGCGATGAATTCATATCCTTGTGTGTCATCATGTTCTTGTGTTCTTCTTTTCTCACGCTAACGCGCCTATTTGTTTGTCCGATGTATGTGTGATCGCATGCTTTGCAGGGTATCTCGTACACTCCTTGATCCTCTAAAGGGATTTTGTCTTTTGGCGTAGGCAGGAGTTGCGCTATTGTTTTTTCCGTTGTGAAAATTGTTCCAATGTTATGTCTGTTTAATACTCTGCTGATCCTGTCGGTGGTTCCTTTGATGTAGGGCAACATGACTTTACGTTCGTGGTCCGTTTTGTTTCGTGTACGGTCTTTTTGGTATAGCGTTTTGTTTATTTGCTTTTTCGTGAAATCGTTTTGCAGTAGTGCGTTCTTTACTATATTCATTTCTGTGTGTGTGTGTTCCTGGTCCGCCAGCTTTCGTGATCTGGTTGTAAACGATTTTATCACTGAGTTAATTTGTGCCGGGTGGTGGTGTGAGTTAGCATTGATGAATCGATTCGTATGCGTTTTCTTCCTATATACTGTGTGTCCCAGGTGCCCATCCTCCTTCCTTGTTACCAAGACATCCAAAAAGGCCAACTGGTTCTCGTCTTCTATCTCCATGGTGAATTTTATTTTGTCATGTTGATTGTTTAGGTGTTCGAAGATCGATTCTAATTCAAGTCTGTTGTGTGGCCAGATTAGAAAGACCGTACACGAAACAAAACGGACCACGAACGTAAAGTCATGTTGCCCTACATCAAAGGAACCACCGACAGGATCAGCAGAGTATTAAACAGACATAACATTGGAACAATTTTCACAACGGAAAAAACAATAGCGCAACTCCTGCCTACGCCAAAAGACAAAATCCCATTAGAGGACCAAGGAGTGTACGAGATACCTTGCAAAGCATGCGATCACACATACATCGGACAAACAAATAGGCGCGTTAGCGTGAGAAAAGAAGAACACAAGAACATGATGACACACAAGGATATGAATTCATCGCTATATCAACACATGATAGCGACAGGACACAAAATTGATATAGAAAACATAAAAACAATCGCAAAATGCGACCATTATCATACGAGAATACTAAGAGAGGCGGTAGAAATAGAAAAACGACATACAACGATGAATAAAAGAGACGACAGCAACCGATTACCGAACACCTGGAAAAACATCTTAACAAAGCATCCGAAAAGACCCCAAATGACAAACACAAGTTACAGCGGCATACGAACAGAAACGGACCCGCAACATGTAATTAGCCGACAGATCAGCGGTAAACCGCACGACCAGAAAAAACCATCACCGTTGCAGACGGACAACCCGAACGATTACAACGGTCCAGTAACCAGGTCGAAGGCCAAGAAACACATATATACGGACGAAACATAACAGCTCTCACTTCAGTTCCGAACTCGAAGATCACATGATTATGGCAACAGTGAGGATGCCGAAAGCTCGTGCTACAAACAGTTCATCGAAGAACTCACAAGCAACGCGAACCTACACCCCGAAAACCAAAGTGTCAAATTTCGGTCGCGAAAAGCTTCAACGCAACATATATAATATATATATATATATATATATATATATATATATATATATATATATATATATATATTAGGGCGGGTTAATTTTTTTTTTGATGAAGCGTATAGCAAAATCGTAATATATAGGTGATTCTGAGAAATTTTGCTCAAGAGACCATAGCTCTAAGTTGGATTTGGAGCCCCCCAAAATTTCAAAATATATATTTTTCCATATATACATAGAATAATTTAATTAAATTCGTCATAAAATCGGATAGCATTATAGTAGATTTCTCAATCTGGGCTTGTTTGAAAGGTATTTTTATCACCTTTCAGAATCTGTATTGATACCAATATTTTTTTTATTTTTAGTAGAGATATTAGGAATTTTTTGTCGAAAAATAGCCTAAAATGAACTTTTAACTAATAAATTCAGAATTCAGAATTCAGATTATGAAAGTTCAGATAATTTCCAAAAACTTTTATTACGATCAATTTTTTTGTAGGAAAATCGATTTGAAAAAATCAACATTTTCAAGGTTTCAACAAGAAAACACTATTTTTACATTTTTTATTCAATTTATTTTTAAATATTATTCTCGACCTACAATTTAATGTTTTAACGTGGTAATATTATTTTTTAAGGTCCTTTTTACTTTCCATTCGAGGAGTTTTCTTACGACTTTCTAATGTCACTGCCATAACTCCTTCACGATTCTTTTCTATAACTCGTTTTGAAACACTCGTTAATAATTGTACATGTCTTTCTGTTCCTTGTATGTGCATTGGAATTTGTGGATCAGCCAGTGGTGGTTCAACGAAATCTAAGTATTCTACCAAGTGATCATATGGAATCTGTCGAGTAAATGCTGGTTCAAATAATATATCGTCGTTATTCATGTCAACCATATTGACATAATCGGTAGCATTGAAATTTAAGATATATTTTTTGTAAACTCTGAGTTTAGTTGGATCGTACAATTGTTCTCGATAGTGTAAAATCTTTTTGATAGCTCTATCCCGTATTGCTTTTCGATCATCAAATAACATTGTTAATAAGATATTTTCTGGATGTGCGTAATATGAGTTGTTTTGAATTACACCATCTACAATATTACGAAAGTTTGGTTGTAAGTATCGTGTCCAACGTATAAATTTTAATAAAAGTGCACTGCCGTACACAACAGAGTTATAAAACTTCACATTGAAGTACATTGGCACATAAACTGTAATAATATAAACTGCCAAAGTTTTTAAATTGGTCGATGGTGTATTAGTTGTTACATATAATCGTAGTAATCTACTTGCTTTGGTTAACCAACGAGAATGTGCAATTGGTCCTGGTTTAATGTTAGCTAAATCAACTGGAACAATACCATTCGAAATTGCTTTAGCTATTTGATATAAATATTTAACATCTGTTGATAGTTCGAGCTCATGTTCATGATCCATCATTGCAGGCATATTCTCCAGTGGTATTGGATCAAAATCAGCTACTGCCTGAAAAATGAAATGTTTAGATCAATTAAAATGCAATTATTTTATTTTAACTTTATCCCAATCGAAAAAGTAAAATAATGACAATAAATAATGATGATATTAAATAAAATAAAGTGTTACATACCTGCAATTTCTCACATTCTTGAATAGCTTTGAATAACTTTCCACTTACTGCTCGTGGTCCACTGGTGACTGTTTTGTCCAATGCTTCATATAAATGACGAAATGGCAGTTCATTGAAATGAAGCAGACATATAAACCAGTGAATTGGTCTATTTAACTGTTTTTCAAATAATCGTAAAACACCATTTTCTGTTCCAGTATTTGTTGGCTCACCATCACTGCATATGCCAATTAATTGATCAACTGTTAATGTTTTATTGTTGAAAAATTCATTCAGTTTTCTGTGTTTGGTTTTTGCATCTTCTTGACTACCCAAATTTACATATCCAAGTAACTCATTATAGGGCTCTTTCAGAACAACTAAATGCGGTTCTTTTACCATAGTGGTATGAAATTTGTCATTAACTTTCTCTGTAGTTAATGAGGCATTTTTTCTACCATCGAAAGAGAATGCAGTTATGGAAGAATTTGTATGTCGTGTACGGAGCACTGCATCTCTAGATTTAACTTTTTCTCTAGCCACTTTTGATTTATCCATAATAACAAGATTACCATGAACATCTCTAAAATTTATATCTTCGAATAAAGCTGTTGCTAAACATGAAGCGACTCTATCTGAAACACCGAATCTATCACACATCATAGCAAAATTTAAGGCATCGTATCTTTGAGTATAATGACCTCGTCTCATTTGAACAGTTGCTTCTGGAACTTCTGTTGTTGCTTCATTTTCATCTTCATCCATGTGTAATTTAGGTGGTTCGTAACTTGGATCATCGGTACCAGTTGTAAGTGTTGGTATTGTTGTAGCTACTTCTTCAACGTCTTGAATATTCAAGGTATATTCAGGTATTGTGAATTTTCTAACATTATGCTGGTCCATCATAAATTCTTTTAGATGTTCTGGAATCAATCCACACGAGCATTCTGTTGTTTTTAATTTGCAATTACATTTGCCAATATAAAATAATACGTTTATTGAATCAACAAATGCTTTAAATTCATCTCTTTTGTTTCTATGTTGTACATGTTTCTGATATTTATCAAGCAAACCAGTTAATTTTTTTAAAACATTCTTTCTATTAATGATTTCAATATTTAATTTACACCAAATTTGGATCAATTTATTTGTTACGTGAGGAGTAAAATTTTTATACGAGAACATTTTGTTTTCAAATTTAGCACGATCACTTAAAAAAAATAATATTTTAAAATGTCACATTTAGTAGGCAAACTAAGATCATTTAAATCACTTGATAAACCAAAAACAACAATATCTTGATGAGGCATGTTAGTCAATCTAGAGTCAAAACTTGTTGATGTTGTTGCTTCCATTTGCGAAGACACCGCAGACGATGTTGATGGTTCTTGATTATCCATAATAACTTCGATATTATCACTGCACTCTTTGACTAAATCTAAAATTATAGTTAAAAAATTAAAAACTTAAAAAATTAAACACTTGGTTAAAGTTTCACATGTATTTTATTTACAATTTCTCTTACAGCTGTTTCGGCGGTTAGGCCATTTTCAAAGAGTGTATTAAACTGTGGGTAATTTGCAAACGGGGTTCTATATATACTAATTCAACACGTGTGCGCTTAAGGGATAATAGCCGCATAAATGACCGGGGAAATTCCGAATTCTGTGTGGTCGTTCGTGATGTTCTTGCCGTGTTTTTCCGCTTTTTTGATTTCTAGCGTTTCTAAAAAATTCAACCGTTTGCCTTTGGTAGTTGTATGCAATGTTTTAAATTTATTTAGATCCGGGAAATGGTTCTTTGTTGTGCAGTGTTCATCTAAGCCAGTTGTTCTTGCGTTGTTTAGAATAGATTTTTTATGTTCGTTCAGGCGCTTTTTGAAGTTGCGTCCGGTTTGACCTATATATAGAGCGTCACAGTCCTTACAATTAATTTCGTATACTCCGCTTTTTTGTGTTTGGTCTAGTTTCTCTTTATTGTTTACCAATTTAGTTCCCAAGTTCTTTTTATTTACACTAATAGGTGTTAGGTTGCTGTGACGTAACCTATTGGAGATTTTGTCACTAAACTTAAGAACATAATTGATAAAGCAATAATTGCGCTGGACATCCTCCACCGGTGCGTACAATTGTTTGGTTAATAGCTTCTGACGTTTTTTCCTTATCAACCGATCGATGACGCTTTCATGGTAATTATTGTTTCTTACAATGGCTTTCAGGATCTCAACTTCTTTATTCAACTTCTGTAGTTGGCAGTCGATAGGGGCAATACTAGAAGCCTGTGTATCCGTGACCGAAAGGCACTCATTTTTATATTGAATTGACAAGCATTTGCATTTGTTATGGCGTCTGAGAAAGTATGTTTTCTGAATATGTCGAAGGTCAGGTGTTGTTCTTTTTTCCCAATTTGAAGGTCTAGGTAATTGCTTCTACGAGCAAGTACAATTCACCGTAGAGACAGAAAACAACGAAGATGGCACGATCAATTATCTAGACCTGCATAACAAAGAACCATTTCCCGGATCTAAATAAATTTAAAACATTGCATACAACTACCAAAGGCAAACGGTTGAATTTGTTAGAAACGCTAGAAATCAAAAAAGCGGAAAAACACGGCAAGAACATCACGAATGACCACACAGAATTCGGAATTTCCCCGGCCATTTATGCGGCTATTATCCCTTAAGTGCACACGTTTTAAATTAGTATATATAGAACCCCGTTTGCAAATTCCCCACAGTAATTACCCCAATATCTATAATTTATGTAAGAATATGTTTTTCAGTAACGTGTACCGTTTTCGAGATATGGAAAAAGGTGATAAGAGTAAACCATCACTTCCGGTTAAGAGATTGCGTTCAAAATAGGACGTTTTCCTCCTTGCTACATACAAATATTAAGTTTAAAGTTGAAGAGCTCTAGCTATAATCGTTTGGACGCTAGAGCGCGCACAGACACACAGTACCACACAGACACACACACACAGACGTCATTCCGAAAATAGTCAGAAACAATTCAGGGGACCTCAAAACGTGTATATCCGTTGAAATCTCGAGTTCGAAATTTTTCATTATTCCTATACTATACATAATGTATAAGAAAGTAAATATTGGTATTGTGATAACCGAGTTTTTATTTAAGTATTTTGGCAAACTGCGTGCGTATTGCACGATGAACGATTAAGGAAGAAGGAAAAGCAAGCTTGGCAACGTTTAGTGGTGGTCATTATTTTGTAACGTCATTATTCAGTGTTACAAAGTTGTTCAATTGAACAATGCTGCCATTGACGACTTATTCTACAGGTATCAATACAGATTTTGAAAGGTGATAAAAATACCTTTCAAACAAGCCCAAATTGAGAAATCTACTATAATTCTATCCGATTTTATGACGAATTTAATTAAATTGTTCTATGTATATATGGAAAAATTTCTATTTTGAAATTTTGGGGGGCTCCAAATCCGACTTAGAGCTATGGTCTCTTGAGCAAAATTTCTCATAATCACCTATAGATTACATTTTTGCTATACGCTTCATAAAAAAAAATCGGTCCGTACAATTTGACCCGCCCTAATATATATATTTATTTATATATAAAATCGATATTGGCAGACAATGCAAAGGATATCTCTAATTAATTTAAAAATATTTCATTGTCAAAGTGCCATTCCATTTGCCTATGTCGTCTTCTTCTGTTGAAGCTGTTCGTTTTCTATCAGTTTTTAACGAAATATTTTGTTGCCATTCCCTTTTTCTTCGTCTCATTTTTTGGGCTCTTCACCGAAAATATTGATTTCACGTCAAAATTTGATGCATTTAAGCAAAATTCCTTAAAATAAACCAGACCTAGTTGACTATATGACACACAACTACATCTTAAAAACGTCCTGCCCCGGGGACAAAATCTCAACAGAAAAGGAAAGGGATAAAGTAGTGAATTAATTCTTCAAAATTAACTCATTTTCCTAGATTACAAATTCAACTGATCGTTGAAGTACTAGGGCGGATACACAAAATTCTACTAGATCAAGTGAAAAAAAAAGAAATTACGATGTTAATCTAAAAAAATTAAAGTTATCTAGCAAACGCATAAAAATGTTCTCCTTAGATCTCTGCACATATTAAGGGTTAGAGAAGTTAGTCAACGAACATCTCAAGGCTATTATGTCTATTTCCATTTACGAAATGCGATATGTTGTACAATTAAAAAGTGAAATGTAAAATAAATTTTTTGTAAATAATATATTGTTACACATGTGACGTTCAACTTAAATTATTTCATTAGCTAACGTTTCGCTTTTATTATATAAAAAGCTTCTTCAGAGCTACAAGTAACAGAAAACATATATTATTTAACATTATGAGGAGAGCAAGTAACAGTCTATTACTCACCTATTGAAAAACAAAACGAATTAATTACAACATTGATTAAAAACAATTTAGAACACATTAACTACACATTTGTATTCGATAAATAATCGTCGTCTACTGACCATCGGGTACTGGTGTACGAGCGGATCTTTCCCATTGATACTTGCTTTTTTCTTAATTTGAAGCTATTTTTTTGTTGTTTTTTTGTCTTATGTTATCTTTTAGGTTATTATAACATATAACATCACGAAAGTGGAAAAACGAAATCATGTCTGTCCTATAATATTTTTGTATACTGAATTAATCAAGGAATTTTCATTTTTGATGTTAATAGTATTTTTTATGGTGTTTATATATAGTTCCTCTAAGATTAGTCGTTTTCCTAAATTTGTTTCGCTATCTAAAATCCTACCTCCATCAAAGTCAAAATCATGATGTAGCTCAAAGTGGTGTGACGCCAACGCCGTTTTTTCTTTCTTATTTATGTAATGTTGTGCACAATCCTGTTTATGGTTTTGAATGCGTCTTCTCAAATATTGTTTCGTCTGGCCTATGTAACACGAATCACAGTTGCTACAATCTATCTTATAGATTAAATTAGACTGTAGTGAACTTGGTGTTTGTGACTTTAGTTTGGAAAACAGGTTCCCCACTGTTTTTGTATAATAGAATGTTAACAGCCCTTTCATATAGGGAAACGTAAAGTATCCTGATTTTTCATTTGGTTTCTCTACCTGTCTGTCTTTACAAGATACGTTGTATAATAATGTGTTGATGAAATTCAGCGGATAGTCATTTTCACGTAATAATTGTGTAATGATTTTGAAATTTTTTTTTATGGAAACTTTGGTGACTGAGCTTCAAAATTCGTTGTTTTAGCCCCATAATTGTATTGATTTTTTGTTTGAGGTTATGTTGGGAATTGTAGTTTATTAATCTTCCTGAACTGCTCTGTTTCATAAACCAATCCATCATCAATATGCTACACTGGGTTCTCTTTACAGTATTATCAAGGAAGTTGATTGTGTTGTTGGTCTCTACCTCTAGAGTAAATTGCAAATTGTTATTGAATGAGTTAAAGTTGTGTAGGGTCGTTTGAATTTCTGTCTCAGGAACGGCAGTTATGATGTCATCCACATATATCCGTAAAAAAGGAACGTCAAAGGGTAACAATTCCAATACGGTCAATAAAAGTTTATTCATCACCATTGATGTGGATAACATCATAACTGCCGTTCCTGAGACAGAAATTCAAATTTATGTTTAATTCTTGTTTCTTGTACAAACCAAATTAGTCCAACACATGGTTTGAGTTTACCCAATGAAATATGGCCCGTTGTTTCGTCGACTATAGCCTTCGAACTTTTTCCACGAAATATTCTAACTGGAAGATAGGGCTTAAACAACATCCAACGAAATGGGAGTCTAATACGGTTTGATTCCACTCGATGAAATGTTGTCCAATGTTTCGTCATTTAATATTGGATTCGAATCTATTGGACGAAATATGGCTCTAACCTGATTCGATGAGATAAGTGACTAATATATTCTAACACATGGTTTAAGTATAGTCGATAAATTATGGATAACGAAACGAAAAATATAAGGTTCTATGAAAAATGGTTCTAATCTAATTATATAGTTCAATAGAGTTCATCGGGTAGGTTCGAGTATTATTTTATAGACTATAGACTATAGGTTGGAACACTATTTTACGTAACAGACCTGATGTTCCATTTCGCTATCACCGAGCAGATTTCCAGAAAATATTTGACAACTGAGATGTTTTGGACAATTGAAATGCTTTCGCAATTTCCATTTTTTCGTTTCCCGATCATTTTATTTTTTCATAAATTTTGGTCCAGTTTTGCATCCTTTACAAGTTTGAAATTGTGAGTCGATAGTCAGTTTGATATTTTGCACAATTTTGACCATGTTAAATGTTTTGGCAAACTAATTATGACTGTTTTGAGTAATTTGATTACTTTCAATATTTCGATCATTTTAACAAACCATTTATGATTAATTTCACAACGTTGTCATATTTTTGGGCATTTTGGCGATGATATGTTTATGTTGATTTGAGTTCATTTTACCCAAGTGTTAATTTATTATGCAAGTTGCCCTTTTTGTCATATCTACGCAATGCATGGACTGAACGGTAGAGCATAACATATAGATAGACCCAACCCAATCCAATGTTTGTGAATTATGACTCAAAAAAATCAAACACAACCGAAACTCAACGCGGACACGACCCAAAGATAAAATAGACAAAGGTGAACAATCAGGAGCATACCAAATGAATTGCAATGAGTGTGTTCAAGGTCGGTGAGTACAAATCTGTTATTGTTCATCGAATACATACATAGCAATCTTTATTCGAGAGCAAGGTTTTTTGACAAGATAAACCCCTCAATATTATCGGCTGGAGCAAACATTAATTGTAGCCATGTAAAGTGGTCAATTCATTCATAGGCTGTAATAATTGCTGAATTTAGATCCTCTTACTGGGAAATTTAGTAGTCAGTAGTTGGGCAGGGTTGTCACATTGGTCCACTTTTCTTTATATTCTATATTAATGACATAGAACATTATTTTAGAAATTGTTTATTTTAAATGTATGCGGACGATCTGAAAATGTATCAAGCTGAAAACTCGATTGATGACGTCCACCTTATTCAAGCGGAGTTAGATAGGCTAGTTAGGTATTGTAAGAACATAACATTTACATGAAATAAAAAATGGAATAAATTCTCTAATGTTATATTTAACATTCATACTAGACCTATCAAAATAGTGAAATAAAGGACTTGTATTTTAGCAAGGCTTACATGATGCTGGGTTTTGTAATGTTTTCTGTAACTAAAGGCCATAAAGGCTTTCCGTTTGTGGAAAGCCATTTGAATGACGCCAATTTCATATGAAATCTGCAGTATTATACATACACTGACCGAATTGAGAGAATTCAGAGTTCGCCATGTATATCGCACGGGTCACGATAATTGCCAATTTCCTTATTTGGAACATAAAATAAAAATATTAAAAATACTATTTTCATTATGACGCTGTGATGGTACTTAAGATTATGAATAACTTATTAGACTCACCTGCTGTCATTCACATTTCAAATTCCAAGCCGTTCAGGCAACGCACACATGCACAGCACACACATATCCCTTAATAATAAAAATACCATCACTAATTAGACAATGGTGAGGTCGAATCGTGTCTGTAATGAATATTGTATACATGACGAATTTTCTTTTCAAAGTTTTCTTATGTAAGTCATAATCAAATTGTAAGTTTAACGGAATATGTACATTTAGGATACTCTTTTGGAGGGCACCTGTATATATTCTGTCTTAAATTATAAACTGCCAAATTTCTGACACGGATTTTACCGATATAGATACACATTCATTGAAATTAAATATATTCAAAAATAAAATTAACAAATTAAAATATTCAAAAGTTTTCTACTAGTCTTTAATGCAAGTCTGATTGATGTTTTTGTTATCCCGCGGAGTGTGTTCATCACGGTAATCGCCGTGATGTCTAAATCTCTGTGCTTAATTTCGCATATCAAATTAAAATAGTATTACTTTTCTCAAGCAAAATTTTTTGGTTTGTAAGATATAATTTTTATTATACACATATAGGTATATAATACATAAATAATATTTGAATATTAGTTAAAAATACATAAACACGTCTATAGCTTATATTATTGCATAATTTGATAGTTATATGGAGGCTTCGCCTGTAACATTGTGGCGTGGGAAAGTAACGGCGTTTCTTCCATCATTGCAACTGAACTGTCGGCTTCCAGTTGAACAAATGTGTAGTTGCTAGACATATGGGTGAATAACATCATATCGGCCACAATTAATGAACCAAAAAAGAAAAACTCGTACGCCTGAAACAAAACAAAATTTGAATTATTTTACACATCGGGAATTTTCGCACATGAAAGTTTCAAGTTACTAAAATCTGGGTACCGGTATATAGATAATCTTTTGTTTCAATTCCATTTGAAAATTAGAATTTGAATAATTGAATTATATCACCGATGTACGAAAGAGCTAGGTTTCAAGCTGATGAATTAAAGAAAGACGAAGTTGTGATGGCAAAACGATAGATAAATTTATTAATCCACCAAAATTCGTCGATAAATTTATGTGGGCAGTATGAAAAAATCTCCAATTTCATTACAACTATAAATTTAAGGCGTTAGAAAAGAATGTTGGAGAGTTGGAGAATGAGTGTGCAGGATGGTTATACAGCTATTATCAACTCTCAACACAAACTGAATTTCTGAAATTATCTTATATATCTTCGGCAGTTTTGGCAATAGACCACGAGCACACACACGGGTTTCCTGCTTCCTGCCGAAGATCGATTCACAGGATATCAAAACGTGTATATTCGTTAAAATATCAAGGTCCAAACTTTTCATGAGTGCTATACTTTGTTATATAATAACATATATATTATATTGCGAATGGATCGTGAGTAGGCTGTAGGAATAGCCAACGTTAGGTTGTAACATTACATTGGATGTCCAAAATGTTCAAAACCATCTGCCGCTTCAGGGAAGATTTCAGCTGATTTTAATTAGTGGAACAAGAACATGTGCATGGGGGACAAATCTGGAGAGTAGGGTGGGTGATTTAGTAACACAACTCCCTTGGTGGCGCTGAAGTGCTAGATGAGATACGACAATGCCAGGCCACATACTGTCTTTCTTTTGCAGCAGTTCCCAGCCAACATGGGAGTTGTGTGACTCAATTACCCACCCTACTCTCCAGATTATTCACTCCCGTACTTTTTCTTATTTCACAAAATAAAAATCAGATATCCCCAAAGACGACTACTCCAGGAGTTTCCAGGACTTGTACAGTCGTTCTCAGAAGTGTATTACAATCGATGGGGATTACTTAGAAGGACAGTAACTATTATTTAAAGTAAACCAACAATGCATTCACATTTTCGCCTAACTTTCTGTACAGAGGTTGTAAATCATTTCGCAGTTGCACCAGTGAGGCTGTATTAATTGAAAAGAAGAGTTTATATTAAAAAAACCCTTTATTGGCATTCTATATACATTTCTATTGCACTATCTACATTTTCATGTGCTTGCCCTTCCCTTACGCCCCCCTGTTGCCCTCCTATCCTCTCCTTTTCTCTTTTCTCCTCCCTGCATATCTTTATTTTCTTCATTATTGCCAATCCACCTCCTGTCTCATCCAAAATTTTTTTCCAATTTCTTCCCTTTATTTTCTCCTCCTTACTCCATTCTATCTCCTCACAATCCTCTATCCAATGCTTCCACTCATCTGCCCCCCCCTCGCAAAACTCACATTTTCTGTACACCTCGTTCATCCAATATTTGTTATTTTTCTCCTCACTTCCGCACCTGAATCTCGCTATGATTCTTTCCTCCATCCCTGATCTTTCCCCTTTCAGATAATCTGGTCTTCCCCCATATGAGCAAATATCTATGTACCTTTTATTATACCTTGCCTTCCTCATTTTCCCTTCTCTTCCTTGGGCTTCTACATGCTTCCATCTTTCCCCGATTTCTCTCTTCATCTCCTTCCCTTCTTCGCTTAGCCTCAGTGCTTCCTTCCAAGCTACCCCTGTTTTCTCGTAAAGATTCTTCCTATACCCCTCCCATTTTGATACTTCTTCCTTTCCCTTTTCTCTCGTCACCACCTCCCTTAACGCCATCTTCCCCAACCTCTCCTCCCTCTCCATCCACTTCCCCAGCTCATATCTGATTACCCGTTTTCTAGCCTCTAATGCCATCGTTTCCTGCCCTGCCTCTCTATCTCTAATTTCAATTCCCACTGCCATCCTTTCCCCATGCTTTTCTCTTCTTTGACGCCCCACACTTCGGCCCCATACATTAGTATGCTTTTGACGCACACCTCCCATATTTCCATCCTCTCCCCAAATTTGACGTCCCTTTTATTTCACAACTTCCTTATTATCCCTTCTTCCTCTTTCCTAGCTTTCTTTCCTACCTGTTTCATATGTTCGCTCCAATTATTCCCGCTCGTCCATGCTGTTCCGCCAGATACATCCACCCATCTACTTCCTCGATCTCTTCACCTTTCCAAGCCAACTGCATCCGCTTTCTTCCCCCCCACCTTTTCTGAATATCATTATCTTCGTTTCTTCGTTCGACGTTTATTTCCATCTTCCTTTTCTCTAGGTATTTCTCCAACCTCCTCCCTGCTCTCTTTAACTCTTCCTCCGTCTCTGCCAACACCGCTACGTCGTCAGCAAATGCTAACGTCCAAATCCTCTTTTGCCCTACCCTAATCCCCCCTTCTTGCCCTCTCCTTAATACCTCTTCCATCTCCGATGTGTATATGTTATATAATTTTGGGCTCAACGGGCATCCCTATCTCAGTCCTCTTGGTATTCTGAACTTTCCCGTTGTCTGACTGCCTACTCTTACCTTGCACTATATTTCCTCGTACAGTTCTTCCGTCTTCTTCCTTAACCCTTCTGATATTCCCACTCTTTCCATCGTCTTCCATAATATCTTCCTATCCACCCTGTCGAATGCTGCTCTAAGGTCCATGAACATCAAATACATCTTCCATCTTTTCCTTGACCTTTCCCTCTCTGCTAAATAGTTGAGTATGTAAATATTATCCCTTGTTCCCCTGCCCTTCCTAAAACCCGTCTGCCCTTCTGGTAAAATCCCCATTCTCTCTACTTCCACGTCCAGTCTTTCTGCCATCATCCTCACGTAAATCTTATAAACCTCATCTATTAGCGTTATCCCCCTATAATTCTTGATCTCTTCTTTGTTTCCTCTTTTCCATATTGGCACCACCACCCCCTTTTTCCATCCTTCTGGTATCTCTCTTCTATCCATCCATACCTTATATTTTTTAAATTTATATTATCAAATACGAATCAAGAACGTAATCAAGTTCCCCAAATCTCTATAAAAGTAAAAAATCTGCATTGATCTGCACTGAAATTTCCTATACTTATACTCAATTTTTCGAAAGAACTTTATATCTGTAACTTTACAAGAACCAATTTTTCGATAACTCGCACCGTTTTCGACATAAGAAAAATGGTGATAAGTGTAAATCATCACTTTTATTTGAGATTTTGTTTCAAAATGCGACGTTTTCTTGCCTGCTATATACAAATTTTAAGTGCAAAGTTTTATAGAGTTAGATTCAATAGTTTGGGCGCCAGAGGGCGCGTGCGCACACACACAGCATGTGTGTGATCCTGCTGAAATCGCAAATTTATATTTTTGTATTCTGCTGCACTTCTTTTTGACGAGTCGTAAAAGTTGACTTGTGTCTTTGACCGACAAAATTCAGTTTGTATACAATCCGCACCGGATAATATTAATCGTACATCATTAGTTCATTGAGCTTTTTAGAATGGACGTGAAAGTCCACATAAATTATTCTTCGGTAGATTTTCGTTAACTGACGTTTCAGCATTTTTGGCTTCTTTATTTTACGAATGTTAGGCATTTTAGAAAATATAGGAAAATTTGGAAAGCCGCTTTATTACGATGTCATCAAGAGACAATTAGATGTCATTAAGAGACTACTATGCACATTTGAATATTGGAAACCAAATTCGCTCAGCTCTATGGTCGAAGATCCATAATCCAATCCAATCACAATTGTTGATGCTTTTGGGAAATACTTTAATAGTGTTTATATGACCTCTGTTCCTTGTGCTGCGACAGACCCTATTGAGGATAGTGGACTGTTTGTGCACATCAACTGTTTATCTGAATCTGATATTCTCCAATCTATTTCTAAACTTAATAACAAACTTACTTCTGGTAGTGACTTTATTCCCAGCTTTCTTGTTAAAGATTGTAGAAATGTCTTTGTGGGCCCGCTGATAAAGCTTTTCAACCTGTCACTAAAATTTCGACATTTCCGGATAGGTGGAAAATGACAAAAGTTGTTCCAATTCTGAAAAGTGGTAATCACTCTATCTTTCTCCATAAGCTTAAAGCAGTTGGGTTTAGTGACTCATTGATTGAGTTGTTTGCGTCCTATTTATCGAATCGGCCTCAATATGTTAATTATAATGAGTATTCCTCGCAACGATATATCCCATCCTCTGGAATTCCGCAAGGCTCGAACTTAGGGCCGTTAATCTTCAATATCTTCATTAAAACGATCTCACTAATGTTATTGATTCCCAAAAGCTTCTCTTTGCCGACGATCTTAAAATATTCCGCCGAGTATTTTCATCGGCTGATTGCAACTTCTTACAAGCTGACTTGGATGACATTAATTCTTGGTGTTTGTCTAACAACCTGCATCTTAATATTGCGAAGTGCAACATAGTGTCATTCACTCGTAGAGCTAATCCAACTCTAATTCTTATATAAACTGAACTCCCAGGATTTAGTACGCAACGATTCAGTAAAGGATCTTGGTGTACTGTTTGATGCAAAGTTGACTTTTGTTGATCACATTCGGTTTATTGCTAAAGCAAGGGGAATGCTGGGTTTTATCATCCGGAATTGTGCATCTTTTTCAAATACGGATGCATTAAAGTCTGTATATTATTCTCTGGTGAGGTCGCGGCTTGAATACGCATCGTTAATCTGGTACCCTTACTATCATGCTCACGCTCATGAGATCGAATTAGTCCAGAGAAGATTTGTGAAATTCTTGTGCTTTCGAATGGATCATGTTTATCCCCAAAGAAACTCCCAGCATAGGTGATTGTTATCTCGTTGCAATGTTTCATCTCTCCACTATCGGCGAATCGTGCAGAGCATCGAGCATTCTTGCATAAGCTTGTGATAAACCAAATTCACTCATCAGCATTGCTTGGCGAGTTGCTGTTTTTCGTGCCGCAAGTTGCAACTCGTCAGTTCTTAACATTTTACCTTCCGTTGGCGAGGACTAATTCCTGTCTTAAATCTCCGTTATATATCATGTGTAGAAACTTCAACAGCATTTCTGCAAATTGCGACATTAATAATTGTAGTATTAGTCAGTTGAGGAAAATCCTGGCTGAAAATTTAGATCCTTATACATGTTGAAATGTACTTGTTTATTAACATATTTAGTTTTAGTTACACCGTAAACTGTGTGCACAATATGATTACTTTTGTATTTATTTCAAGTTACGCACTGATCTTTTGTTTCTTTTTTTTGTATTTTGTCCTGTAATTAGATTTTTCTGTTGGGCAATAAAGGATATTATTATTATTATTATTAAAATTTTGCAGAACTATTAGAAGAGAACAAGCATATGCTATCAACAGAAACACATAGGAAGAAATTGGACAAACTGAAGGAGGAGCAGAAATCAAAACCGAGAACATCAGAGGACAACACACTACAACATAAACTGGCGTACAATTTATCAGACGAAGCACTTGATAAAGATACCACCGAAGTTCTTACCAAAGGATTCAAGTTCGCGGTGGCACCTTCGCGGATTCCAGTAGAAGAAATCGTTTGCAGTGGAGAAACTGCCGTACAGAAACTGGGGAAAGACACAGACGAAGTAATCCGACAAGAGGTATCTATAGTTCCACGAAGAGCTAAACTATCCAGAAGGAATATATCTAAAGAATAACGCTCTATGGAAGCTACGCGACAATCAGAGCATCATTTTTTCGCCAGCGGACAAAGGCAACACCACAGTAGTCGTAAACTCTACCGACTGCAAAAGCAAAATGGCCACCATTTAGCAGATCCAGCATACAAACGAATCGCAACATATCCAACGACCTACTTGAAGAAGACGACAAAAAGAAAAATAGAAGCATCACCACTGGATCCGGAGAGCAAGACACTAATTATACCAAGAGAAAAGTCATCAAAATGTCCGGCCTACCGAAGATCCATAAACCTGAAGTACAACTGCGTCGAATAGTAAGTTCAATCGGGCCACCAATCATTCAGTCGTTAGCAAGACAATTGCAGCGTTTTGCTGAACAACAGCGTCATACGTCAACAATGCAGACCATCTCATCCAGATGCTGAAAAATCAACCGGAACCGGACCACTTGATAAGCTTTGATGTAGTATCAGTGTTTACACAAGTACCGGTAGGCGAGAAAATGAAGATATTGGAATAAAAATGCCAACTGCAAGAACACATCATGGAACTAGTTGAGCATTGCGTCAAATACACTTATTTCATTTTTGAGAATCAACCTTACCGAAAAACCATAGGAGCACCGATGGGATCACCACTACCACCTGTGATAGTCAACCTACTCATGGAGGAACTGGAGGCCACAGCATTAGAGACAGCCGAGTTAAATAATTCCTTCGTAATTTGGACACTTGGAGGAGAAGGACAGGTTTCTGGAACACTAACACGAACAGCTATAAAATTCATCATGCAAGTTGAAGAAGGCAAGAAAGCTACCGTTCCTGGACGTTCTAATACTGAAGAGAGAAGACGGTAGCCTTGGCCATACACTATATCAAAAAATGACTCATGGACAATTACGAACAGAGATGATGTCCCTGTAATAAAACAAGCGAACAGTTCAAACTATCCCCTTTAAAGAACAGACATCATAAAATGCAAATACGCTACTACCCCAACTGCTATCGCTTTAAAAATAACAATTTATTCAACGTGACAGTTTTTGATTTCGAACGTTAAATTCTTGTAAATACATTTAAGGTTAGTGTACAGTTTTGATACATTTATTCAGGTGTAAATATTTAATCGATTAGTCAGTGCATAGTTTATTTTGCAATGTCCACTCAGCTTACTTTGACAATGGGAAGGAGATTTGGTCAGCGCGAATCTACAATGGAACACAGGGGTTATATTTGTGGATTGGCGGCCGCGGGTATGCCTTATCAAGAGATTGCTGAAGTAGTTGGTTTAAGTGTGAGTACTTTATGCCAATAAACTATTCATATCAAAATATTAGTCTACATAGAATATAGTGTACTCACAACTTGTTTTAATTGAATAACGAAAATAACACTTGGTTTAATGTTCACTGAATTATTTATTGTATGGCGACAATTGTTTCGGCTTTTAACAAGCAATTAATTTCAGTTATTTGTAACGCTCGATAATGGCCTAACAAGCCGAAACAATTGTCGCCATACAATAAACAATTCAGTGAACATTAAACCAAGTGTTTTATTTTCGTTATTTAATAATATTTCACCAAGCGCCTACCGCTGACTCTATAAATGTGATTGTTTTAATTGCTTTCACCCCATTTTATTACAATTACTCGTTTTCTTTCAAATACAATTATCTTATTGGTATTGGTATTGGCGCGCGTATCTTTTCGGACCAGTAGATGGTTTGTTGAAAACAAATTCATTCGGCTTGTTTTTAAAATGGAAAATATTCCACATTATAAAAACCAACGCAAGATTGTGATTTAAAACATTTTTGCTTACTGCTGGAAACTTTTTCATTTATAAGTGTTTAGCTGGACAGGAGAAAATCGTCGTAGATGATATTCCCACATGGAATTCCTTAAATAAATATCTTGAAATATTGACCACCGCCTATTTCGTTAATGATTCTTAGTTTGCTTCTGGTTAGTGCACAAATAATAAATATTTATTACTAAATAAAAATTCTACACTGCAAAACAGTGTTGTGTTACCCTGCAGTGAACGAATATGTAGTTATTTACTTGACAATGATTGTTTTATGCTGAACTAATATGCAAATGTTACAAAGATTAATAACGTACAGGTAGAACAAGTTCGTCGTTACGTGCAACGGCCTTCGGAGACCATCACAACCGGTGTCCGCCGCATAACGACACCACTTGAAGATGGTGCCATCGCGAGGGCGGTTGAGAATAGCCCATTCATTACAAGTGTCAGAATCAGGGAGGAATTAAATTTGAATTGCTCCACAATGACAATAAGGAGACGCCTGCGAGAAAGTGGGTACCATTCCAGACAGCCTGCCCGGAAAATTGAATTGTCCGAGGCACATGCTGCAGCTAGGGTTCGCTTTTGCGAAGCGAATATCGACAAGAATTGGCAGTGTGCGATTTTTGCGATGAAAAAACTTTTTCATTTTCGCAAGATGATCCTGGAGTGTTATGGCGAAAGTACAACACCCGATATATTCGGGAACTTGTAAGGCCAAATGCAACAAGCGGTCGCATAACGGCCGGATTTTGGGGATGGATGTCAGCTGCCGGCCCCGGTGAATTTATAGCTGTTTCGCCCCCACGCTTCAATTCGCAGCGGTACACTGGAATACTTGAAGATATTGTAATCCCTTCAGAATTGTTTAAGCAGAAGATGAAATGGATCACTTTTATAGAGGACAACTCAACTGTCCTACGTATTCATACATCGGCAGCAGTTATGATCCGATGATCAAAACGATATCGAATTGTTGGATTGGCCGGCAATTCGATTCGGTGTCAGGGAAAGAACAATACAGCAGCTGACAAATCATGTTAATACGGTATGGGAGAGACTCCGATGCACAACGTTTTGCAGCAACACCGGTCAATCAATAAGAAATCGCCTAACAGAATGCATTGAAAGCAATGGATATTACACAAAATATTCATTTATGTTATGTTACTTTAGTTTTTCGACCGAGAATCTACATTTAGTTTCCTGTTTTGTATGTTGCCGATAATATTACATATGTCACGGTTTAATAAAAAAAATGCATTTTTATGTGGTACTTCTTGCAGCAGCGCTCGATTCCACACCACACAATGGCGTTTTAAATCATTTCGGAACCTAATGTTTTATACCTCAGGTGCTTGATATTGCTTTGACTTGCTTTTTGTCGCTCTATCCGAAGCTTTTCTAGGTGTGTACTTTTGAGATATATTTCAGATTACTGATACATTTTTAGAAATCTTGTCAATTCTAATAAAAATATCCACTGGACAAAGTTTCATTATTATGAATTAAATATTGCACGAATACTGTAAAGATCCCGTGTATATAGAAAATGCATCGTTATTGCATAAGTTGCAATAGTTTTATTATTCATAATTAGGCGCGAAGTGAACAACATGTAAACTATATAAGATTTTATTCAATTTGTACGGTTTGTTATAAGTGTATATTGTATTACAATGAAGAATAACTTAATAAAAATAATAAACTTACTTGCGATATATGAAATTAGAATAAATAAATAATTCAAAGAAATATTTAAAATAGACGAAAAATATACATATTTCTATATTTTGAATATCCAATTACGATTTTTTTTAACTGTTGGAATGATGTCAGAAGAAGAAGAAGTTAATAATTGGAAGAAGTACTTTTAAACAAAAACTGATCCTATTTGCGTTTATTAGAAAACTTCATTAAAGGAATATCTAATTCGTCTAATATCGTATGTGACTCTCAACAGAATGTTAATCTTTCAATCTTTCAAATTCTTATTTCATAACAAGTAACTGGCTTTTATATTTTGATCTAGGTAAGTTTATATACTGATCAACCCGGATTTCCTACCGTCGTTATTGTGAAGAATATACTTTATCTAAGAAACATCGTGGTTTTACGACAAGAAAAAAACATATTCCTTATCTATGTTATATACGAATGCATGCGGCAATTGAAGCAAGTAATGACATTATTCCATCAGAAAAACAAATATTAGGAGTACAAGATATATTTTAAATGCAAACTAATATGCAATTTACGATCATGTTTTACTTTGATGTGAAACACTGTATGCTGAAGGACAGCAACATTTTAAGCTATAGCCAATTAGTACGGTGATAGAAATACTTTTATCATTCTTATAACATCTGAAAGGTTTCACGGAATTATCATAGGTAATTATATTTGTATTTAGGTAATACATGAAATGATTTCAAAAATAATAAATAAATCAAAGAAAACATTTTTAATACAAACTAACACATACTTAAAGTTTTTCATTAAAGAAAATCTAAATTCGTGTTGTTAAACGCAATGGCAAAACCCGGGTAGCTGCGACATTAATACATATTTGCATTTTATGACCGGTAGCTGGTTCTTAAAGGAAATAGTTCGAACTGTTCGATTGTACATATATATATATATATATATATATATATATATATATATATGTTAGAGATTAGTTTTTATTTGTTTTATACTTTTGCCAAATTTATTTTATATTTTGTTGAGAAATATATATTTATATATATTTTTTGGGTATTAGATGGCACTATTTTTAAAAAAATCATGTGTATGCCCAAGAATCTTCTTCATATATCTTTGTTCCCGCAGAAAAAACCTTTTTTCATATATATATATATATATATATATATATATATATATATATATATATATATATATATATATATATATATATATATATATATATATATATATATACATATTAAAAATGTATCTTGTCAAATCTGACAGCAAAATGTAAAATTTACACGAAATATGGTCTAATCTTACACCTCAATGGTGTCTAGCGATTCACCAGTTAGTCTTAATGGACCTGTTTTAATTAATGTTCACTACACCATTGAGGTGTAAGATTAGACCATCTTTCGTATATATATATATATATATACACACAAAAGATGGTCGAATCTTACACCTCAATGGTGCAGTGAACATTAATTAAAACAGGTCCATGAAGACTAACTGCTGGATCGATAGACAATATTGTTTCTGGGTTATTACCGTTCGTTAGTAGCGATTACCAAGAACCTTAGTTGTTATATATATATATATATATATATATATATATATATATATATATATATATATGTGTGTTGGTGCGTAAGTTCTCGCGGCTGAAATCTGCGCTTCTTTGTTCTCGGGTTGTGAACCGCGTCGTGGAAATGTTCCCCGAAGGGTCGCTTCGACGTTTCGGCAGAGTCCATCTGCCATCTGCCATCTTCAGGAAGCTCTTCTAGGTCTCGCTGACTTAGAAGAACAGTTCTCTTTCGAAAAGATCCTCGATATACTCGTTTGTCCGGGAGATCATTTACACGCACTCAACAACAAAGAGCCAACCTCCACATTGTGACAACGGTAAAAATACCCACAATATGTGTGGGAACATTCACTGTTTTGTACTTCCAAATTTTCTCCACCTTTTAATTTGGCTATGCCGTTCTGATGAAGACTAATAAGTCAGAAATACGCGTCGGCCGTTGCGTGTTTGCATGCGGGTGTATGCCCATAAAAATCTTCCTCACATATATCTAAGTTCCCGTGTTAAAATCTTTTTTCATATATATATATATAAAATAACAAAAACTGAACTTCCACACATCGAAACATAATAACGACATACCTACAATACATAAAATGGTACTTATCTTGTATCATGAGCAGTCAGTCGTTGAATAAAACACTTTTAGCAATATTAAAGTCTATTGCAATAAACTTTAATATTGCTAAAAGTGTTTTATTCAACGACTGACTGCTCATGATACAAGATAAGTACCATTTTAAGTGATTTACAGTCGAGAATTTGTACAATAATATATATATATATATATATATATATATATATATATATATATATATGTATATATATATATATATAGATGAATTCTTCCAGGCTTCTTAGGTATTGAGGTTTTGCGGTTATCATATAAAAAACGTTCTAATGTTTTTTATATATATATATATTTTATTTTTTATTATTATTATTGTTACGTTTCGGGGCTGGATTCGCCCCATTTTCAAACAATCTGTAATTTATTCATAAAAAATATATATATATATATATATGCTGTATGTATTGTAGGTGTGTCGTTCTTATGTTTCGATGTTTGGAATTTCAGTTGAGTTTTTGTTATTTTCAACATAAAATAAACTTATTTAATATTTATTTGTTCTACTTCGCTTTTATTATTATTATTATAATTATTCATACATGATGTTAAGTACCTTGTTGACAATAATCACTTACATTTCATATGCAATTGCGTTCGCGGTTATCAATATCAAGATAGCGCAACAGAAATTTCACAATTATTAACAAATGTTGTATCAATGTGGTTTGTTTGCAATTGTCATGATATTTATTTTATACTTCAACTTGATCAACAAATCGAATTATTTAGATTATTTATGCAATTTCATAACTTTCATACGTGTTGTTCTTTTATTAAAGCAGTATAAAAATATCATCTTATTAAAGAATTACACTGTTGTTAATTTAGTAAAATTGATTTTCAAATCATATGTGGAAATTTTATAAGAAGAAGAAAGTTTGTTACATGTCATTGTATTTAAGAGCAAGTTTATTATGGAAGCCCATAATACAATTAAATACAATTAAATATGAATTGCGTCATTTTTAGTGTGCAAACAATTACTTGAATGCAAGTATACTCTACAAGTTATTTGTTTTTAATGCATTTTTAAACATATAAATACTTGTACGTCTATAACCTTCACGTATGACCGATGCGCATGCGCAGTATCTCGTGCAGCAACCGCTTACAATTTGTTTACATGTTTGCGTTTGCGATATCAAAATCAAGATATAGAAACAGGAATTTCACAACTATAAACAGGTGTTACATCAATGGGGTTTCTTTGCAATTATCTAGTTAGTTCAGGTTGTTCTAAATTATTAAAATTGTATTTTGGAAAGAACCTCAAGAATTTGGTATAAACGGGTGTTGATTCTGTCCAAAGTAAAATTTTAACATTTTTACACATTCAATCTTAATTACAATTATTATATACAATATATTTATGTTCTGGACATAAAGTAAATATTAATTTTAACCTTTGCATTAGGTTTTGTATCTTTTAGTTATTTGTCTTAATTATTAATATTAAAATTGTGTTTTGTATATGTATGTATGTACCGGGTGTTTTTTTGTTAATTTGGCGTCAAAGCTGGCCGTTTAACTGTGAACGAACCATTATTATTAATTTGACATCTTAACCTATGTGTAACCGGTCTAACCTCACTTTTAATTTAATTAATCGACAGTTCAATACGTTAATGCGATTAAAAACATTTGTAGTATTATAACAAACGAAAATAAAAACTTTAATAAGGAAATGCGGTTTATAGCAAATAATCTAAATGTGCTCCATCGACTTCAAGGCATTAGTGGACTTTTTGAACAACTGCGTTCGCCAACATTTGACGATTATTATTAATTTAATACCCATCTCTGCCATCTCTGCATTCATACATATTTCCTTTTCTCAATTTGTACTTTACTTTCTCTCTTTATCCGATTATGGCATATATATATATATATATATATATATATATATATATATATATATATATATATATATATATATATATATATATATATATATATATATATATATATATATATATACACGAAAGATGGTCTAATCTTACACCTCAATGGTGTAGTGAACATTAATTAAAACAGGTCCATGAAGACTAACTGGTGGATCGCCAGACAATATTGTTTCTGGGTTATTACCCTTCGTCAGTAGCGATTACCAAGAACCTTAGTTGTTGAAATACCTTTACATGTAGTGGCCATCAAAACTTCTTGGCGCGAGCCAATTACTCCTAACGAACCACTGACAACAGAACACTGACGAGACGATACCTTGTCTAACACCTTGTGGAGACTAAACAAGAGACGACTGTCAAACGTCCAGTGTCAACATATAAAAGGATTGCTGCAATTAAGTTCAAAAACAATTCAAATTAAACTACTAAGGTTCTTAGTAATCGCTACTGACGAAGGGTAATAACCCAGAAACCATATTGTCTAGCGATCCACCAGTTAGTCTTAATGGACCTGTTTTAATTAATGTTCACTACACCATTGAGGTGTAAGATTAGACCATCTTTCGTGTAAATTTTACATTTTGCTGTCAGATTTGACAAGATACATTTTTAATTTGAATTGTTTTTGAACTTAATTGTAGCAATCCTTTTATATGTTGACACTGGACGTTTGACAGTCGTCTCTTGTTTAGTCTCCGCAAGGTGTTAGACAAGGTATCGTCTCGTCAGTGTTCTGTTGTCAGTGGTTCGTTAGGAGTGATTGGCTCGCTCCAAGAAGTTTTGATGGCCACTACATGTAAAGGTATTTCAACAACTAAGATTCTTGGTAATCGCTACTGACGAAGGGTAATAACCCAGAAACAATATTGTCTAGCGATCCACCAGTTAGTCTTCATTGACCTGTTTTAATTAATGTTCACTACACCATTGAGGTGTAAGATTAGACTATCTTTCGTGTAAATTTTACATTTTGCTGTCAGATTTGACAAGATACATTTTTAATTTAATATATATATATATATATATATATATATATATATATATATATATATACATACTGTTCTTTAGTAACGTCCTCCCACGTTGTCATTTCCGACAGCACCATTTCCTCCCATTACCGCCTCCCCGCCACAATCTACATTTCTCTTCTGAGCCAGTCTACGATTTGCTTCTTCTCTTTGCTCTTCTCTATTAATAGTCCGATTATTATTATGTTGTTCTTTCTCTCTCTTGTCCATCACTCATACATATTTTTTCTTATGAATTTTTAAGTATTTCTGTGTCTGTGAATAAGAATAAATGTAATTGTTCGTTTTAGGTGTTAGCAAATATAGATGAAACAAAACAGAAATTTTCTGAAAAGTCTGGATGCTTTAAATATTTTGTTTCCAGATATTTGTGCGTAAATATATTAAACAAAATGCTGTTTTTGTTTTGCCTTATGCCGCTGTATTAATAGTATTAATAAGAATGGTTTGATGATACACAATTTTACAGGAAAGGAAGAGGGGGGGATTGCGAGGTTAACGAAATTATAAACCTTTATTATTACATTTTATATAAAAAATTATGGAATTTAATATTAACGTTTTTGAAATTTTAATTTTACTAGGGCTCAAAACATGATTCTTAATTAAGTTTAATCTCAACGTTATTTTTATTTCAATTTTTAATATATATATCCTGACTTCGTCTGGTGAAATTATTAAACCGAAATATTCCTTCTTCTTCTTTCCTTCTTTATTTCTAGTTGGATGCCCGGAATTTCCAGATGGACGTAGTATAAATTTCATTACACACTTACTATTGCGTCCCGGTATTCCTGGTATACCGATTTAGAATAACACTGCATTATTCTTCATTTCTGGTTAAAATTTAAGCACTTGTATTTACACTTCACTTTGTATTTGAGAGAGAGAGACGTGGAGATATTTTAAAGATATGTAAAATGCCTAAAGGATTCAGATGGAAGTGTAGGGCGGCGAAGAGGGAGAGTAAGTGAGGGAGGGCGAAGGGAGGTATAATAACAGGTGTGACAAACATATGGGAGGAGGTGAAGGAAGGTTACATGCACACAGAGACGATACAAGGGAGAACGATAAGAAGAGGCGGAGAGAAGTGGGGGTTTTACACGATTTACAGTAACTAGCAAATGAAGGCTATGGCCAAAGAATTAGAGAAGGTAAGGAGGAGAGGCAAGTAGTCGGAGGAGACATGAATGCAAGAGTGCGGAAAGAAAGGGCACTGGAGAAATTGAGAGGAATAGGGGAAAGGGAAGGGAGGAGACCCAGAGATGATGTGGTGAGCGGAGAAACAAGAAACAAAAAGGGCGTATCAGGACAGGGGCGTGGAATGCAAAGGCGTTGGAGTGGGGAGAAAGAGATATGGGACTACCTAAAGAAGAGAAGAAAGGGAAGGGATAGTACGGGGAATATTGGGAGCGAGGAGTGGAGGATATATTTTATGGAATTATTGGAAGGGGAGGAGAAGAAGGAAGAAGGTGTAGAAGCGAGAATTTGTCAGGGGGGAGGAGATAGTGGAATTCACTTGGGAGGAGTTGATGCGGACAAAGAGCAAGTTGAAAAGGGGCAAAACGGCGGGCGAGGATGAAGTAGATACGGACGATTGGATAAACGCACCAGAGGAGGTGTGGAGGGGGACTCTCAGGTGGATAAACGACATATGGATGGGAAGGAGAGATTTGTCAGGAAGCTGGAGGGTGGCGATTTTTGTGCTGATATGAAAGAAATGAGATAGGGAGAGTGTAGAAAACCATAGGGGGTTATCGTTGCTGGATGTGGTCTACAAAATTTATGCAGGGATGATAAGAGCAAGATTAGAAGAGGAGGTGGAAGGAATGAAGATACTACCGGAGGGACAGGTGGGATTTAAAGAGGGAAGGGGGGACAATGGACAAATTATATGTATTCAATTACATAATTGAGAGGGAATTGCCCAATAAGGAGAGGGATGTGCATGCAATGTTTGTAGACTTCAAGGCGACCTTTGACAGAGTGGAAAGGGGCACATTGATGAGGACTATGGAGAAGGCAGGGATACCAAAAGGAGTGGTGTCAACAACAAGACAGATTTACGAGGAGACGTTGTGTAAGGTGAGGGTAGGAGAGAAAGTGACTGTATATATTGCGCAGCTGGAGGAAGTATGGCAAATAGATTGGAAGGATTCCTTGACAAGAAATGACTAGAATTAAACGTGAAAAAGACAAAGATTATAATATTTAGGAAGGGAGGTGGAACAAGAAAATAAGCACAGGCGAGATGAAAGGAGAGAATAATAGAGCACGTGAGGGAGTGGGCGTACTTAGGATGTGTAATGTGTGAGAGCAACAGTATTGGGCACACATAAGGCACATGAGTAAGAAGGCGAAGAAGGCTGTGGAAGGGCTGAAGACCAGTTTATGGGGGAAGAGGGAAAGCAAATTCGAAGGGCAATAAGGATGTGGAATTTATGTGTTAGGGGCATAATGATGAATGGGCTGAAGTAGGGGGTGTCAAGGAAATAAAAGAGACATATACACCGGAGAAGAGCTATCAAGATGGGAGGTGGCAAGAAGAAGACTGTACGAGAGAGCGGGGATGTCGCTGGTTGAGGTGGATAGGAGAAGAAAAGAAGGGCGACGGGTGGAGAGAGAGTTGGTAGAGAGGGGGACTCAGGTGGAAGCCCAGGAGAGTGAAGGCAAGATAGCGAGAACGAGGTACAATAAAACATACAAGGAGTTGCAGGTGCACAATGGGCGGCCGGAATATCTGGGAGGAGAGAAAACAGTCGAACAGGAAAGGTTAATGGCAACATTCCGGTGTGGAAACGAGGAGAGAAGGAACAAGATTTGGTTGGTAGAGGAATACCAGTGGTGCGAAGCATGTGGGAGAGGGGCAGATGAATGGAAACACGAACGCGAGGAAATGGTATGGAGTAAAGAGGAAGAGAAGATGGGTCGGGACTGGAGAAGGATGTTAGGAGAGAAAGGGGTAGGAGTGGAGCAGTTGGGAAAGTTAAAGAGGAGAAAAGAAGAGGGAATATGTAGAAGGGAAAGAAATATAATACAAAATTTGTTATAGATACAAGGACAGGGTGAGAGACGGAGGAGAAGGGAGCCACCAGAAGAGAATGGAACCGAGTAGCCAGGAAAGAGCACGAGGTTTTGGGAGAGAGAAGAGTCGAGCAGAAATAAATTTATTTTTATATTTATGTAAAATATGTTGTTTGTTAGAATTATGAGGGTAAATATGCCAATAGAGGTTACTACTACTACTTAATTGTTTTAGTCTGATGATGCAATTTAATAAATTGCGAAACGTTACATATGTATATGGATTTAAAAAAACTAAATATAAGTTTCAGAGCAACCCCAAAACATGAAATTCCAATTCGAAAATTTTTGGTCAATCATACCTATTGTAAACTCAATCCGAGGACATACGGTATAACGTGCAATATTTACATACGCAAAAATATCAGTGTAGATATCAAAACACTGCGAATTAAAATTGCAACTATTATTGAATTAAATATCACTAATATTTATTAATTATCAGTAGTAAAACATAATTGTGTATACGTCAACATGATTATATTGTTTTAAATTATAACGAACGAATAACAAAACACTCTTATATACATGTGGCGCTACAAACAAATAAAGTGATGTAATGTAATGGTTTTAGCGACACAAAATTAATTTAAGATTTGCTAAAGATGTGTTCTAGAAAAAAACGCCATGGGCTATTCCAAGGATGATAAAATACGATAAAAATCCATTCAAATTAGCATATTTTTACGAATGTCATACATAATAAGAGTATGTCTAATAAAAAAGAGTTAGTTGCAAAATGCTAACGGTGTGATACGTCATTTGAGTTGCGAAAAGCTATACTTCTCTTAAGAAGCGATCAAATATGACAGTATTTTATCATACGTAATAAAAAGTTACATTTATCATTTACTAGTAGCACATATATAATAAAATCACGGTGAAAACATATTTTCCCCTCGCGCTATTGTAAGTACCCATTATTTGTAGGGAACTTAATTGCCGACCAGCGCTCAGTTGCTACTGACGACGGGAAGTAACTAACTCGCTTAATCCCGTAAGGGACGTAAGTAAGATATTACTAATTGATTGAAACGTAAAAATAAATTAATCAAAATATCAAAAATATAAACCATTCGCGAAGGGGGGGGGGGATGTAATAAACAATACAGATATTTAGCAATCTCGGACTCATTATCGCTCGGGCGCAAAACGTACTAGACTGGTAAATCTTACTTACCTCCCTTGTGCAAATAACTATTATATACATAATAACAAAACTATTCCAATTTACACTTTCTATCTGAATTCAAAAAATGATACACACTTATTTTATAAGTAGCAATTTTTTCACAAGTTCTGTACAATGAAACTGTTTCCTTATAATTTTGATCATTGATTGTCACATAATTTTATAAAAACTAGATATTTAACGGTAGTCGACTATAATTAAAAATGTTATTCATTGAAAAGTACAATTCCTGAAACTGATAAACTATTAAAAAAATAAAAATTTATCAATCATAGAGAACAATGTTTAATATTTATGTTGATTATAAATAATAGGTCACAATAGTGCACTTAATTGTCTTTGTTTCTTCGCATTTTTACTGATTTCTTACAACCAGGCTGGCGGCAAGACAGCATTGTGAACCATCCCATTTATAACTTTGGGATATATTTTAAGAACTTCGTGTCAACACGAACATGTTAGTCAGGTCTGTGCAGATTAAAGCACGGGCAATTTAATATTCTGTAACATGAGAAACATAATTATCCTATAGTTTCTGAATGGAATTAAGAACACTTGTCTTGTAGAATGCATAATAAAAAATATATATAAAATTATTATAAATAAAGAAATACATTGGCGCTCAAATTGTCTGGAAGTTTTGTGACTAATAAGTCAGAAACACGTATCGGCGGCTGGGTACTTCCAAACCAGGTATATTGCCATTTAAAAACTTCCTCGACTCTATATGAAGTCCCGTGTTGAAAACCTTTTTTTTTGTATCTATATCCTGGGCTCGGATGTTCACGCAGGTGGCTATGTCCTCCCACGTGGCTATGCTGGATGTCCTCGCAATTTTTGGAGACATCTAACATTCGAAGATGTACCTGTGTGCATATCTAACATTCGAAGATGTACCTGTGTGCGGTCATTGAGCCGTTTTCAACAAAGATTAAATCGGCGTGAGCCTCTAAAGATATACCAGGCCAGATCATTACACTGCCTCCATTAAATCCAGTTTCGAGAGATATGCAGCATGTATCGGCGATGTGTTAAAATGGCCATCGTTGCTTAAAGCAACAATTTTAGCATTAATTTCAGGTAACAAATAAGTCAAATCTGTGAATACCTTTAGATACAGACAATTGTGAAAATGACTTAACGCTAGTGTTGCTCTACAGAGTACAATATAATAATTAGGATTTTCTTTTAAAACCCTGTCAAGTCATTAGTTAATTAAGTAAATTAAGAAACTTAAATTAAAAAAAAATTAGGTGTCTGGTATTTTTCAGCGCCAGTGTATTTCTTTATTAATAATAATTTTATATATTTTTTATTATGCATTCTACACGACAAGTGTTTTTAATTCGATTGAGAAACTACAGGTAATGTATGTTTCTCATGTTCCAGAATATTAAATTTGTCGCGTCTTAATCTGCAGACACATTACTAACAATTGTCGTGTTGACATGAGTTTCTTATCGTAAAACCTATCCCAGAGTTATAAGTGGTATGGTTCACAAGGTTGTCATGTCGCTAGCCTGGTTGTAACACACCAGTAAAAATGTGAATAAACAAAAAAGTACAGTATTGTGACGTAAATTATTTATAATCAAAATTCAGATTTTACATTGTTCTCTATGATTGATAATTATTTATTTTTCTAATAGTTTATCAGTTCCAGGAATTGTACTTTTCTACGAATAACATTTTTAATTAAAGTCGACTACCGTTAAATATCTATGTGCTTGTGAAATAATTGCTACTTGACGTTATTATTTATATAATAGTTATTTGCACAAGGGAGGTAAGTAAGAATTATCAGTCAGTACAATCAATCTTTGGTAATATCTTATACAAGTAAGTGAGCTAATTACTTCCCGTCGTCAGTAGCAACTGAGCGGTAGTCCAAATTTAATACAAGGGTTAACTTAATTTTAAAAAATCTATTGGATTGTATCACCCTACACAAGAACACAGAAACAATATAATATAAATAGAAGACAACATTTACAGAAAACCAACCACCATCAAGATAATACCCTTTACATCAAATCACAAAATGGCAGCCTTTAACAGTCACATAAATCGACTAATAAACTTACCAACGAACAATGAAAACAAACAAAGAAATGAAGACACTAAAACACATCGTAATAAAGAATGGATACAACGAACACATAGTAGATAAAATACACAAAGCAGAAATCAAAAACAAAAATAAAAGCAGATAATATCAGATGATAATAAAATAAAAAAAAATAAATTCGCAGCATTCACATGGAAACAGGTAGAAAAATAGCATACCGCACCAATAACACGATATACAACAAACTAAGGTATCATGAACCACAAGATAAGTACACGCAAAGCGGTGTTTATAAACTACAATGTAAAGGATGTAAAGAAAAGGTACAAAGAACGCATACCATCAATGAAGAACAATAAAAACGATTCAAATTACGCTAACCACGTTAATAACAATAACTACAACACAGGCAAGATGGAAAACGTAATGTCAATGCAAAAATACAAAATAAAGGCAGAAAGTTAAAGATATGGCAAAACCTGGAAATATACAAAACTAAAATGAAAAATGGCAAAATCATAAACGAACAAAAAACACACCCAGTGATCCATCAAACCATTAAAAACCAAGCACATCAAAAAAAAAAAAAAAACAACAATTGCACATAAAAACAATAACCCCACATTTCTCAACGGTAATATCCATAATTCTCCCGATGATGCGGTTAAGAGTGAAAGGTCTCATATGTCGAGAAAGAAGTGTTTAAAAATGTTAATGTTACGCGGTAAAACGTAAAGACTAATGTAAATTAATTTTAATTAATTTAAGTGTATGTGAGTAAAAAAAGTTAAAATTATAACAACTCACCACAGATACGTGTTCCGTAGAATATTAATATCAATAAAAAACGGCTAACTTTCATCTTTAGTCAACCTAATAGTTATTGGTTACCAAGTTATTGGAACAATGGAACTAAACCGAGAAAATTTTTCCGCAATATTTTTTTACAATTTTCGAAGATTATTATCTCAACAAGAATGCCTCGCGGAGTTGGTTTCTGTGATCGGCAATGAAGTAGGTGGGTAGGTGCACAAAAAACGGCAGCCAACCAGGAAATATATTGCGAGATTGAGGCATCATTGGGGATTTCAATTACTTCAATTCATAAAATGTTGCATAAAATTATTGGTAAAAAATTTGCGTACCGTTGGATATCAGATAATCAGTTGACTGAAGAACAGGACGAAGCTAGGGTCAATTGGCGTCAAAAAACTCTAGACCGCTTCAACGTAGGAAACTCTAAAAACGTGTACACCATCGCCAGTGGTGATGAAGTTGATGTAGTGGATGTATTCATATGAATCGGAAAATGAACGCTAGGTGAAGGAAAACAAACAAAAGTCATCCGTTCTCGAAGTGTGTCCAAATACATGGCCGGGGCATTTGTCTGAAAAGCAGGTCATGTAACAACAATTCGTCTGCAAGATCAAAGAACTGTTACTACCGATTGGTATACAACCATTTGTTTGCCTGAAGTCATCGCTGAGTTTCGAATAGTCAACCTCGAACGATGAATCATCCTCCATCAAGACTATGCAAGTTCGCAGCTCGCAAGACAATTGAATTTTTAAAACAACAGATCATCGAATCCTCCGTACAGTACCGATCTAAGCTTATAGAATTGGTTCGAGTGTATGCAAAGTGCATTGATGTTCGTAGAAAATATTTCGTAAAACAACAGTTTTTAAAAGGTATCTACTGTTTCATTCCAGTTCTATATGCAAAATCTAAAAGACAGCCCTCGTATCAATCAAAATCTATGAAACTGTAGTTGAAATTAAACTTCAATATCTTCTAAACTTAACAGCCAATAGACTCTGTAAATTATAGAAAGAGGCTCCTGATGATGCAAGTTCTACAGCAATACTTCTGTAAAAATTGGGTCGAGATGAGAGCTTAGGAGAGAGCAATTATAAACAAATATTTGGTATTGATTAAAGTGATTCACCAGTATTTATTACATACAAAATCCAGTCCCACCTTCTACAAGATTTTGTTCTTGTTCGCAAAGGAAATTGATCAAATAAACTAATAGTATTCATGTACAGATTGCTGAATTAAATAACTTAATTTTTGAAGAGAAATACACTGTTAATTTCAAAATTGTTTTAAGAACGGTAGATGGGAAAGCTGCTTTCACTTTAACAGAAAGGAAATTGTTTGTAATGCAAATCCGACAGAAATAAATAATTTAAAACATTAACTACAAATTTGGATTATCTTCCCTTCGGATTCGATTTTTTAATGTTGTTTCGGTACAAACCATATCCTGCCAATTCTGAATTGCAAAGGGTTTAAATATATGCTGTTCATACAGCACAATTATTTTTCTCCATGGTAATAATATTTAAGTGTACTTAAAGTGCTCATGCATGGCGCCGAAAGAGGACAATCGGACAACGTTGAGAAGAGGCTCAAGAAGCGAAGGATATACATTTTAAATTCATTAGGGAGCACAGAAGCAGCAAATGTTAAAATCTACAAACAAATTATGATTTATTAAACTATGTTTTACGTTCATCAAGTCCTATTATCTCACAATTATCGTTAAAAATAAATGCCATAAAAAAATAACTGAATATAATGAATTGAACAGATAGAGTGCCATGCCCAATTTGACTATCCAAGACTCCAACGATAATTTCTCACCTGTGTATATGCTTCTCACAATCATTCAAAGAAAATGATTAATTTGCAAATGGCATGATTAATAATGTCAAATCAATTTTAAGGCAATGTATGTTCATAAGTTACTACAATTTGCTGTATTGAAAAACATTGAATAAAAACGGTGATTGTGAATAAAACAGTATTCAATCCTCGGTGGAAAGTTTAATTACGCCTCAGGAATGCTATCGAAATCCTTGGCTGTAATGAAACAATGGATTTTGAAAAATATTTATAAAATGAATTGTTAAATAACCAAAAGAAAAATTGACTCTGTAAAAGATAAGTATTTTATTATAAATATTTTATATTTTTTGGTAAAATGAAATCATGCTTTAATTCCAAATATACACTTAACTTTGCAATGCAACAAAAATTCATTGCCGGTAAACAGCATCTAATTCCGCCAGGTTATCAGAGACTGAGCGTTTTATGTAGAACAAGTTACAAGTAAAATCATAGTGGACTGACAATATCAACCTGGCCTGGCCATAGTTGACACAGTAACGAAGTTGATACGATTCGCGCTGCATATAAAATTACTTTCTGATGTATAATAGCCATATTTTTAAACAAATGTTCCTTTATTTGCTCATACTGTTTGCGCAAAAGAGAGAAGTACTACTTCGATTAATAGACTGTAAAATGAAAGCGTATCTAAACATTCATTGATGCAAATAAATTCCTGCAGTTATATGAATACGTTTATGTTCATTGTTAAATTTAATAATGAAGAGAATATATATCTAAACGTTACACATGGTTTAATGTAAAATAATATTAAACTTAAAGATCGTTGCATATTTGGTATGAATTTTGTTCGATATAATTTTTTTGTTCTATAGCTTTTTATGTGATACGCAGACCCCATCGCAGTTTTACAAAACATACATAACTGCAATACAAGACGCGCCTGTCAAGCACGGACAATTTCAATCTTGTACTCTGGATCACTTCTCCGGTATTAGTCTCCAGGAACAGCAGCTGACATTTCTTATACCGTCACCGAATCTAATTATTTTTATTTCATTACCTTTCTATACAAAGCAATATAAATATAAAATATAAACGAAGTGGTACGACTTGCAGAACATGTGCTAGAAGGAAGATGGAGTGTGAGGTAGTCTTTGGAGCTCAAGATGGCTATGTCAACTTTGGTATGCCACATCAAAGAATATAACTGTATTCTGTAACTGATGACATGATGATATAGACACCAATATGTTAAATACCTCTGACGATGTTACAGATTCTAAAAACATTGTTTTATTTTCAACAGTTTTTATGTTAGTGACTGGCGAAGTATTATTGATTGAGTTGTTCAAAGTTACTGTTGCAAAATGCTGACTGAATAATTGACACAACACTGTTAGATCGTTAGTAATTTCACAATCTTGTTCAATTTGAATGATATTCTTTCCTTTACGGCCTTTAGTTTCATTGTTTATGATGTTCCACACGCACTTACTTGTGTTATTTGAACCTGCTATCAAGGAATCATAATGTAATCTTTTTGTTTCGGAAGCCAACTTGTTAAAATGTTGTTTCCGCAAACAATAGTCAACCCAGGATATAATACCCCTTTTACATAGGCTGTGAAGATATCCTAACTCATCTCATGCATACCCCACTTCACGAGTGGTGCTTCTTAACAGTAACCCTGTTCAGCGGAAAACCTACTTGAAAACAATAAATAAAATACATTAAAAAAGTATCATAATTTGCATTAACACAGTGGTTTTCAGAAAGGCCATTCCATGTTTCTTTCGACAATAAGGTAATAAAATCTTCGACGAGCTAAATATTTTATTAGTTAATTTATTATGCGTATCGTATGTAAGGAAGTTATAACAAGATTAGTTGGGCATAATGATCTGAAATACCTGCGTTTATAGTATTGGATTTATAGGAATACTCTTCGAGATTTGTTGCTATATTATCAATCAATGTGCTGCTATTGATAGTCACTCTAGTAACCTCAGATATTGTAAAATGAGAGCCATTGGCATTAATAATATCACGAAACTGATTACTTACTGTATTCACCTTAAACAGGTCAATCTTAAAGTTGCCACATAGAATTACAGGATTGTGGCATGATAAGAAAATTATCCACGTCACCAGTAGGAGACCTATAAAGTGAAACAACCGTAGCGTACATATCATTCACTCTAATATCAGTAGCAAAATATTCAAATTCCTTTTCAGCTGGGCTGTTATGTAGTCACGGTATCGAAGGTTAGTGTCCGAAAATTTTGGCCTCGTACAGAGATTGGATTCTTGGTCTGTGTAAGGACAGATACATTTTTTTATTATTTATGCAGACTACTCTGATTAAATTATATTTATTTATGTAAGAATATTTGCCATTTTCAATACTTAATATTAATCTGGCGACATAAGAGAAGACCTTATGTTTACCAATAAAGTTAAAATGTAAACCATGCTTGGCTTTCTCTCCACTCTTAGTGATGATCGAATTAACCTCAACAAAATGAGCTTTATTTGATTTACAATCAGTTAAAAAGGCATACAAGTCGTTATTGAAGTTAAAAATTCGACCATTCAACGTGTCTCCCCAATAGGGCACCGATAAAATTATTACGTTACAATTTTGAAGAAATTGCTTCAACTTGTCAAAGACTGTTGCACTAATTTGTCTACCCCCAACAAATTATTGCTTCCCGCTATAATTATAACAAAGTCGTCTAGTGAGAAATGTTTACAAAGATTATCAATATCAGATAGTACAGCATTGAAATCGGCATTTGGTTTACAAATTGTTTGTACAGCTAATTTATTACTAAGAATTAAAAAAAAAAAAATCGTAGACAACGAGAGGCATCGAAATGGCAAGTGGAGGAGGTAAAGAAAGAGGTGATGACATTCTTACAAGGAGTAAAAGGACGCAGCAAAGGTCACCAGGGAGGGGGGCGAAAGAAAAAAATGACGAAGGGGATAAAGACAAGGCAATCGAAAATTTGTTAGAGATGATGAAGGATATGATGAAGGAGATAAAAGAAACAAATAAGCAGATATTGGAGTTGAGAAAGGAAAGACAGGAAGACGTGGAATGGAGAAAGATTTTGGAACTGGAATGGAAGAAAGAAAAAGGGGAGGCGAACGAGAGAAAACTAGAAGAAAAACTGGAATTAATGGAAAAAAAGGATAGAAGAAAGAATATAATAATAAGAGGGCTAGAGGTAGAAAAAGGTAGAGAAAAAGAACAAGTGACACATTGGATAAATAAAGAATTGCAGACCGAAGTGAGAATAGAAGAGGCGTACAGGATGAGGGGTAAGGGTAAGGAGATAATACTAGCGAAAATGACTACGGAAAGAGATAAATAAGAGGTGATGGTGAAAAAGGCGAAATTGGCAGGCAAGACGATATTCATTGACAATGACTTGACATTAAGGGAAATACAAAGAGAAATCTGGAAATACGCAGTGAGGGAGAGAGAACAAAGCAAGAGGGTAAGGATGGGCTATAGGAAACTGCAAGTGGGAGGAAGAAACGAAGACACTAAGGCAAAAAAACTAAGGAAGAGGGGGATCAAGGGGGCAGGGGAGGGAGAAGAGGTCAACAGAGAGGTGGTAGGGAGGGGAGGGAGTCGGAGAGTTAAGGATAAAAAACTAAGGAAGAAGGGAAGCAGGGAGGAGGGGACGCATTCTGGGTCGGGGGAGGAGAGACGGATGGAGAGTACTGAGAAGAAGGTTTTTAAGGTATATTTTTGGAATATAGCGGGATGGAAAAAGTGGATGAAGGAAGAAGGAGGGATTAACAAAGATCTGATGTAGTATATTGCAGAGTTTGACTACATAGGGTTGACAGAGACGTGGGTGGAAGAAGAGGCGTGGACAAGTTTCAAAGATAAAATGCCTGAAGGTTTCAGGTGGAAGTGTAGAGCGGCGAAGAGGGAGAGTAAGAGAGGAAGAGCGAAAGGGGGTATAATAACAGGTGTAAAAAAGTTATGGGAGGAGGTAGAGGAAGGCTACATGGACACAGAGATGATACAAGGGAGAACGAATAGGAGGGGTGGAGAGGAGTGGGGATTTTACACGGTTTACAGTAATCAGCAAATAAAGTAGGTGACCAAAGAGTTAGAGGAGGTAATGGAACGAGAGGAGGAGAGGCAAATAGTCGGAGGGGACATGAACGCAAGAGTGGGGAAAGAAAGGATTCTGGAGGAATGGAGAGGAATAGGGAAGAGGGATGGGAGGAGATCAAGAGATGAGGTGGTGAACGGAGAAGGGAAAATTTTATTAGTTTGGATAGAGGAAAGAAAGTGGGAGTTACTTAACGGATTCGAGAAAGTAGATAAGGAGGGGGAGTACACGTATGTAGGTCCCAACGGAAGGTCGACAATTGACCTTGCTTTGACGGATGAAGAAGTTAGGAGAGATGTGAAGAGATTCACAGTCGGAGACAGAGCGGAATCAGATCATATGCCGATAGAAATAGAACTATGGGGGGAAGCCAGGAGGAAGGTTAAAGAAGGAAGAGAAGGTAGAGGAATCAAGAACGTATGGAACGACGAAACAAGGAGGGTGTATCAGGACAAATTAAGGGGCGTGGAATGGGGAGACGTAGCGAACATAGAGGAGGCTAGCAAGGAGATGGGCCGGGCTATAATAAGGAGGAACAAGGGAAAGAGAGAAGGAGAAGGGTCGTGGTTCGACGAGGAATGTAGAAACGGGAAGCAGAAGCTGAGGGGAATTCTGAAGAAGGCGAGAAGGGGCGAGATATCCTGGGAAGAGTATACTGAGGAGAGGGCAAGGCAGAAGGGACTGTGGGAGATGAAGAAGAAGGAGAGTAGACAAAGAGAGGTGAAGGATGTGCAAGATTTGAGAGGGGAGAAAGAGATATGGGAGTACCTAAGGAAGCGAAGAAAGGGTAGGGGAGGCACGGGGAATATTGGGAGTGAGGAGTGGAGGAGACATTTTATGGATTTATTAGGAGGGGAGGAGGAGAAGGAAGAAGGTGCAGAAGGGAGATTGAGCCAGGGAGGGGAGGAGGAATTTACTTGGGAGGAGCTGATGAAGACAAGGAGCAGGTTGAAGAAGGGCAAGGCCGCGGGCGAGGATGGAGTCGATACGGAAGGCTGGATAAATGCACCAGAGGAGGTGTGGAGAGAGACCCTCAGGTGGTTAAATGACATATGGATGGGTAGGAGGGATTTGCCAGGAGCTTGGAAGGTGGCGATAGTGGTTCCGATATGGAAGAAAGGAGATAGGGAGAGGGCTGGAAGCTACAGGGGGATATCGTTGTTGGATGTGGGATATAAAATATATGCAGGGAGCAAGATTAGAAGAGGAGGTGGAAGGAATGGAGATCCTACCAGGGGAGCAGGCGGGATTTAGAGAGGGAAGGGGTACTAGGGACAACTTATATGTGCTGAATTACGTAGTGGAGAGGGAACTGTCGAACAAAGGGGGAAGGTATACGCTATGTTTGTTGATCTCAAGGCGGCTTTTGACAAAGTAGTAAGACGCACCCTGATGAGGGCTATGGAGAAGGCAGGGGTGGTAACAATAATTAGTCAGATTTATGAAGAGACCTGGTGTAGGGTGCAGGTAGGAGAGAATCTGACGGATCCATTTGGAACAACAAGAGGGAGGATTTGGTCGTTGGCCTTTGCGGACGACGTAGTGCTACTGGCGGAATCGGAGAAAGGATTGTTGGAGATAGCAAAAAGATTGGAAGGGTTCCTGGATAGGAGAGGACTGGAAGTAAACGTACAAAAGACAAAGATAATTGTATTCAGGAAAGGAGGAGGAGGAAGAAAAGAAGCGCAGGTGAGATGGAAAGGAGAGATAATAGAGCAGGTGAGGGAGTGGGCATACCTAGGATATGTACTCAGTGAGAACAACAGTGGTGACGCGCACATAAGACATATATGTAGGAAGGCGAAGAAGGCGGTGGAAGGGCTGAAGACAAGTTTATGGGGGAAGAGAAAAGGGAAGTTCGAAGAAACAATGAGGATTTGGAATGTATGTGTACGGGGCATAATGATGTATGGGGCGGAAGTATGGGGTGTCAAGGAAATAAAAAGAGTAGACACCGGACTACATCGTGTGGCAGGAAACGGGAAGCGAGAAGATGGCGGTGGAGGCGGGCAGGAGAGTGGCAAAGTATGAGTTGGGGGTGAAGGGGAGGGGAGAGAAGACTTTGGGGAAAAAGGGAGAGAAGCCGGAAAGAGTTATCAATATGGGAGGTGGCAAGGAGTAGACTGTACGAGAAGGCGGGGTGGTCGGTGGGGGAGATGGAAAGAAGAAGAAAAGAAGGGCGTCTGGTGGAGAGAGAGTTGGTAGGGAGGTGGGTGCAGGTGGAAGCCCAGGAGAGGGAAGGAAAGATAGAGAGAGCGAGGTACAATGGAAGATACAGGGAATTGCAAGTGTACAGTAGGAGGCCGGAATATCTGGGGGGAAGGAAGACAGCCGAAGAGGAAAAACTATTGGCGAGATTCCGGTGTGGAAACGAGGAGAGGAATAATAAGTATTGGATGAGTGAGGAATACAAGAGGTGTGAAGCATGTGGAAGAGGGGCGGATGATTGGAAACACTGGTGGGAAGAATGTGAAGAATTGGTATGGAGTAGAGAGGAAGAGAAGCTGGGTCGGGACTGGAGAAGGGTGCTAGGAGAGAGAGGCGAGGGAGTGGAGATGTTGAGAAAGTTAAAGAAGAGAAAAGAAGAGGGAAGATGTAGGAGGGTAGGAGGGAGAGAAATAAATAATACATAATTTGTTGTAGATGCAAAGGCAGGATGAGAGATGGAGGAGTAGGGAGCCAACAAAAGAGAAGGGAAGCGAGGACCAGGAAGGAGACGAGGGTATATGAGGGAGGAGAGACGCGCAGGATCGCATAATCTATATATGTAAATAGTTAATTTGGTCAAAATATGCGTGTAAATATGCCAATAAAGGTTGTTACTACTACTACTACTACTAAGAATATTTCCTAAAATACTTGCGGAATTTCGTCCGTGACTGTCAGATAATACAAGAACATTTCTCATAAGTTGAGAATCTTCGTCTGCTTTCATTTCTTGAGATGCAGTCTGAGGATTCGTAGTCACAGAGAAAGTTTTTGGTGGTACCGGATTTTGCGAACACGCAACGGCCGACCGCTGATCCTTCACAAACTTCTTCGGTGGGATCTCATTTTGGTAACTTCCAATGTGTGATCGATATATGATTGTTGCATTTGCCTGCGGCATTGTTGAATAAACATGACACCTTTGGTTACTAGGCTTAAACTTTTTAGATTTACTAACTTTTTCACTTCCCTAATGGGCTCTCAATAATTTGGTTAAGCAAACTTCACAAGAATTTAATTTTTGTTCTAATAAATTAAGTTTATTTAACAGTTTAAATATAATTTTTTTATTATAAGTGCGTTTTCTTGTAAATACGTTGTGTCTATTAATAAACGTTTCAATGGAATCATTTAAACTCGTCGGAAGAACTAAATACGTTTGTATTAATAATCTTAGGATTGTCAACGTAACTAGAATTTAAATCACTTTTCAATTTATCGATAAGTTTATTTTTGTTGCCACGAATATCCATACCTCTTTTTTGGAGAAGTTCTTTTAACTCCGTGGCCTTTAACGAGCTGATTTTAGTTTTGTTGTCAACCATATTAATACTGTTTAGAGTAATTGAAGCACTAAAAATACTAGATGAAACACAATATTTCATTCGTCAAGTTATAGTTTATTTTCACCGTTTGTTTTACCTTTGTTTTATAATCAACGAGGAAACACGTGGTTAGGTGCGAACACTTCAACGTGCGTACGATCAAAAATATGGATTAATCTTACACCTAAATGAAGTGAACATTAATTAAACAGGTCCATGAAGACTACCAGCTAGTAAAGGTCTCAACCATTCTTAACATTACTTTTTTATTACATTATTTATTATGTTGCATAATGTGTGGGTGAAGCATATCCCTTTGCATTCACTCAGCAAAAAATTATTTGTAGTTTCAAAGTATCCGGAATTGGGCATACAAACGAAAAGATTTTTACTGAAAATGAATGTTTAAGCTCCTTAAGTTTTTTTACCTTCCAGTGACTCTCTTATTTGCTTCTATATTTAAAATAAATTTTCGTGGATGTAATAAGTGATGCTGGACGTTTTGCCCTCTATAAGCTGAATGTGCAAGTGATGCAAGCATGAAAGACAAACAGTTTATACGGACACTGTTTATTTAAAGGGACAGAAATTAGATGTAATACACATGCAACAACCCACGTTAACAATAATAGTATTTCTTGTGTTATAAATCGTGTTGTTGAATTGCCCCTAGAAGGGTTGTGCCCAACGTTTCGCCAAAGTCAATATGACTTTACCGAAACGTTGGCGTCTTCATGTTGGTCTTCTCGGTTGTAGTAATATTTGGACTGTATAACATACCTTTTATATATCCTTACATAGAAGCTAATATACCTGTTCTTGTTTTTCCAGCGGGATTTTTGTTTTAGGATTTTTTTAGCAATCTGATTTAAAAATGATGTAAAAACAACTGTTTCAGTGCATTACGTGAAAGAAGGGAAACGAAGATGTAGGGCGACGAAACAGGAAATGGACAGGTGTAGGAACGAAGAATAATTGGGGTTATAAAAAATGATTGGAAAGATGGACGGACGGATGGAGAAATTATGTAGATAATTTAAAAAAAAATAGCTGGAGAACATTTACTTGTTGCAAAGTTGAGATGCGATCATCCAATGCGAGTAGACTATGAGCTTTATTCATCCAGGTTTGACTGAATAGATCAATTCCTGGACTTGCAATAGGATTGATTGTGAAAATGCTGTTTACAATACGCGAAACTTCAAAAATTGCTCGAAAAAAAGCTTCACCTAAAAGAAGACGTACTACTGAAATTGCTGATTTCATTGATTTTTAAATGTGGGTAATGTATATAAATATAAATAAGAGATTATCAAAGTAAATAAAGGTGGCGAATGGTCGCTGCTTATGTTAGAGTAGAAATACTGACATGTAGAAAAATACCCTTTTTGAAAGATCTATAAATCCGATGTTCCCGTTTTTAATATCCGCTCGCTTGTAATATTTTATGTATGGTCTCCATTTCTTTACTGTTGTTGATATCCTCTGCTATCCTTTTTAACCTTGTGACGGTACCCGTGAGAATCTACGAATCAATATTTTTTGTTGTTTATGGTTTTAGATTGTTAAGTGCCATTTTGCGCTGCATCCGCGGACACGATGGCAGTATACGTCTTTTCTGCGGACACATACATCCTATGTTATTAGGCAACTGCTCTAGTGCTTATTTGTGTTGGGTTCAATACTGTTAAAAACATCTGTATGCTAGCCTAAGTGTGCCGCGCTGCGAGTAGTTGTTACTCAGCTCTACGAGAGCGCTAGGGTGTCGGTTGTTTCAATCACGTGTAATTTTGATCTTTTTACTTTCTTATACTTTATGTATAAGTATAGGAATCATGAAAATTTTCGCACTCGAGATTTTAACGGTTATACGTTTTGAGGTCCCCTGAATCGATTGTGAATATTTTGGAATGACGTCTGTGCATCTGTGTGTCTGTCTGTGAGTGCGCGATCTACTGTCACACGGCTAAGTTAGAGCTATGAAAATTTAAACTTAACATTTGTATATAGCAAGGAGGAAAACGTCCTATTTTGAAAGCAATATCTCAACCGAAAGTGATGGTTTACTCTTATCGCCTTTTTCCGTATCTCTAAAACGGTACGAGTTATCGAAAAAGATATTCTCACAAAAGTTCAAAATATTGATACAAACAAACTTTTATTTGCAAAGTTTGTTTGAAGTGTTGTGGTATACGGTGAAAATTATGACATGTTAGTGAACATTGAGCATCATTATTCTCCATCAAGGAAGTGTATATTTCGCCAGCCATACCACGTAGTTTCTTCCTTTTGTAGAGGAAAATACCTATTATTGTGGATTAGACTTCATAGTGGTCTCTTGTAAGCAACGAGTCATTGTTAATTTTTTTCGTCGTAGTAAGTTAACGAATTTGTTTCTTCTTTTATCGATCCGTTTTAAATATCTTCAGTTAGTTTGTGGTATTCTCTGAATTGTGTCTTATTTTTTCAAGGTCTTTTTGTGGACCTCTGTGATATCGGCGCTGGGCGCCAAGTTCGAATACAACGGGGTTGACATAGCAACATCGTCTCGAGTTGGGGCTCGGAATCCAGGTGTGGAAGCCGTGAATTAACCGGATCGAAGTACTACATCACTTTGTGTCTCGCGGACCTAAGTTTAAATGAGTGAACAATTATTTTAATGTCGCTCATGGCGGCACCGGAGACGTTTGGTATCAAGTTAATGTTTTGTTTGGCGACCTTCTGTATATTTAAGTACTTCATTTACTCGACATTTTATCAAAATTCCTTTCACGTGCACCGTTGCGGTGGCATGTGTTGTTGTGTCCTATTTCGAATATAAATTGTTTATTTTTAAAGTTTGTGGACAGTTTTGATATCTTTCCAACTTGCTTCGATACTTAGCACACTGTAAATTTTAGGGTAGGTCTGTATAAATGTATGTCGGGTGGCGCTCTAGGTTGTAACCTGCCTCCACGTTCGGCTAGAATTGGCCGAGGCAGCCAAATATCAGTGCAATTGATATTATCCTTCTTAAACTAATCTTTAAGAATGATTCTTTGAGGTATTATTTGTAAGTACGACGCACATACGGGTTTGTCGGGTAATGACATGTAGCTAAGTATTACCCAATATTTAAATTAATTGGTCGCAAATGAAATTTATAAAATGCAGTTTTGCATAAATTACGGTCGCAACATTGATCGTGCGAGACTATTCAATAAGTGTATCTTCGACTAGTTGATATGTTTAATATATGAATGAAATCATTGGAAACCTGCTGGAGTTGCTATAAAATATAATACGAATTTATCTTAATTATAGTTACTGAAATCAAGTCGAACGTTACACGCTGGGAGTGATGATTAATGGCATACAAATGTTATCACATATTTTTAATTGTTGCAGTGTAATTATCGATAAATTCCATTTTTCTGTTCATATGAAAAATTAATAAGTATGTCGGTAGTAGAGTAGTTTCAGTCTAAGAAATACACAATGACTCATCAAAACCTGGGCTAACAAAACTAGGCGGAGGTGAATGGGCAATATTAAGCCGGGGGCGTTTATTTAAATATGGAATATTATTGAAAATAAGTGTTGGTAAAAGTAATTGGCAGTAATAGAGAATAAAATAAATGTAAGTTATCTGTTAATATATACTTATACACATAAATATATGCGACGTATTCACTGCACACGCTATTACGAGCAATTGTCACGCCACTGTGATTAGCGCCTCCCCCTTTATTAGTCATAATAGACTCGCTCGACCAGTTTTCGACTTCTGTGCATTTTAATTGATGTGTATTTCTTAGACTGAAACTACTCTACAGAGTGTATGCAGTGGGTCATACTATCTACTAATTGTAGAGGCAGTTGTATTGCGTGAACCTTTTCCTTTGTTGTATTATGTTATTTTCGCAGTTTCATTTTAGTTTCACAATAATAACAATACTAATAATAGTATGAATAGTTTAATTGGCGGGTTTATATTTCAAATTATGATACCTTAACTATAAGTGGTTATCGGAGGTTATTTCAGACGAAAATGTATAAATAATGGTTACAATTTCATAAGGTTGGATCGACATACCGGAGGAGGAGGCACGGGTATTTATGCTAAAATATCATTAATTTTATACGTTTGCCATTAATGCTAATATTGAACAAATATGGATAATTGTAACATTTTAACAAGCACATTGGCGTACGTTTAACTTATAGACCCCGAATTAACGATTAGAAATAGTTTCTTGAAGCAATATGTAGTGTTTTTTCTAATATCATAGGTAACATGTTTAGGAGACTTTTATATCGATTTTCTAAGATTTAATGAAACGTATGTTGCTCAGCTGTGCTCTCTTCCGGATGACCACAAACAAATAATTTCGGAACCACCGCGTGTTATACTGTTTTTATTTTTATCAGATGCATAAGAAACAACAAATTTTGGAGTAATAGATGCAAGTGACATTTTTCACACTGTGAAAATGCATAAAAACAGTATAAACGAAGAAACTATAGCGAAGTATAGCAAAATTACTATAAACCATTAAGAAATTACGTAATGTGTGTGTTGTACGTCAAGAAGAAAAAGCCTGAATCAATTTTTAATTTAAAAATCAACAATAAAGATATGTGGTGTAGCTTGAAGACAATAGGTTCATCAATACAAGCCATAAATCTATACCGGTCAATTAAAGTAATGCAATGAGGTAATTCATTATTACCAACATCCAGCACCGGCAACTACTCAACGGAATGATTCAGCGAGTTGATTGATCATTATATAATGTTCTCTATGAAATACTCTCGAATCCTTGCACTTTAAAAGCGGGAATCCCTCAAGATAGCGTTTTAGGTCCGCTATTGTATATTATTTAAATCAACAATCTTTACAGGCTAATATTTTTTTGAATACACTAACAACTAAAATAACATTATAAACGACGCATTAAACAACTTCTTTTTAGTGCCTGGTAATTGATATCAAATTATGTTTCAAGCAACACATCATAAACTTATACAAAATGCCTAAGGCCGCCTAACATTTGTATGTTCATATCAATCCCTGTTGAACCAAAAGTTAACATTGCTCTTATGTTATTCTCTGATACTACCGGATGATCACCACTGTGATGTACTGTATGGTTCAGCTGGCAGCAGTACACACTTCGTGGCTTTGTTTAGTATTTGTAGTCTTCTACATTTTGCCTGTTTGTCATTCAAAATTGTTATGAATAAATTTCCAGGACACTTATATAATAAAATAACCTATTTACGCATATATAGCCAGCGTTTGGTATAACCTACGTGCTTATTTTAAACCTGTGTCATTTTCACGTTCACATTATGTAATCAATAAAGGCGATTATTGTGATTATTATCAACACACCATACAATTGCAAGTGTTGCAGTTGGGTTTTAATTATGATATTAAGGTATATTATTATATATCAAATGTTGTACATTTAGCGCACATTTACTTATATTAGGGCTCAGTAAATACTTATGAAAACGAGGACGGTCGGTGGATTGATGACACACAAGTGGCGTGCGGGCTAGGGGCGACTGTTTGTTGCAGTAGTTGCGCTGTTATAGCGATATTTGTATTATAGTCACTGGTGTGAACAGTGACTAGTATTATTGGTTGATTACTGAGATGTATTAATGACAACTGCTTTGACACTTACAGGTGAGCGAGTGATTGCCGGTGGAGTTGCAGTGACGTTGTTGCTGCTGTTGTTGCTATTGTTGTTGTTGTTGTTGTGGTTGCCATTGTGACGATACTATTGTTGTTGTTGTCATGGGACGCAACTGGTGATGCCCCGTTCATCAAGGTTACCAGCGTGATAGCTAGCTACCTGCTTGTGTTATGGATAGCGAATGTAGGCCATCCTGTTACCTCAATGCGGGTTGTACTGGGGCACACGACACAATTCTATGAAGTGTTGGTATGCGAGCTATCTGCGGATGGCTCGCGTGCACAGGCATGTAAATGCGATTATTGTGACAGGCATGTTAAGGCGATTATTGTGATTATTAGCAGTTGCAGTTGGGTTTTAATTATGATATTAAGGTATATTATTATATATCAAATGTTGTACATTTAGCGCACATTTACTTATATTAGGGCTCCGTAAATACTTATGAAAACGAGGACGGTCGGTGGATTGATGCTCACACACAAGTGGCGTGGGCAAGGGACGACTGTTTGTTGCAGTAGTTGCGCTGTTATAGCGATATTTGTATTATAGTCACTGGTGTGAACAGTGACTAGTATTATTGGTTGATTACTGAGATGTATTAATGACAACTGCTTTGACACTTACAGGTGAGCGAGTGATTGCCGGTGGAGTTGCAGTGACGTTGTTGCTGTTGTTGTTGCTATTGTTGTTGTTGTGGTTGCCATTGTGGCGATACTATTGTTGTTGTTGTCATGGGACGCAACTGGTGATGTCCCGTTCATCAAGGTTACCTAGCGTGATACCTAGCTACCTGCTTGTGTTATGGATAGCGAATGCAGGCTATCCTGTTACCTCAATGCGGGTTGTACTGGGGCACACGACACAATTCTATGAAGTGTTGGTATGCGAGCTATCTGCGTATGGCTCGCGTGCACGGTAGAACAGGTTCGGAACCGACCTATGTCGCTTGATCTGGACCGGTTATCCGGTGGTCCATTGTATCTGATTCATCGCGCGAGACTTGACTATTTCGTTTGCCTCTTCTCTTCTTATTAACGTCACACACTGAAGATTAGGTGTACAGGAAGTCATTCATGAACGAGCAATGGAGAGGCGGATAAAGAAGGTGTAGGCACGATCCGAAGAGTGCTGAAGCAAGGGTGCTGGAGTTATGTTATGTATGTTAATACTAATTACGGTCGGTATTCATAATAACTAATTACTGTTTGTCTTTTCATGTTGATTGCTATACAATCTGGTTCACCGAATGAATGCACGCCCATGTGAGAGCATCATCTATCGGCTCGTACGCATCTTTCATGGAGCAGGAGTTTGGTAACGTAGACAAATACTTGACTTGCGTGGGCCTATGTGACAGTGAATGCAATTATTATTAGGCGCCACTTATTAAGGGCGGAATATCTTGTATTGACTAACGATGTGAATTTTTTATCTGGTTTGTTCATTTTACATTACCTGCAAGTGATATGATGTATTAAGCTTCGCAGTGAATCATCGACCTACATATTTACACATTCATGTGTCATTCATCCCCTTACGGGTGTTTTTCTCTCGTTAATACAAGTTGTAAAGATTAACGGGTTGGCAAGTAATGAAAAATTGATTTTACAAAGTTAGAAACATCTTGACTAAATACCCACACAAGTTGTAAAGGTGCATTTTTTATGGGTACCGAAGTGTACATTTTTATAACGGCACTACGATTTTTACCTTGAAACAACCGTGAAAAGAGGTTTTTTGATAAACGTTTTTTAACGGCTAGGAAAATTTGCATGCTTTACTGTGCTAATACTGTTTTTGAAGTAGTATATTGTAGACCTAGGCGGTAAAGTGGTAGTTTTCCAGGCCGAAAGAAGATATGGACAGGCGAGGCGTAGCCGAGCCTGGCCACTTCTTGAGGCCTGAAAAATCACTTTGCCGCCGTGGTGTACACGTGATTTTTTTATCCTACACTACACTGCGGTCTTATCGAGGTCTTATTTGTTTCCAATAAAATCCTGTTATATTTTCATTATGAACTTTATTTTAGAACTACAATTAATTAATTACAGGAGCCAAACGGACAAAATTTTCAATTTCTTGTTGTCGAAGACAACGTTCCCCAGTGACATTATCATTATCTTTCACCAACAATGTGGATTTTAGCATCGAATGAATGGACCACAGTGTTGAAGACTTATATTTCTGTGACAACTCTGATGAATAGGTTAAAATGACGCTCTCGCTGTATTTTTTAACTTCCTTGGAAGCACACCACTGCATAAATTGGTCGTACTGGAGGTTGTATTTGGCTTTTGATTTTTTTGGCAATAAATCAAGTGAAATCTCGTTGGCTTTATCACTAATTTCTGGCGGAGTAAGGTCTTCCATTTCTTTTTGGATATTTTCTTCAATGGCACTTGATTTATAAACAATAATACTGAATCACACTGAATTACACAAGACAAACAAACAAATGTACGGAATTCTAGACTTGTTCCAATTTGCATAACTGACAATTTGACAATCACACACTACACAGGGACACAGGGCAATATTTATTAATTATTAATTACAGTTGAATTATTACTTGTCTGTTGTCTGTCATTTTGTGCGTCGGTAAAGCAGGTTTTGATTGCCGTGCGTCACTTTGAGAAGTGGTCGAGAGAGAACGGTCGTTGTCGTACAAAAGAGCAGTGTGATTGAAATAGATAAAATGCTAAAATAAAATGGTTCAATGTAAACGGGAAAAACTAATAAGCATGGAATAATTTACTTCCTGGCTTACACTAAAGTTTCACACACACTTATTTCGCACCATTTTGACACGTTATTGGTCCGCCACCTAGCGGCACAATTTATTAACTATTTTCTCGGCTAGCAGTTTATGGCATATTTTGCCGGGCTAGCCGTGGAAACGACCACTTTCTCCTCTCTGAGAAGCCGTTAAAATTACACTTTCTGATAGTGTAGGATAAAAAAAAATATTGTTCGCATCAGGAATGCAAATTGCACGAATATTTTGTGTCAAGCCTGCTTGTTTTTAGCGCGTGAGAATGTGAAAATTCATTCGAACACTACTGTTTTGGAAATAAGGAAGCTATAATCAAAACTTATTTATTTTTATCGTGCAGAATCGTCACTTTATTATGCCCTCTTTGAACATTTACAGTGATAATTTATTACTATTTTTGAGTTACTAGCAACTATTAGTTTAAACTTGAAATTTAAAATACTTCACACATAAAGAGTCTTGTTTAACCAATCAAGTTTTTTCACAGTAAGTGGATTTCTAATGGGTGTTTTTTAAGCCCGATAGAACTTACGAAAGAGTTAGCTGTCAAACGAACTGTCATACTGCGCTCACTTTTTGCCATTTATGATCAGTACACTCTGGCAAATCATCATGAATAGATTGACGCTTGAACAGCGCTACCAACTTACCCAGACTAGAAAATCAGTCATCAATTCGTGCAACTTATAGACAACTTCGTGATTTATATGGAGCAGATAATCGTCCATCTGAGCAAGTCATCCGTCGAACGGTGGATAGATTTCATACCATATATTCTCTAAATGATGCAATAACACCAACACATCGAAGGAATGTGCGTACTGATGAGAATATCGCCTTTGTAAACGAAAGTGTGGAAGAAGATCCAAATTTATCGGTTCGTCGTCGGTCGGAGGAATTTGGGCTCTGGCCGTCCACTACGTGAAAATTTAGCACAAAGGTCTTGGCCTACACCCGTTTAAGATCCAGCTGGTGCAGGAATTAAAGCCACGGGACCATCATATGCGTCGTTCTTTCGTCGATTGGGCTCTAGAGCAGTTGGAAACTCAACCGATGATTTATCGCCAAATTGTGTTTAGCGATTAGGCTAATTTTTGTCTTAACGGGTTTGTCAATAAACAAAATTACCGCATGTGGAGTAAAACCAATCCACAACAGACACTAGAGATTCCATCACATCCAGAAAAATGCACCGTTTGCTGCGATTTACGTACTGGTGGTATCATTGGACCTTATTTCTTCAAAAATTAAGCCTGAGGTCGCCTAACGGTCAATGGAGATCGTTACCGCACCATGATCAATGATTTTTTGTTTTAAAATATGGACCATGGAATTGGCCTTCCAGGTCGTGCGATGTGACACCTCTAGATTATTTCCTGTGAGGCCACGTGAAGTTTGTGCTGATAAACCAGCAACAATTGACGGCTTGCAAGCCAACATCGTTCGTATTATTCGTGACATACGGCCAGCAATGCTCAAAAAAATGTCCAGAATGCGCTTCGTTAAGAGCAGCCGCTGTGGCCATATGCCTGAAATTATTTTCAAATCATATTAATGTATTGGTCTTTCGAATAAAAAAATTCTTGGATTAAAATTTAATTTTTCGTGTAATATTTTACAATTTAAAGTTCTATCACGCTTAAAAAACAACTTTCATTAGGAACGAAACATGTCGTTAAACAAAATGCTTACATCTTAACGATCTCCTCCTATCGCAATTTAAAATAATCGTTAACACTCATCCATTCGATTCTATCAATTGATTTGTATTAGCTAAAAATAGGTAATATAATTTTATATTATTGTGTGCTCTTATCTAGCTTTCCTTTCGACGAAATCCTCTTTTGATGGATATCACATAAAGTGCGCGTCAAAGTAACTTCTCGAAATATAATAGAATTCAAAAATTGGAGACTTATATTTGTCAAGTTAAAAGTGTAACAATATACAGCGATTTGTATCAAAAATATGTCGTGCTAACCAAATATGCAATTGAAACCCACTATATAGTCCGTATGGCACTTTTTGTACAGAACAGAACTAAAAAATCAAACGGTTTATGCATTACCACTAGATTTTCTTAAAGTAATTAGAGAAGTATGCTGAATTCTGAAATGGACCACAGTCCATCTTATTTGAATTGGTTGATTTATGTTAAATTAGATTTGCACCGGTAAACATCTGTAGTTTTATCCCAATGGTAATCAAGTGAAGAGAAAATTGTAATATGTCATACCTTTGCTAGATATACTGATACACGCAAACCCAGATTGCCAACACTTGCACAAGGTGTCTACCTTCCTCTCCCGCGGCCCCTGCATTTCCTTTTCCACTGGTAGCGACCATCGACATCTCCGGGCAAATATCCGCATAGACTCCACGCCCGACAAGCTGTACCTCCTGAAGAGGCATCTTCCTACCCCGCACTGGAGCCATTTCCTCTACTTACCGACCTCGATGATGACTACACGTAGCAAGTGTATACCATTTAGCGGATGGACTCCACCGGCACAGACACGGCGCCGATACAAGTCACGAAGATGATCTCGGAGCAGATACGGAAACTCTTGTAACGGCGGAAAAAAATGATTTGACAATGTCGAACCAGAAAGTGCATAGACCTGCATCCGATAACAGGGAGTGGAGGAGGAGTACATCAGCATCCTGCTACGCCCGTTGCACCACCCCTTCCAGAGAGAGGTTGATATTAAGGTGTTCGTCACGGCGACCTTATATACCCATTTTCTTCTCCGCCTGCCTGGAAGGAGTGGCCAGTGGATGCGGTTGTGAGGACCAAGGCATTTCCATCGACGGCCGCGTGTGCGTGTGCGTGTGCGTTTGCGTGTGCGTGTTTCTGTGTACGCGCCCTAGCGTCCAAATCATTGAAGCTAATACTATGAAACATTAAATTTGAGATAGCAAGGAAGAAAACGTTAAAGTTTGAAAGTAATATCTCAATTGTTGGTTTACTCTTATCATATTTGATAAATTGTTATAAAACTTATATATATATTGGAATTTTTAATTTATTCGAAGTTTTTTACGAAAAATTGACTATAACGCAGTTCAGCGCGGACGTTTTTACTATAAAATATTCCTCGTTTCATAAGCAAAGATTAATATCAAACAATTCATGTGACTAAGATAATGATGGAAATGAACGATACATACACATCGCTGCGAATCTCCACACGAACACGTGACGGAGCACGGCTTTCTGTTCCATCCAACCGTGTGGACGTGTTAAAGGGCATGTTCGTTTTCGCGACGAGACTCTGCTTGAGTTTCGGTTAGATAGGCTGAATACCCGGAATTAAAGTTAGAATAATCATGACGAATATTTTGGTCTGACAACCATTATCCAGAATGAGTTTTTAATATCAAATACCAGTCCTATCAAGATCAGCGTAAAGTACTATCTCATTATTTATCAAGTCATTTATAAGCCGGCGTTATATTGTGTCGAATAATCTTATCTTGTAGACAAATTACAAAGGCGTTTATCTTGTGTGGTATTAAGAAAATTCCGCCAAAAATACATTACATGAATATGCGACCAATTTCAGTTTAACGACGATTGACCTCCTTATAACAGGCAATACTGTGGCAAATGCACCATAGGGATTTCAGTAAACAAAAAATGGAACGCCTTGGAATTATAGCAATCGTATATAAATACAATGCGGATATCGTATTTAGTGGTCATTTTTACCCGCTGCCCCAAACCTACATTTTGACTACCGATATTTTTGACATATTCGAAATTTGTATACCCCTTTCCACAATATATTTATTAAGATTTATATGTACACATTTCGACGACTGTGCTGTCATAGTCAACGTGGGTGGAGTCTCATACTAACAAATCTAAAATATAAAACATAAACTTCAAACACAATAGAACATCAGTCATGCTATTAAATTGTAGTTACAACCTGCATTTATTAACTTAAACTTGTTTATAGCTATTAAGGCAACTAGAGTTTTATAGACAGTTTAAAAATCGAGGTCGTAGTTTCAATTCGAGCGACCGCAGGGAGCGAGAATTTAATAGACCGAAATTTTTAAACCATAAAACTCGTGTTGTCTTCAAGATTTTTTCTAACCCTAATACGTATAAGCAAACTGATTTTTTAATTCAAGAAATTTAATAAACCATATCAGATCTGTCAGTCGCGTCACAAATACGCAAAATGCGAAGATTGCTGTGGGTATCATGGTAACATAAAATCAACAAAGTTTTGATTAATTTCATTTCCAAAATGAATGAAAGTGTCCCAGAAGAAATTAGAAAAAAATGAGAGGAACTGAGGAGCAATTTGTTGCCCATAAAATCTAAAAATTCATATGAAAAAGTGTATTTGATATTTCAAGAGTGGAAAAATGAAAAAAACATCGAGGAAGTAACCGAAGACGTTATTTTGGCATATCTTGATTGGAGGGTAAGTTAGATACAAGAAAAGAATATTAAAGACTAATTAATTGTGTTTACAGTCGCAAAAGTTGGCAGTAGCCTCGCTGTGGCCAGAATATTCAATGTTAAAGGCCACATTAAAAGCCAAAGAAAATATAGATATTAACAAATTTGGTGTTGTCATCCCATATTTAAAAAATCTAAATGTGGGTTATCGTAGTAAAAATCGAAGATTTTGACGCGTGAACATATAAAGACATTCTTGCAACAAGCTGATGATGGAGAATATTTGTTTGAGAAGGTAATAATATCAGTACAGCTTGTTCTTGAATATAAAGTCTGGGTTTTTATAGGTAGCTTTGATCTTCGGTATTGCTGGAGCGAGCAGGAAGTCCGAATTGTGCAATTTGAAATTTGATGACATACAGGATTGTGGCGATGTACTAAACGTTATAATTCCTGATAGTAAGACACATCAAGAAAGAAGATTCAGTATAATTAACGAAGGCTTTGGTGTTAACCCGATTGACTTGTATCGCCGTTACGTAGCTTTACGCCCCAAAGATTCACCCCCGAGGTTTTTTTACACTATTATAAGGGCAAATGTATTCGCCAGAATGTAGGAATAAACACTTTTGGAAAGCTACCTAGAAAAATTGCAACTTTCCTCAAACTGGACTATCCAAATAGCTACAGCGACCATTCTTTCCGCCGCAGTTCAGCGACTCTTCTTGTTAATTCAGGTACAGATACAGCTTGTAGGCGCTTATTATCATATTAAATTTAATTTATGATATAGGTGTAGATATTACATCGCTGAAAAGACATGGAGGATGGAAATCCTCAAGCGTAGCAGAATCGTACATAGAAGAGTCATTTGAGGAAAGAATAAAAATTGCAAAAAAAGTGTTCATTGATAAAAGTAACAAGTTGGACGAAAGAGCTGATGGAGGTAGCAATGAAAATGTTACAAATCAAAGTGAGAGAAGACACGAATGTGACAGTGGTGATTCAGCTAGGACTGATCAGGGCTTTCAATTTAATAATTGCACTTTTCACTTTTTTAAATAATTTCTGTAAAAAATATGAAATAAATGTCACTTGAATCGTATTTTTTTTAGTACGAATGAACTGAAGAGTGTTTTAACTATAAAATACGTCGTCATTGACGACGTTACTTTAAGAGGGGAAGACATTTTAACAACAAAATAACTAGTAAGCTCAAATGTACCATAGAAACAGTATAAGATATTAGGGTTAGAAAAAAGTAAATAAAAATACTTTTAAATGCATTTATTTGATTGCTAGAAGATAATTTTTTTACATTTGTAAATTGTTTAAACTTCTAACAAGTCCCAAATTCTTATATATCTTCGGCAACGGTAGATTTACTCAATTCTATTATGTTTGCGATGTTGTTTATAACGAATGAATATAGAACGTCTCGTTTGTAGTGGTTTTTATCGATCACTAAATTAGGACTGTCTAGATTTGCAACTACTTCGCAGCCGTCGGCAATAAAGACCGCATTGTTGAAAACAAACTTCAGCGAATGTATTAATGTGATGACAGCTGTTTCGCTCTACCTTGAGCGTGGCGGATATTGGCCTATATTGCGTTAAAACTATCATATGCATGTATATGTATATGTATACAGGGTGTCCCAACGATCTGACAAAGTTCCCTTACGGCGTTATGTCTGCGAATTCGAAAAAAGTATGTATCTACATGTTTAGACGGTCCCTAGGTTCATATTCTAAAAATATTTTGAGCCGACATGGGCGGTTCGTCAGCGGGGGGGCGACATAAATTTTACTTTGTTTAAATGGAACAGCCTGTATTTTTTAACATTTTTGAATTCTATGAAGAATTGTGAATACATACATATACAACTTGTTTGTCAAAACTCAATAGAACTGGTGATTTTCAATTTTTTTAGTTAAATTTTAGATATGCAGACTATGCTTCAAAAAATCATCTAACTGAGAGGATAGTTGGTGGGAGGGTAATTTTTTATCCGTGGACTAAGGGATCATCAATGTGAGTATTAATGCACCAAAGGATCCCCTTTTGTATACAGGGTGTTGTCAGTGTATTTTCAATCTCGCGCAACTTTAAGAGGCAAAATATCATTTTTTTCAAATGACACCTACTATCAAATTTACCAACACTCGATTCAAAATCAAATTCTGCGTCGACTGATGCTACATATTCCTATACCACTTCACTTCAGGTTTTCGAGTAATTTCAGTAAAATACTTTATTTGGTCACAAAATCAATCGCATTACAATTTTCGTAATATGAAACATAGTAGCCTAGTGTCACTTTAACGTTCTTATGACAGTGACAGTCTTTATCAATAAATTTAATAGACGCCTTAGTTAATTATTAGTTAAGTTATTGTTCCAAGCTTGTTTTTGAATGATGAATTTTTCAAAGGAAGAAATGGTAAATATGATGTACACAGTGGGTGAAGCAAACAAGAATTGCCTTTTAGCAATGAGGCTCTATAGGCAGAAGTACCCTGATTTAAGACAACAAAATGTTAGATGTCTGCGGAAGCTAGTTGATCGCTTCGAACGCACCGGGAACGTGGCATACGAGAGTAGGAGGGTGATTAATCGTGCTATTATTAACGAGAACAATGACTTAAACGTTTTATTGGAACTCCAAGAGAACCCACATGGAAGTGTGCGGACAATCAGTTCAAGTTTGAATCTAAGCAGATCTTCAGTACATCGGATAATTCAAAACCACAAATTCCACCCATACCATCTAGAATTGCATCAAGCATTAAACGGGAACGACTTCGATAATCGAATTAATTTTGCCAATTTAATGATGGAACGTATCGAGGAAGATCCGGCATTTATCAATAATATTCTTTTTACAGATGAGGCAACGTTTCGCAGCAATGGTGTGGTAAACATAATGTCCATTATTATGCTACCGAAAACCCTCATTGGGTGAGACAAGTTGATCACCAACACCAGTGGTCTCTTAATGTTTGGGGCGGATTATTGGGTAACTATGTAATCGGTCCCTATTTTTTTGAAAACCATCTTACTGGTACCGATTATTATCGGTTTTTGCGAAATGTACTGCATACTTTATTGGAAGATGTGGATTTGCAAACGTTGCGGGATATGTGGTTCCAACAGGACGGAGCTCCACCTCATTTCCAAAGAAGGGTAAGACGATATTTAGATCGTTGGATGCCAAACAGATGGATTGAGAGAGGTGGTCCAGTGTTGTGGCCTGCCCGATCACCTGATCTGACCCCGTGCGACTATTTTCTCTGGGGTTTTATAAAATCTCAAGTCTACCTTGAGGCTCCTACCACAAGAGAAAATATGAAAGTTAGGATTCAAGATTGTTTTAATAATATTACTCCTGAAGTCTTACAACGTGTCAGAACTAGTTTTAGACATCGACGGGATATTTGTGTTCAACAAAATGGAAACATATTTAAACACCTTTTGTAAAATAAAATTTGTTTTTTGTATATAAATGTTATTTTATCGTTTTTTACATTTAATTATTACTTGTCATTTGTCAGAATTAAAGTTGGTTTTGCTTGTATAGAGTACATTTCATTATTTTTAGCAACAATCAGCTCACTCGATGGTAAGTGGGCTCTGATGAAGTGGGCCGCCTTAGCTAAGAAGTCCTTGTTGCTTTAAATTAATTAATCTGATGTGACTTTTTAAAATGACTTTAATTGTTCGATGTAATTTGTAGTTTTGTGTTATCCCATTTACTGAAGTGACACTAGACTACTATGTTTAATATTACGAAAATTGTAATGCGATTGATTTTGAGACCAAATAAAGTATTTTACTGAAATTACTCGAAAACCTGAAGTGATAGGTATAGGAATATAGCATCAGTCGACGCAGAATTTGATTTTGAATCGAGTGTTGGCAAATTTGATAGTAGGTGTCATTTGAAAAAAATGATATTTTGCCTCTTAAAGTTGCGCGAGATTGAAAATACACTGACAACACCCTGTATACAAAAGGGGATCCTTGGGTGCATTAATACTCACATTGATGATCCCTTAGTCCACCGATAAAAAATTACCCTTCCACCAACTACCCTCTCAGTTACATGATTTTTTGAAGCATAGTCTGCATATCTAAAATTTCACTAAAGAAATTGAAAATCACCAGTTCTGTTGAATTTTGGCAAACAACTTGTACATCGATGTATTCACAATTCTTCATAGAATTCAAAAATGTTAAAATATACAGGGTGTTCCATTTAAACAAAGTAAAATTTATGTGGCCCCCCGGTGACGAACCGCCCATGTCGGCTCAAAATATTTTTAGAATATGAACATAGGGACCGTCTAAACATGTAGATACTTACTTTTTTCGAATTCGCAAACATAACGCCGTAAGGGAACTTTGTCAGATCGTTGGGACACCCTATATATATACACGAAAGATGGTCGAATCTTACACCTCAATGGTGCAGTGAACATTAATTAAAACAGGTCCATGAAGACTAACTGGTGGATCGCTAGACAATATTGTTTCTGGGTTATTACCCTTCGTCAGTAGCGATTACCAAGAACTTTAGTTGTTGAAATACCTTTACATATGTAGTGGCCATCAAAACTTCTTGGCGCGAGCCAATCACTCCTAACGAACAACTGACAACAGAACACTGACGAGACGATATCTTGTCTAACACCTAACAAGAGACGACTCTCAAACTTAATTGCAGCAATCCTTTGATATGTTGACACTGGACGTTTGACAGTCGTCTCTTGTTTAGTCTCCGCAAAGTGTTAGACTCTCGTCAGTGTTCTGTTGTGAGTGGTTCGTTAGGAGTGATTGGCTCGCGCCAAGAAGTTTTGATGGCCACTACATGTAAAGGTATTTCAACAACTAAGGTTCTTGGCAATCGCTACTGACGAAGGGTAATAACCCAGAAACAATATTGTCTAGCGATCCACCAGTTAGTCTTCATGGACCTGTTTTAATTAATGTTCACTGCACCATTGAGGTGTAAGATTCGACCATCTTTCGTGTAAATTTTACATTTTGCTGTCAGATTTGACAAGACACATTTTTAATATATATATGTGTGTGTCTGTGTGTGTGTCAGTGTGTGTGTCTGTGCGCGCTCTAGCGTCCAAACGATTATAGCTAGAGCTGTGAAACTTTAAACTTAAGATTTGCATATAGCTGAAAAGAAAACGTCCTATTTTGTGAACAATTGCTCAACCGGAAGTGAAGGTTTACTCTTATCACCTTTTTCCGTATCTCGAAAACGGTACGATTTATCAAAAATAAAATTCTTTTGTAAGTTAAAGACATTGAAATTTTAAACAACTTTTATTTGAAAAGTTTTTTCGAAAAATGTAGTATAACTGAGTATAAGAAAGTTCAGTGATACCCACTATTGCAATCGGGCCGCTAAAAATACGTGTGGCGCGCTCCAGCGCCTAACTACTGAAGGTCACACGATGATTCTTTAAGCTTAGAATTAGTATATAGCGTGGAAAAAAACGTCACATGTTGAAAGCAATATCTCAAACTGATGGATTAATCAAATCAACGTTTTCTATATCTCGAAAACGGTTCGCGTTATAGCAAAATTTGTTCGTATAAAGGTTATATACTGGAATTAAAAAAAACATTCGTTTGAAAAGTTTTTTTAGAAATAAAGTATAAGAAAGTTTCGTGCGGACCACCGCGGATTTTTTTCCTAGAAATCGCGAAATTTTTATAATTAGCGTTGCAGGGACTAAAATAGTGTATTTTGGCAATTAGAAATAAGAAAAAAAATAAATATCATTATTTTTTTGACGGTCGAAAACTGCATTTTTTCCAAAAATGTACAATTGTACAAAAAGGTGATTTTTGCAATTTTTTTTTCCTAGAAATCGCGAAGTAATTTCCAATTAGTGCAGCAGGTACTAAAATAGTGTATTCTGACTATTAGAAGTAAGAAAAAAATAATTATCATTGTTTTTTTGACGGTCGATAACTGTGGATTTTCCGAAGGGTACCCCCTTTGTACAAAAAAGTGATTCTTTCAATTTTTTCCCTAGAAATCGCCAAATATTGTACAACTATCGTAGCAGGGACTAAAATAGTGTATTATGACTATTAGATCATTGTTTCATTATCATTAGATCATTGTACAAAAAAGTGATTCTTATTATATACGATATTATATAACAAAATGTGCAGTTTCTGATATTCATTAAGTTTTGGGCGTCCAGGTTTTTGAACTTCTTTTACATCGTCATTTTCTCGAAATTTAAACTAAATGTTAGTCCCTGTAGATTGGCTAATAGGGCGATCTGGATATTTTGTAATAAACAAATCGCAAATTTGAATCCCTTCCGAGTTGTTGTCTTATGCTACCCAGTGGTGCTATATGATATGTTTGTATTGATATTTGACAACGAACCATCTATTTGTCAAATATAATCCCAACAGGGAAACGTTGATTTGTCGTAAACCTCGTTTTCTTAGACATTATGTACAACACTCAAATAGCGGCGAGTATAGCCAGATAAAGTTTGATTGTATTATTGTTTAGTTCGACAACACTAATTTTAATGAATCGCGACGTTGGATAACAAGGGAAATAAATAAAAGCAACACGAAGTAATGTACCGTTTTAAATTCAGAGATTTACTAAGATGAAGAATTCTCGATAAAATCACGTAAGTATACATAATCCGATAAGTGGGTAACATAAGGAGACATGTAATGACATAGGACGTTATAGATGTATATAAATTAGAAAGATACGCATCCATATAACGAAATTAACCCCCTTACATTGAATCCAGGCAAAATTGAATACAAAAAATATACTTAGCGGTTATAACTATTGCCGTCACGAAAGCAGTTGGTTGGCAGCCCTGACACATTTGCGCACGAAAAGTCACTAAGAAACAAGAAGGCCGGGCAATCGCATAATAATTAAAAAATAAATAAAATAAAAATTTATTATGAAATATTCTGTCATAATATTTAAATTGCAATGTGATTTCTGTAGCGCGCGAAGTCAGTGTACAACTGAAAAAGCCTGTCCAAGGATTTTTCTAACAAAAATGCTAGAAAAATTCTACTGAATTTATTCGGCGCAATGCATTCTCTTTCTAAAGAAAAAACCTTAATTACGATTTTGAGGAGTAGATAATTTGCTATCGCATTTACGATAATCGGCAATCAATTGTAAATAAATATAAATAAAAGTAATGACTTACTTGATTTTTAAACATTTTTGCTTGCGTTACGACGATGACTAATAAATTTCCAAAGGCCACGGATAAGTACCAGGCGGCAATCGTCACAGTTTTCATGCTCTTCGGGGCCTGTAATTAAATAATTTAAATTCCACTCAATTGACTGATACAAATGCATTACTTGCGTGAAAGAAAATTCCAGTCCAGCTATGCCAAACATTATTTCCGCTACGGAAATAAGAAAGTATTGCGGAATTAACCACATTATGCTCACTGAATTCGGTGGCAAAATTGTATATAGATTAGCAAACTGAAAAGAGAAGTAAATTAACTTGAATATTCATGTTAGATATAAATGCATATCAAATTCACATGATTATACTTTATATTATATTGCGCATTATCAGTTAGATATCAATACTAAATATAAATAAAAAACGTTTATAGATGTTATCTTAAAGCGACTAATCTTTCATCGATATGCAAAGGACATTTAATAACACAAAGTAAGTACTATGTCCATAAATAATATAAAAAATCTTTCATCGTTATTTATTTCTCAGTATTCGTTGACACTGATAAACTTTACATGGCAAAGGAAAAAGAAAGTTGATGACATATTGGGCACTAATGTATTTGCATCTTGTAGAATAAAATTAGGTTATGTAACTTCTATAAAATATTACTGTTATGTGGTGTAATTGTTGCTGTAAACAGGTATCACGGTAACTATCACGGTTAATAAACTGCACCCGAAACTGTGTTAATGAGTGGCAACAGAAGCAAACTCGAGCACGATAATATCGTTGAGGAAAGTGAACTTCTAAAAGCAGTGCATACTAATAAGATCAAGTGTGAAATAATGAAAAAAATCATAGGCAGATGATAATTGACCTAAAAAATCATATTAAAAACATATGATGGACATGAAAGAAGAAATGAAAATGAACTGGGCACAAAGAGGGAATGAAAAAAAAAACCAAGTGCCCAGTTTCTGGTATGAATTTGTTAACCTGGTCTATTTTACAATGCTAAGAGTAAAAATAGTCGCGAAAAAAACATTAACTTCGGAGTTCCCATTTATTAAAAAAGAAATAATAAATTGAAAAAACGGAAAAGACAATAACAATAACATACAATTATTTGTAAAGTATATGCCTGAATAAGTGTAAAAAATATATAAAATGAGTGTACATAAATTTGACACACAAAATACGAATGGAAAATTACGTTAATCAAATTTCTCCACACAGTCGGCACAGCATAGTATTGTGTGTTCCAAACAAATACAGAAACCACAAAACTTGCACGAATATCTTGATTTTCGGTCTTTGCAGAATTTGACCTTCTTCGAACAGTTGAAGTCGTCGGTCGGAGCTCTTCTGTGACTGAGACACCTGACAATTTAGGCGCTGATAGCCTTAGCCTGGTTACACACTGGGCGATTTTTACCGCGGCGGTAAATTTGCCGCTGCCGCCGATCTGCTAGTGGCGCGAAGAAACAAATGGGAGCTTACACATTGGGCGGTAAAAATATCGCGCGGAGATTTGCCGCTGACGGTAACTTTGCAGCCGTCGACTGCCACTGGCGCTGGCGGTAGTTTTGCCGTCGCTGTGTTGTCAGCGGCGCATGGGAATATATCGCCGCTTTCACATTGAGCGGATTTTTACCGCCTGATCAATTCAATTTGTGAAGTTATTTGCTTTTTAGATTGAATATATCTTCGATCCCACACGTACATATGTACTATCATGCACAGAAATAATGTCCCTGTACTAAAACAAGCGACGAAAAAGTAATAAAGCAATAACTTGTTGCCGATTCATTTATATTTTTCAAAATAACTATTTAAATTTTAATCACAATAATTAAGCGCAAATAAAATACGTGAACAAGAATCTCAGGGAACTAAAACAAAGGTGCAGAGTCACGTACGACAAGTGATTTCTGTTGTTGCACTTGCACTTGCCCAGTGTGTAACCAGCCTTAGCCTGGTTACACACTGGGCGATTTTTACCGCGGCGGTAAATTTGCCGCTGCCGCCGATCTGCTAGTGGCGCGAAGAAACAAATGGGAGCTTACACATTGGGCGGTAAAAATATCGCGCGGAGATTTGCCCCTGACGGTAACTTTGCAGCCGTCGACTGCCACTGGCGCTGGCGGTAGTTTTGCCGTCGCTGTGTTGTCAGCGGCGCATGGGAATATATCGCCGCTTTCACATTGAGCGGATTTTTACCGCCTGATCAATTCAATTTGTGAAGTTATTTGCTTTTTAGATTGAATATATCTTCGATCCCACACGTACATATGTACTATCATGCACAGAAATAATGTCCCTGTACTAAAACAAGCGACGAAAAAGTAATAAAGCAATAACTTGTTGCCGATTCATTTATATTTTTCAAAATAACTATTTAAATTTTAATCACAATAATTAAACGCAAATAAAATACGTGAACAAGAATCTCAGGGAACTAAAACAAAGGTGCAGAGTCACGTACGACAAGTGATTTCTGTTGTTGCACTTGCACTTGCCCAGTGTGTAACCAGCCTTAGCCTGGTTACACACTGGGCGATTTTTACCGCGGCGGTAAATTTGCCGCTGCCGCCTACAAAATTTGAAACGTTTTCACATTGAGCGGTAAAAGTGCCGCTGCTTATTAGCGGCACAAGTGCAACAACAGAAATCACTTGTCGTACGTGACTCTGCACCTTTGTTTTAGTTCCCTAAGATTTTTGTTCACGTATTTTATTTGCGCTTAATTATTGTGATTAAAATTTAAATAGTTATTTTGAAAAATATAAATGAACCGGCAACAAGTTATTGCTTTATTACTTTTTCGTCGCTTGTTTTAGTACAGGGACATTATTTCTGTGCATGATAGTACATATGTACGTGTGGGATAGAAGATATATTCAATCTAAAAAGCAAATAACTTCACAAATTGAATTGATCAGGCGGTAAAAAGCCGCTCAATGTGAAAGCGGCGATATATTCCCATGCGCCACTGACAACACAGCGACGGCAAAACTACCGCCAGCGCCAGTGGCAGTCGACGGCTGCAAAGTTACCGTCAGCGGCAAATCTTCCGCGCGATATTTTACCGCCCAATGTGTAAGCTCCCATTTGTTTCTTCGCGCCACTAGCAGATCGGCGGCGGCGGCAAATTTACCGCCGCGGTAAAAATCGCCCAGTGTGTAACCAGGCTTAGTGCGGTTACACACTGGGCGATTTTTACCGCGGCGGTAAATTTGCGGTCGCCGCCTACAAAATTTGAAATGCTTTCACATTGAGCGGTAAAAGTGCCGCTGCTTATTAGCGGCACAAGTGCAACAACAGAAATCACTTGTCGTACGTGACTCTGCACCTTTGTTTTAGTTCCCTGAGATTTTTTGTTCACGTATTTTATTTGCGCTTAATAATTGTGATTAAAATTTAAATAGTTATTTTGAAAAATATAAATGAACCGGCAACAAGTTATTGCTTTATTACTTTTTCGTCGCTTGTTTTAGTACAGGGACATTATTTCTGTGCATGATAGTACATATTGTTGTGTTTTTTATTAAAATATAAAATAATTATAAGAATAATTTATTTGTAATTAGAAAAATTAAATTTATTTAAAATTATGTCGAGAAGGGAAAGAGGTGGTAGGGAGATCACCTGGGTGATCACCTGCTAAAGCAAGAGCAGGGATGCAGACAAGTGTGGGAAAGGAAGGTAGGGACTGAGCTATAAAAGCAGACGCACGGCGAATTACGAGGAGTTCAACGAAGTGACCAGCTCGAAGAGGAAGGGAAAGGAGTTCAACACAGCGGCCAGCCCAAGGCAGAAGCAGGAGTTTAACGCAGCGGCCAGCCAAAGAAGGAGTCGGGAGTCCGAGCCAGCGACCAGCCCGAAGCAGAGAGAGTTCGGTCCAGTGACCGGCCGGAAGCAGAAAATTTCGTAAGAATATTTAAACTTGCTAATATTTTATTGATGGTGCCTGAATACAGGGCAACCAAATGGCTAGATAAGCGGTAAATGGAATAATTTGCAACTTGTTTGGCAAAATATAAATTTAAAATGAATTATGTTAGTTCATAAGGTGTTAATGTATTTGCATTTGATAAGCAAATAGAAAAGGAATAACTAATTTTATCAATAAACAGCACTTGCACTTGTTAGCAGGTAACAGAATATATATATATATGTTCACTACACCATTGAGGTGTAAGATTAGACCATCTTTCGTGTAAATTTTACATTTTGCTGTCAGATTTGACAAGATACATTTTTAATATATATATATATATATATATATATATATATATATAACAAATTGTATCAATAAACAGTACTTGCACTTGTTAGCAGGTAACAAAAATATATATATATAACAAATTGTATCAATAAATTTTATTAGCAAATAACAAATATATATATATATAACAAATTGTATCAATAAACAGCACTTGCACTTGTTAGCAGGTAACAATATATACATATAACAAATTGTATCAATAAATTTTATTTGCAATTATTAGCAAATAACAAAAATATATATATAACAAATTGTGTCAATAAATTTTATTTGCAATTATTAGCAAATGACAAAAATATAAGAACAAATTGTGTCAATTAAATTCCAACTTATTGAGCACGGAGAGAATTTTTCACAACAAATAATTTTAAGATTAGAATATGCATGAGAAATAAGACAAATATCGACGCGGGATTAGATTATGGTAAGGACGGACCGGTCAACGCATCGGAGTCGCGCAACATTTCTTGCTCATACTCGGCATGTGGAAATAATTTGCGTACACGAATTTTGTTTTCTTTTACAGGCACCGAGAACTTGTTGACGATAAACATTTAAATGTATATAAAGCAATTTATATAATATTGTATATTAATTTGGGACATTTAGAGAATTTGATTTTGGTAAATATATTATTTTAATTTAAAATATCGTCGTATTATTTAACCCGATCAAACCTGAACAAAAGGATAGCTTGAACAAAATTTTATATAGTTGTGAGTTATTTCCTAAATAAAAAATAAAATTCATACATAGGTCATAATTCATAGCAATATGTACGTGTGGGATCGAAGATATATTCAATCTAAAAAGCAAATAACTTCACAAATTGAATTGATCAGGCGGTAAAAATCCGCTCAATGTGAAAGCGACGATATATTCCCATGCGCCACTGACAACACAGCGACGGCAAAACTACCGCCAGCGCCAGTGGCAGTCTTCCGCGCTATATTTTACCGCCCAATGTGTAAGCTCCTATTTGTTTCTTCTCGCCACTAGCAGATCGGCGGCAGCGGCAAATTTACCGCCGCGGTAAAAATCGCCCATTGTGTAACCGCACTTAGTGCCGTTACACACTGGGCGATTTTTACCGCGGCGGTAAATTTGCCGCCGCCGCCTACAAAATTTGAAATGCTTTCACATTGAGCGGTAAAAGTGCCGCTGCTTATTAGCGGCACAAGAGCAACAACAGAAATCACTTGTCGTACGTGACTCTGCACCTTTGTTTTAGTTCCCTGAGATTTTTGTTCACGTATTTTATTTGCGCTTAATTATTGTGATTAAAATTTAAATAGTTATTTTGAAAAATATAAATGAACCGGCAACAAGTTATTGCTTTATTACTTTTTCGTCGCTTGTTTTAGTACAGGGACATTATTTCTGTGCATGATAGTACATATGTACGTGTGGGATCGAAGATATATTCAATCTAAAAAGCAAATAACTTCACAAATTGAATTGATCAGGCGGTAAAAAGCCGCTCAATGTGAAAGCGGCGATATGTTCCCATGCGCCACTGACAACACAGCGACGGCAAAACTACCGCCAGCGCCAGTGGCAGTCGACGGCTGCAAAGTTACCGTCAGCGGCAAATCTTCCGCGCGATATTTTACCGCCCAATGTGTAAGCTCCCATTTGTTTCTTCGCGCCACTAACAGATCGGCGGCAGCGGCAAATTTACCGCCGCGGTAAAAATCGCCCAGTGTGTAACGGCACTTACATTCCGTGGTAGATTTGGCATATTCGTTCGTAGTTTCATGTTTTCTATCACTAAGTCTTTGCCCAAATTTTCTTGGATTGTTCGATTTATTTATTATGAATGCGTTGATTGATACATCAACACCGCTTTTTGTGGAATTTTAGAATGTTACTATCACTGGTTTTTTTATTATCACCAGTATTTTCGTCTATTTTGTCATCCTAGTGCATTAACGATACAAGTAGCATATCCTTTGACTTTTTTGGGACCTATGAAGTAATTGTTATATCGGCATGGAATGGAAGAAATGAAGACTTTACAGGTCTATCTTTTCCACTTTTAACTACTTTCGGCAAAGACTTTCGACTGAATCATATTGTACCAACTACAGTTAGGCTGTGATCATGCAACAAACGACTTACAGCTTCCACGCTAGTAAACGATAGATCCATGGTAACATTACTTTCAGTTCCTGAAACGTGGTTCGTCATTCTTAGAATGACGGCTGTTGGAAAATTGTCTATCTGAAAGGGACCTTCTTTGAGCATAGATCTCCAAAGGCGACGCGTAAAATGTTTTTGCATCCACTGTAGAAAACACTTTGATTCCATATTTGCTAGGTATATTTGGAATGTAGATACGAAAGCCACATCTTCCATGAAATCCTAACAACATTACATCTAGAGTCACATATTTATCCACACTATAATGTTTTTACACTGTTCATTGAATTTTTCAAACGTGTTCCTGCAGCATGTTTATCCAACTTCTTCCGCGCATACATTGTATCGGTATTGTCGAAACGTATACACTTCATCAGAAACATAAATCTTCGCTGAGATAAGTTAGCAGGAAATAATTGGTGCTCTAAGCCCTCCTCGGACCAAAATTCGTATAATTTCTTTCGCCCTCCATGCTGAGAATTAGCCAAATACAGCAAACCGATAAATGCCTTCATTTCCACATTAGTAAGTACAACGTCGTGTTTACTCTTGTATCTTGGTGCTATTTTTTAAAAATATTAATTTGTATATACAAATTAGTATTTTCGATAACTGCCCAAAATTTCTTCAAAAAAGAATATCCAACACTGAATCAGCTTGTTTGCATTTCCTGCATCTGCACGAATACCACGCAATTGGGTGGATGCCTTGCTCGAACTCGTTGGTCTGGGGTATGCTTTTTCCACTTGGTTCCATCTCCTCCATAAAAATACAGAGATCTAGGGATTGTACTAGAAGTATCTGATTGGTTGTGATCTTCATCTAGTTCTTCTTGCTCCGTATCTGTATCGTGTTGATCTAATTATGTCTTGTGCACCTTCGTCTTCTGACTCAGATGCTTCAGAAATGTCCGTGATCACCAATAATATTTTTAACGTAATTCTATTTTGTTATTCTGCTCTCTTCTTGCTAGCTAACTTTAGAAATAAAAAGTTAGCTAGCAAGAAGAGAGCAGAATAACAAAATAGAATTACGTTAAAAATATTATTGATGGTGTTGGAAAAGAATTTATAGCCTAAATTCAAATATAATTCAAAAAATCGAATTATCCTGGGAGGGAGGATAATCCAAATTTTTAGTTATCTATCTATATTCGCCACCTTGTAATCAACATGTTTTAAATTATTCATTTCTGTCGGATTTGCTATCAAATGTAACGACTAGATTGACTTCGTGTCTATTAAAGAGTGACAAACGCTCCCATCTACCATTGTCAAATTAAGTTGGAAATTAACATTAATTAACATTAATTAACATTAATGTATTCACCTTCAAATATGAATCTATTTCATTCAGCTATCTGCCTAAATATTATTAGATTCCTTGATCGTTAATGACTTTGTCTCCTTTGCAAACAAGAACGATCAAGTTCTCTTCAAAATCTTTTGGAAGACGGAACTTAATTTTGCCCCAAAACATTTGTTTCATCTTTTCTATTCCTCAGTTGGAGTGGAACCCTTGAAGTAATAAACACTTTGATCAGTATCAGACATTTGCTTATAATTGCTCTGTTATAAGCTTCCATCTCGGCTTCAATTTTACACAAGTATTAGTCTAGAAGTTCCAGAGTCATTAAGAACCTCTTTCTGTAATTTGCAGAGTCTATTGGCTGTTAGGTTTAGAAGATCTCTTGGCAGTCATTCTGTAATCTAGATACGCGGACTTTGTAGTAATAATTAAATGCTTCTTCGGTAGATAATGGCACAGGTTTATCTTTTCCTGACTGAGCGGACTTAAATGCTTTTCTGTACGTCGTCTGCGGCAGATTTGTATAGCAAAAGAACGTTCTTCAGAAAAAACAGAAGATAAATCTTTTACTTACTTTTTGTGGCTCTGATGCCGCAGTAAAATATATTTGGTGGTTTTCAGGCACAACAGGGCCCTATGGTTGCCTAGCATCGCCTTTGGGTAGGAAACGTTATCCAAGAGTTTTAGTTTTAGTCATAAATCGTGTTTTATTTCACTTTTCCAACGTACTTCTATGTTCTTAACAAACTTCAATAATATTTCTCGATTTCCTAGGCGTTTAAAATTAGTTTGTCTTAGCAGACGCAGTCCCAAAACATTTCAAAACTCATTTCTCTACATATCATTAAATTTCACCAATTCCAAATATACACCGCTTTTCAAATAAAATAGACCACTTCGAACCACTAAACGTAGAATGATGAAAGTTGGTGAAAATATCTAGTGCACGTAGAAAAACAAATGATTACATTTTTAAGAAAAACTGATAACATTTAATGATTAAGAAGTTAATAATGAGTTACATCCCCACGTACTCTTATGTATTCAGCAACCTTTCTAGGCATACTGGAAATTAGATTATTGATATCCTCTTGAGGTACCTCATCCCAGACTCTCTAACTGTTGACGCAACTCGTCTAAGGTATTGGGAGGATGGCATGCTGCAATCTTCTCTCCATCATAACGCAGACATGTTCAATGGGGGATAAGTCTGTTGATTTTGGAGGCCAGGGCAACACATTGATGCTGTTTTCTTCTAGGAACGGTGAGGTTACATGAGCAGTATGAGGCAGCGCATTATCTTGCTCGAAGACTGCTCCTGGAAGGTTTTATAGTAATGGCACAACAACTGGATCCAACCCTGAATCAAAGTCACGTCTGGCGTTTAGTGTGCCCGGAATGAATACCATACAAGGTCTTCTTCCATAGCGTATTGCCCCCATGACATAACCCAAGGAGTTAAAGCCGTATGGCGGCGTTGAACAAATTGTAAATTTTGGCTCTGACCCCTAGGTGGCCTAATCCTCAAATGTCCATCAGAGTGCCATAAATGAAATCTTGATTCGTCGATGAAGAAGCATTCCATTCAGGAAGCCAATATTGTCTGTTCTGGCACCAGGCTGATGGCTTTATGTTCTCTTGTTAGAGGCAGACGATAAGAACGTAGTCCAAACGTGTCCAATTCGGCGATTAGTCTTGCTCATGGATGCCATATGGCCAAGTGCTCTTATCCAATTTATTTCAACGGCTCGTGATGGTTCCACCGGGGCGAAAACTGCATTTCGCCTTAAGAGCCGATCTTCTCGCTCTTGCGTCACTCTTCGTCGTCCAGTACTTCTACGACGAACTTCTTGGTATTCTTCCTGCCAGCCTCTACAAGTCTGTGCTATACTGGTGTGTGACGGATTGGCACGTCTGGCTATCTCACGGAAGGTTAAACAAGCCTCGTGCACCCTGACAAGTCTGTGCTATACTGGTGTGTGACCGATTAACAGGTCTGGCTCTCTCACGGAAGGTTAAACAAGCCTCGTGCATCCTGACAATTCGTCCTCGTTCAAAATAATAATATTTGATGAAAATTTACCCGTATTCCAAGTCGTGGCATTCTAAAGGTCCTAAAAGTTACAACAAACAAGAAGAAACTCCTAACAAATGCGACAAATCAATGAAACGCATCATGACTTGGACGCTTTCTACATCCACTTTTCTAATTTTTCATGTTTCGCCACCAAAATATTTTGCCGATGATGATTACATATTTTGGTCTGATCTTGCATCGTCGCATTATGACAGAGATACACTCAACTGGTTAGATGCCCATCATGTACTATGTGTCCCAAAAAATAATAATCCTCCTAATGTCCCTCAGGCAAAGCGAAACTTTTGGGGCCTTAGCTTTAGCAGGAAAAGTATATGAATATGGTTGGGAGGCCCAGAATGAACCAGATTTGCGACAAAGAATTTATAGACAAAATAGAGAAGTGGATTTAGAAAGCGTCCAAGCCACGATACGACACGTAAGACGAACATGTCGTCTATTGAGGATAGAGGACCATTAGCAGCAATCTAAGTTATAGGTGTTAAATTCTAAGGTCAATTAGTTATTTTTATTTTATGTATGCTTAATAAAGGTTTCTTTTGTTTAAATTATATCTTATTAAAATAAAAAACAGGTATTACTACAGTTTTTGAAAAAACTTGTCAAATGAAAATTGTTTAAATTGTGATTTATGGTAACAAAAGCCTTTGAGAAATCGTGTAATACAAGTACGGCACGCTTTTTATTTATTATCAATCGCATTGAATATGTCATCCAGAACTAAAGATAATGCAGTGGTATAGCTGTATCTTTTCCTAAACCCTGACTGTTGGTTCGGCAGAAGTAGATAGTAGACTACTGAGTCTTAAATCGTTGAAGTCTCAAGATTTTTTTATGTTTCGGGACTTCGGGACTGGTAGGACTAACGCTTTGAATGGCAAAAGGTAAGGGCAACAGACAGTACTCAATTTTATACCAATTTCATCCGAACCACAACAGTTTGTTCCTATGGTTGATAGAAGTATAATATATAGATAATAATTAATCATGTCGTTATTTGGATTAGCAGTATTCACCGACCTAACAAAATTAATAATATGTGATATGATAATGATATCATTAACATTACTTATACACATTAGGTGGGATGTTTGATTAGTTAGATATTAGTTTAGGTAACGGTATGGTAATGGTTGATGTTTCGTTTAGCGGCCGTGTCCGCGAAGCGGAATTTCGCAGCCTGATTTACGTACGTGAAATATTCGCTTCGCGTACGGTTGCCCAAAAATGTATTTATTTAAAATTCCGATAATAATATAAGTGCTACATGTTTATGTAAATGTTGGGTTGTGTCGAGAATTTTAAGATATTGTTTATTTTTATTGTTAATGTTTATGGTTAACAAACTTTGTTAATTTCATTTCTAGACATTCGATCGCCTCAGAAAAACGTGTATTGTTATACATATTTGCGAATGTTGTAACTTTTGTTATGAATAAAATGTGTTGTTCGTATGTTATTGTATTAAGTCATTTTTAAAATGCGCCCAACAACAAAACTTCAATAAGCGAACAATCATAAGCACTAAAAAATAAAATATATAACAAGAATACTATACATATATCTGTGCTCTAGCAATAAGGTAATTTTTGTAAAGAACCAGAATAATATCGTTTCATATTGGCAAATTATATTTGAAAACAATTCACAAAATATCTAAAGTAATATAACCCCAAGCCTTAATCGCTAGGATTTCTACCTGAACTGGTAAATCGAATAAGATGAGTATGAGTGAAATGGGGCAATGCAAGTTTAGCGGCTGTTAAGCGAGATACGCTTCATATCTGACGCGCATGTAGTGTCGCCCCGGCTAGTCCTGGGACTTTTGAGCCTTATTGTTCATATGGTCATAAGATGCGAGAATCATTGCCAAATTCACTGTACCATTGTACAGGGCAGGTGGTTTATAAACATCATCAAAAGTAAATGCCATGGAAATTATTTTAATTTTAAACCACATTTGTTCGACAGCTCCAATATATTGAACTGCGAGACCGCTTACTGTATATTTATTACCCCATCTACCATCGGCCTCTTTCCTAAATAATTTGTAATTAACTGTAGATATTACAGTATCATTGATTTGTGGTGTAAGCCTAGTTTCAGAAATTGCAAGTACATCATTTACAACTACACGTTTGTCGAAGTAAGTGGTTTTAAATGAATAAAATTAATTAAATTATTTGTCAAAGAATGGGTATTAACATGAGCAACAAGAAGCATTATTTGAAATATAACAACAAGTATTTGTAGTACAACTGTAAACAACAGTTATTCTACAAATAAAAACAAAAAAAATTACACAGAATTAATGCCACATGAGCTAGACGAAATACATTGAAGTATTACAAGCAATGAGTTCATGGTTTGGGAACAATGGGCTGTATTTCAATATGTATTCAGGAGTCAAAAATGATCAGCAGGATTATATAGAGAGTTACTACCAGACGTACATGTAGGACATTGTTTGAAAAATTTAGACATTGTCAGGAATGTATTCAACTTGTGTGTACAGGTACATACAAATCTGCAGTGGTCCGCACTGAACTTCCTTATACTCAGTTATACTCCATTTTTCGAAAAAACTTTTCAAATGAAAGTTGTTTAAAATATTTCAATATCTTTAGCTTTCATAAGAACAATTTTTTCGATAAATTATACCGTCTTCGACATACCGAAAAGGTGATAAGAATAAACTATAACTTCCGGTTGAGCTATTGCTTTCAAAATAGGACGTTTTCTTTCCTGTGCACACACACACACACACACACACACACACACACAAACACACACACACACACGGGCTAATACATAGACAGCCACACACATAGTCAGGATCGATTCAGGGGACCTCAAAACGCGTATATCCGTCAAAATCTCGAGTTCGTAAATTTTCATAATTCCTATACTTAGTTATACATAAAGTAGATATAAGGAAGCAAACATAAACATAAGTCCATTAATAATGGTGAAATTCATCATTTTAACACTCGCCAGAGAGACGATTACCATAATCCAATCACTAGAATGAATATTTGCCTAAGAGGTCCAGATGTGAGACGAATTGCATTCAGACTATTTAATCATCTCACCAATAACGTGAAGGAATGTGATAGCTAGTTAGTTATAATGAGTGGGGCGTTTATCGCCCCTCCACTGGGCAAAGATCTATTGTGGCTCACAACTAATTATAGTTCACCGTCCATTCCCATTATCTTTAAATAAAGATAGTGGATAGATTAGTGGGTGAGATTTTGCCAAGTTCGCCCAGCTCCAGTTTTGTCTTACCAAAGACTGTGAACCTGATTTTGTCCCCGGTGGGGCAGGCACACATAACGTGCTCTGCTCTTTCTTCAGTTTCACAGCATAGTCTGCACTCAGTGGCCTCAGTCACAACCAGCGTATACATATGATGCCTTAGTCGGCTATGCCCAGTAGCCAGGGCTGTCAGAGTGCGCAGGTCTTTCCTACCCAAGCCTAATAGTATCCTTGTACGTGCAGTAGATGGGCCCTTTAGGAATGTCTCATTCCCTGGCACTCCTGCCAGTATTGCATTACATTGTGCTCCATACAGCTCTTATTCGAGCTTCTGGCCAGGGCTCTTGTAATCCCAAGAGTCGGTTCTGGACCAATAAATTCTCGATTAGCCCCGCTCTTTGCCAGGGAATCGGCTGCTTCGTTTCCCTCTATTCCAGCGTGTCCGGGTATCCAGACCAGGCCGACCTTGTTGACTCTCCCTAATTGAGAGAGCACTGTGCGGCAGTTCCTGGTCGACATCAACGTACATTGATTGTCAGCAAGGACCTGCAGTGCTGTTCTGCTGTCAGAAAAAAAATTATTGTCCTGTGCTGCCGAGAGCTTTTCAATAGCTCTCTTGGGCACATTTCAATGGTATAGGCATGAATCGATGCATGCTTGCCAAGGCTGAATTCTAATCGAGTTGTTGGTTTGCGGCAAAACACTCGAGCCCCTGCTTCTTCAGTTGTCCTAGAGCTATTCGTAAACCAGCTCGAATCTGCCTGTAACAGGGCGACTTGATTACGCTCCCATTCGTCTCTAGTGGGAACTACGACTTTGTAAGACAGTCCGAAGCTGTATATTGTAGACATTGTATCAGCCATCATACCCAGGATGTCATCCGCTTCAATGTTGGTCGACAGCCTGTTCCGCATGAAGGCCAATGTCTGCGGCCTTTGCATCCCCGCATTGTGAAATCGATGTGTTGCCTTCCTGGCCTCACTTTGCAGCAAAATATGCAAAGGAGGAAGATCCAGTAGCACTGACGGCGTGGTGCTTGGCGCCCCCAGTTACTGATATGCTGGCCATTCTCTGCAAATTTGGCAGTTTTACTCTGGCTGTCCTTCGTGAGGAGGACATCCACCAGACAATACAGCCATACGTAATGATTGGTCTAATAACCACCATGTACAGCCAGTGCATTTGCTTGCGGACTAATCCCCACGTTTTTCTACAAAATTCTATGGCACATCCAAAGTGCCTGTCTAGCCTTGTGTGTCATTTTTTCCATATGGGAATGTGGAATGTGATAAGTTGCCTTTCTTCAAAAGCTTGTTAACCTTTCAGAGGGCACGCTGTCGTAAAATTTACGACAAATGCGCAAAATCTCTCCCCCCTTCACACATCAGTCAACCACGTGTGCCAATCTCCCACCTATTCCAAGACAGTTCTGTCTCTTAACTAGATGTGGACGGGTATCAACAATAGCGTTTTCATCAATAGTTATTTTTGAAGTTTCAGTTGAGCATTAATTTTACACGCGCCTTTCTGTGTAAGTATATTGCGTTTATTGATTTCTGTGAATTTTTCCCATTTATATCGCTTCTGTCATAGCACAAATCTATTTTTTCGTTTGAGATAATTCTCAATATGGCCCACACCGTTTACCCAAAAAGATCTGGAAGATATTGCCGAACATTTCTTTGATGAGCCAGAGGCAGAAGAGGAAAATTACTTCCCCTCAATTAGGAACGAATTTTCGATAGAAGAAATCGAGCAAGGAATTCAAGACAGTGCTACCGAACAGGATAACTTTTCAGGCGAATCTGAAGAAGAGGAAAATAAATCAACAAAATGGCTTAAGAACAAATGCAGTGTTTCTTCAAAAACTAAGAGATTGAACGTAGTCAAAGTACTCACTGGGGTCACTCAACGAGCTCGTGGTATTGAAAACGAACAGGATGCATTTTTCCAAATTATCAACATCCCCATGATTGACGCTATTTTGAAGTACACAAGTGTGTAACGTGTGAGCAACGGAATTGTGATTCAGGGAGGGCTTTGGAAATTATCGCGTATGTCTTAGATTAATTTTGAGTAATAGAACTACTCGCCGTTACTAACAGGTGTACCAACCCTTTTCCCGGTAACTTAATTTAGATTAAATCAAACTGCAGGCAAAGCTGTAAAAACTGAGGTTATGTTGGCAATAAAATTTTAAATAATACATTTTAATCATGACAGCCAATAGTAATAAAGATGAGTTATATGGCCACCACCGACATCACAATACAACTCTTCCTTTGACGTCGTGCAACATGTTCACAAATGGTGTTAAAATTTCATTAAAAACTGTTTTACAATACTTCAAAAAGTGACAGTTTAAATGAACTATTTTATTGGATTAAAATTACACATTCATGGTATGTCGATCTCCCTCTTCCAGGGCCAACTCTAAAACTTAATTCCGTTGCTCTCACGTTATATTGATCAACTGCGAGTTTTCCACCAAAATTCTAGAGAACGAGATTGTAAAAATATTGACAGAAACAAGTTTATGGCATATCTGGGTATCTTTCATTACAAAAAGTCACTACGCAAACGTGAAAGAAATATTTGCGAGTGATGGCACCGGAATTCAAATTGCAAGATCTGTCATGAATTAAGGTTTCTTTTCATCACCCGTTGTCTGTAATTTGATGACACAAATAGTAGAGTCGAAAGGAGGAAACTCGACAAGCTGGCAGCGATTCGTGACCTTTTACAGGTTTTGTCAACAACTGCAGATCGGCGTTCAATTTGAGCGAGTATACCATAATTGATGAGATGGTACATCCATTTAGTCGTTGTGATTTTATTCAATACATTCCCAGCAAACCAGCAAAATACGGGATAAAGATTTTTGCCTTATTTCCGTACGATCTAGAAATATACTGCGGAAAACAACCAGATGGACCATTTGCGGCCTCCAATTCTCCAACAGATGTTGTGAAAAGTCTAGTCACTCCGATGAAAAACTCAAACCGGAATTTGACTATCGACAATTGGTACACAAGTGTAACACTTGCTGATTATTTGCTCACGAAAAAAATAACGATTGTGAGCACTATAAAGGAAGCCAAAACTGAAAATCCAAGAGAATTTTTGCCGGGCAAAAACAGGGCTGTGGAATCCTCTCTATTTGGATTCCAAAAGGACAGAATGCTGGTGTCCTATGTGCCTCGAAAAAATAAATCTGTAATACTAATCTCAACATTACATGAAGACGATGAAATAGACCCCGATAACAGAAAGCCCCAGTTAATCCTTGACTATAACTTGACTAAAGGCGGAGTACACGGTCGACAAAATGTGTGCCGCTGACTCTAGAATAACAAGATGATGGCCCTGTGTCATTTTCTGCAGTCTAATGAATATTGGCGGTATAAATGCTCAAATTGTATTTAAATTTGCTTGTCCTACAAAGGCTCCTAAGTACCGAAGAATTTTCCTGAAAAATTTGCTGAGCTTAATGAGAGAGTACTCTATCGTCAGATCAAGTCATTTCCTTCAAGCTGTAAGGGCTTTTCTCAAAGTGAATTTCGGTCGGGCTGTTGAACCGAGGCGAGAAGTTGGAAATCTTCCAAAACGCGGTGTGTGTCGGTCGTGTGTACTGGAGAAGAAAAGATCTTATGCATCAATGAAGTGTTGCCGCTGCCAATCATTTACATGCAAGAACCATTCTGCGATTGAGGTGGTCTGCGATAATTGCAAGGGTGAGGGTACTGATCTTGACGATCAAATATATTGAATTGGATTTTTTCATTAATTTTTTTAATAAAAAGTTTTGTATGTTTTATTGTTTACGAATATGAAATTAATTTAATTTTCATTATTGTCATACATCATTTTTTTAGTCAGCCTCATTGCAATTTCTTAATATTTAAGTAAAGAAATAACCACATATTTGCCTAAATCTGCACAATGTAAAATTTACGACAAGCTCCCGCTCGTTATTAAAATACAGTCGGAAAAGCATTCTCTTCTAATTAAACTACTGACCAAATTGTTTAATTATTTTGTTGCAAACGGAAAATTACCTAAATCCGAATTGCGATGCCGCTGTTACATAATTTGTTCCAATACAAACAATTCACATAATAACACTGGGGAACTGAATAGTTTTTTCCGGTGGCCTTAGTTTTTTGACTGCACTCAATATAATGTACAATTACAAACAGAGAAGATGTCCCTGTAATAAAACAAGTGAGCAGTTCGAACTATCCCCTTTAAAGAACATACACCTGGCGGCGTATTATAAAATGCAAATACGCTACTACCCCAACTGCGATCGCATTAAAAATAACAATTTAGATATTCGTATAAACGTGAATATATATTCGTTTGCATTTAAGAATATTTATTATTTCCGAAAGCATTTCATCAATTATGCAAATACAAATATTTAGATGCTATGTTGATTTACAACAAATCCTTACGGAATGTAATATATGAAATCTTATACATTTTTGTAGACATTCATTTCATCGTTTTTTGAAGAATAATAAGAGTAGTGCACAGAATTAAATAAATAAAATTAAGAACGATGCAAGGCTTACACATCAAGTAATGTAGTAACGTGATATTGACCAATCGCCGAACGAAGTAGGTGCCCATACTAATTTCAATTTTGCATTTCTTCAGCATACATGGACTCGAATGAAATTGTTATATAAGTTTGCATTTAAAAATATTTCCATTAATTATTAACTTTTTCTGATAGAATAATTTAATTAGTTTGTTCAAATGAGACATACACTTTTAAGTATTATATAACATTGACAGTGAGTCAGTGATAGTGATTTTTAGAATACTGTAATGAAAAAGATGTACTCATTGTGAAAAATCCACAAATGTTATTAAAAGATTAGGACAATGAACATAAAATTCTTGGACTTTGACTTTGACTTTGACTTTGACTTTGACTTTATGTCAATAAACTATTTTTGTTAAAATATTATTATACAAAGTATATAGTGTACTCACAACTTGTTTTAATTGCTTTCACCCCATTTTATTCCAATTACTCGTTTTCTTTCAAATACAATTATCTTATTGGTATTGGTATTGGCGTATTGGTATTGGCGCGTATACTTTTTCGGACCAATAGTAGATGGTTTGTTGAAAAAAAACTTCATTCGGCTTGTTTTTAAAATAGAAAATATTCCACATTATAAAAACCAACGCAAGATTGTGATTTAAAACATTTTTGTTCACTGCTGGAAACTTTTTCATTTATACGTGTTTCGCTGGACAGGAGAAAATCGTCGTAGATGATATTCCCACATGGAATTCCTTAAATAAATATCTTGAAATATTGACCACAGCCTATTTAGTTAATTATTCTTAGTTTGCTTCTGGTTAGTGCATAAATAATAAATATTTATCATTAAGTAAAAATTCTACACTGCAAAACAGTGTTGTGTTACCCTGCAGTGAACGAATATGTAGTTATTTACTCGACAATGATTGTTTTATGCTGAACTAATGTGCAAATGTTTCAAAGATTAATAATATACAGGTAAAACAAGTTCGTCGTTGGGTGCAACGGAGGCAAAACGTAGGTGATCGGCCTTTGGAGACCATCAGAACGATTGTCCGCCGCATAATGACACCACTTGAGGATGGTGTCATCGTGAGGGCGGTTGAGAATACATTCATTACAGGTGTCAGAAAAAGGGAGGAATTAAATTTGAATTGCGCCACCATGACAGTAAGGAGACGCCTGCGTGAAAGTGGTTACCACGCCAGACAGCCTGCCCAGAAAATTGAACTGTCCGAGGCATATGCTGCAGCTAGGGTTCGCATTTGCGAAGCGAATATCAACAGGCATTGGCAGATTTTTGCGGATGAAAAAACTTTTTCATCTTGGCAAAATGCTCCTGTAGTCGAAGATATTGTGATCCCTTCAGTGAGAATTATCTGCCCAGAAGATGAAATGGAGGTGATCACTTTTGTACAGGACAACTGTCCTATACATACATCGGCAGCAGTTATGAATTGGTTCGATGACCAAAACGATATTGAATTGTTGGATTGGCCGGCAAAATCTTCGGATTTGAATCCCATAGAGGAAATATGGGCGGCAATGGTGAAGTCTTGGAGGATGTGCCTGGATTCGGTGTCAGGGAAAGTACAATCCATCAGCTGACAAATCATGTTAACTCGGTATGGGAGAGACTCCGAGGCACAACGCTTTGCAACAACACCGTCCAATGGATGAGAAATCGCCTAACGGAATGCATTGGAATACACAAAATATTAATTTGTATATGTTGCCGATAATATTATTCTTTGAGAAAAATATGTCACAGTTTAATAAAAAAATGCATTTTTATGGGGTACTTCTTACAGCAGCCTTCGATTCCAGACCACGCAATCGCGTTCTAAATTAGGCGCTTAATATTGCATTTAGTTGCTTTTTGTCGCTCTATCCGAGAACGACAAGAGTAGCTTTTCTACCTGTGTACTTTTGAGATATATTTCAGATTACTGATACATTTTTAGAAATCTAGTCAAACATTTCTAATTAAAAATATTCATTGGACAAAGTTTCATTGTTATGAATTAAATATTGGACGAATACTGTAAAGTTCCTGTGTATATAGAAAAATGCATCGTTATTGTATAAGTTGCAATAATTTTATTATTCATAATTAGGCGTGAAGTGAACATTTTATTGAATTTGTGTACTTTCGTACGGTTTGTTATAATTGTATATTGTATTACAATTAAGAATAACCGAATAAAATAATTACTTGCGATATATGAAATTAGAATAAATAAATAATTCAAAGAAATATTTAAAATAGACGAAATATATACATATTTCTATATTTTGAATATCCAATTAAAATTTTTTAAAAGTTGGAATGATATCAGAAGAATGATAAGTTAATAATTGGAAGAAGTACTTTTAAACCTAAACTGATCCTATTTGCGTTTATTAGAAAACTTCATTAAAGGAATATCTAATTCGTATTCATTAATATCGTATGTAATACTCTCAACAGAATGTTAACAGTTTTTTCAATTTCTCAAATTCTTATTTCATAACAAGTAACGGGCTTTTATATTTTGATCTAGGTACGTTTGTATACTGATCAACCCGGAAGTTATTGCCCCAAGCTTGTTTTTGAATTATTTTTTCAAAGGAAGAAATTGTAAATGTTTTACACAGTGCGTGAAGCAGACAAGAATTGCATTTTAGCAATGAGGCTCTATAGGCAGAAGCACCCTAATTTAAGAGAGCCAAATGATAGATGTCTGCAGAAGCTAGTTGATCGCTTCGAGTGCACCGGGAATGTGGCATACGAGAGTAGAAGGGTGATTAATTGTGCTATTATTAACGAGAACTTAACCGTTTTATTGGCACTTCAAGAGAACCCACATGGAAGTGTGCGGACAATCAGTTCAAGTTTGAATCAAAGCAGATCTTCAGTACATCGGATGATTCAAAACCACAAATTCCACCCATACCATCTAGCAGTGCATTAAACGGGAACGACTTCGATTTTCGACTTAACTTTGCCAATTTAATGATGGAACGTATCGAAGAAGATCCGGCATTTATCAATAATATTCTTTTCATGGCTGAGGCAACGTTTCGCAGCAGTGGGATGGTAAACAGGTATAATGTGCATTACTATGCCACCGAAAATCCTCATTGGGTGAGACAAGTTGATCACCAACACCAGTGGTCTCTTAATGTTTGGGGCGGATTATTGGGTAACTATGTAATCGGTCCCTCTTTTTTGAAAACCATCTTACTGGTACCAATTATTACCGGGTTTTGCGAAATGCACTGCATACTGTATAAGAAGATGTTGATTTGCAAATGTTGCGGGATATGTGATTCCAACAGGACGGGGCTTCACCTCATTTCCATAGAAGGGTAAGACGATATTTAGATCGTTGGATGCCAAACAGATGGATTGGGAGCTGTGGTCCAGTTTTGTGGCCTGCCCGATCACCTGATCTCACCCCGTGCGGCTACTTTCTCTGGGGTTTTGTAAAATCTCAAGTCTACCTCGAGGCTCCTACCACAAGAGAAAATATAAAAGTCAGGATTCTAGAATCTTTTAATAATATTACTCGCGAAGTCTTACAACGTGTCAGAGCTAATTCTGGAAATTTGTGTTCAACAAAATGGAAACATATTTGAACACCTTTTGTAAAACAAACTTTGTTTTTTGTATTTAAATGCTATTTTAGCGTTTTTTTCATTTAATTATTACTTGTCCGAATTAAAGTTGCTATTGCTTGTTCAGAGTACATTTCATTATTTTTAGCAACCATCAGCACTCGATGTTAAGTGGGGTCTGATGAAGTGCGCCGCCTTGGCTAAGAAGCCCTTGTTGCTTTTAATTAATTAATGTGATGTAACTTTTTAAAGTGACTTCAATTGCGGTGACTGCAATTCTAGATGGTATGAGTAGAATTAGTAGTATTGAGTTATACAATGTAATGGAGTGAGACTAGGCTACTATATTTAATATTACGAAAATCGCATTACAGATTGATTTTGATATTTTTCTGAAATTACTCGAAAACCTGACGTGATAGGTATAGGAATATGGCACTCTGTCGTCGCAGAATTTTGATTTTGAATCGATTGTTGGTAAATTTGATAGTAGGTGTCAATTGAAGAAAATTATATTTTGCCTCTTAATATTGTGCGAGATTGAAAATTCACTGACAACACCCTGTATAGAAAAAGGTATCCTTGGCTGTATTAATACTTAAAGTGATGATCCCTTAGTCCACGTATAAAAAATTTCCCACCCATTTACATGCTTTTTTGAAGCATAGTTTGCATATCTAAAATGTCACTAAAAAAATTGAAAATCACCAGTTCTGTTGAGTTTTGACAAACAAGTTGTACTCACAATTCTTCCTAGAATTCAATAATGTCAAAATATACACGGTGTTCCATTTAAACAAATTAAAGTTTATGTCGCCCCCCGCAGACGAACCGGCCATGCCGGCTCAAAATATTTTTAGAATATGAACCTTGGGCCTTGTATACATATAGATACTTACTTTTTTCGAATTCGAAAACATAACGCCGCAATGGAACTTTGTCAGATCGCTGGGATAGTAGGACAATCATGGTTGAATAAAAAACAATGTATATTTGTTACGTTTCGTTTCGTTTTTTATGGATCAATGTTTATGGTTCCGGCAATTTAATTTGTTTTAGTTTTTGTTAATTTCGTTAATGCATTTTTATATTTTGTTTGGATTTTCGTCTATTACATTTTGATAATTTTAATATCTGTCATTGCTCAGCAAATGTCAGGTGTCAAGAATGCAAAATTAATATTTTGCAAAATTGACAAAATAGTTTTAAAAGTCCAAAAATATTGAAATTGTAAAATTGTCTTCGACTGATTCTTAATTCGATACGTAATTCCAGATTTAAGTATTGGTTTCTCGAACCCAGAAATATTACGTGAAATTACTTGTAGTAATTCGGGTTCCTATGCATCACTCGATTTATACCCAACCCTACCCTCCAGCTCTCGCGCAGAGTGTGCATTATAGGAGCTAGTTGGGTGTAATACAACATGAACGTCATGTTGTGTTACATCAATTTCATTGATGGGTGCCTTGAATTTTAAATCCTACACATACAGCTCGCATTAGGAAACATGACAGCTGAGGGGGCGTGGCGAGAGCGGCACTGCTTTTCAACGTACATTCAGGTTAAAAAGTTTTCTGCGGCAAATGGTAGTGTTGCTATAAAGTTTTGTCACAATTTAAAGTTTACTTCTGCGCGTGTCGTGCGAAAGTGTCAATGGCGGCTTTGCCGGTTTACTTTGCGAAGTCTCACGACGCACACCAATTGCGGTATTCGGTTCAACATCGTCTGCTGGGACGTTCATTATTTATATATTTTCAATGGTTTAATCTTGCGAAATCTTAACGATGTGCGTATGGTAAAATTATGGTTTGGATTATTTGAAATGAAAACTAACTTCTTAAAGAACAGTTTCGTAAATATACGGGTAGCGTGTAAGTCACGGGCAGTCAGTTTTCTGTTCATTCAGATTATACGATCGTTTACATCACAGTCAATATTATATTCTATACTTTTTTATGTAATGTTTTATATACAGTGTGTTTCACTTAAGAGTGTAACACCCTCATCTTTTTTATTGTCAGTCCAATTTAAGTAATTTTTCCCACACGTAAACCGCAAAAATCAAGAAATCACTTTAGGGATTTTTTTTATCGAAAAATTTTACTAGTAATAATTGATCCGAATTGCCCAAAAACCCTATATCCAAAATTTCATGAAAATTAAAAATGTTAAAATTTTCCGTAAAAGTCCTTAAATACTCAGTATTAGCTGCGCCGAAAAAAGTATGTTGTGAAAATTTTGTTTGAAATAAAACCTGAACTGTCAAAGTTGTTGTTGTTTAGGCGCAACCACCTGTCCAAATAATATTTACCGAATTGGAATTGCTTTTGAAGAAAATTTTAACATTTTTAATTTTCATGAAATCTTGGATTTCGGGTTTTTTGGCAATTTTGAACAATTATTACTAGTAAAATTTTTGGATAAAAAAATCCATAAAGTGATTTCTTGATTTTTTCCATTAATTTTGCCATCGCAGGTTGCTTTGCATTTAAAGAATACAATTGGTTTTTTGGGATTAAATAGAGCAATAAGTATTCTACGTTTGGGAAAAAAATTACTAAAATTGGACTAAAAATAAAAAAGATATGATGGTGTTACACTCTTAAGTGAAACACACTGTATATTATAAATTAAAATTTGATTAGTGGTTGAGAAGTTAAAAGTATTAAAAGTAAAAAAATAAAAACTTTAAATCTATGTATTTTCGTAGATATCATAGTCAGTGTGTCCTCCTAATCCAATAAGGAACTAGAAGAGTTGAAATTGTTAAAATTAAAAATACATAAGTGGCGTTTTAATTGTCAAATTTTGATAGATAACTAAAAATAAAAATAAATAAAATTCATTGGAACAATGCAGCTGTATAATAACGTCGTTTTTTAACCAACTGCATGCAGGGCCGTAGCCTGAAGTGTTTATTAGGTGGGTTTGAAATTATTTAAACTCTCAAACAAAAACTTGTTTGAGTTAGCCTCACAAAAACACTATTGTGCAAGAAATACAACGCATTGCACATCCAACCTGAGCTACTCACTTCGCTCGTTACCCAACGAACTGATTGCATAATAGGTTTTCACCAGGTGTGAAAAGTGTGACATTTCGTAACGCCAGTTATATGATACCATACGTACACCTGCAACGATAAGATACATCGCAAATGCGCGCCGTAGTATAAAACTGTATAGTAAGCACAATTAGGTTATAAGTACATGTGCACGTACAAAATTAATCATTCTTATTGTAACATTGCGACGAGTTTGTGATAAAACAATAAAGAGTCCCTTTTCGAACAAAGTTTATCATTTTTAAAAAGTAGTTTCACTTGGCGAAACCCAAAATTGGCGCAGTCGGTAGGATCAATCAAAACAGATCAAACAAGATTACTTCAAACCACGAAAATCGTCTGGTCTGTTTCAACTGTTTGTTTGAAAACGATCCAACAACACAGTCAAGTGCAACGAAATTTTGATGTTAAACTGAAAAGGTGTCAGAAGAGGACAAAAATCGCCGAATCTGACAAAAACGTTGAAGAAAAGACAGAAATCGGCCAGTATTCAACAAAAACAGAAACGGAGGACAAAAATCGCCGAAGTTTCCGAGACCGAGGACAAAAATCGCCAAAGTTTTGAACCTGGTAGAGGACAAAAATCGCCAAAGCCAGCTTAGTTAAGGAAAGAAACAAAGAAAGGAAACAGAGAAAAAACGCCCGAAGAACGCACGCAACAACGCCGAGAAAACGTCCGAAGAACGCCCGCAGCAACTCCGAGGAACTCGCCCGAGAAACGTCCGCAGCAACGCAAACAACGCCCGAGAAAAAACACCGCACTGAACGCCTTCGCCTACACTTTCATCCTGTAAGTAATTTTTGATTATCCCTCTTCCAAAAATCCTAAATAACAATGTTTCCAATCTTTCTACTAAAAATTAAAACAAATAATAATACAAAAGGATTGCACATTCTTAAATAAAACTAATCGATATAAAATACAATTAAATTAGTTCCATGTTCATTCCAACAAAAAACCGGATGGGTATTGCTGATTTAATTGAATAAATGTCAATATTAGTATTGTCATAGAAAACCTATAAAAACCCGCGAAACGAGATTAACGTCAGAAACGAACACTGACATAGTGAACATTTTAACTGATACATTCAATAATATAAATTTAAACACAAATATGACGACGACACCGCCAGTCAATTATCAGTTATTAAAATTATATGTTGATTCGATTCCACCTTTTGACGGAAATCCACACACACTTGGTATTTTTATCGACAACTGTGAAAGTGTTAAGAGCAATAATTGGCAAATTAACCGGTAGAGCATTAATTTTAATTGGTTCAAGAATTGAATTGAGATCGTGGACAGAAATAAAAATGCATTAAATTTAACTTTTGGAGACCAAAGAGACCTAGATTGTTTAGTTCAAGATTTAATAATATTACACCCAACAACAAATGAGACACCATATAATTTCGGTACGAGATGTCAAGACGCACGAAGTTTAATCGTTTCAAAATTAAATTCTTCAAGTTTACCAGTACAAGAACGAGTTATAAAAATGCAAAATTACGATGAACTAGCATTAAAAACTTTTATTGGAGGACTCACTGGCCAAATACAAAAAAACGTAAGATTGAGAAATCCGGACAGTTTGGAAAAAGCTATGTCTTTAGTAATTGAGGAAGAAAACTTTTTGTACAGTCAAAATTGCAATAATACAATAAATCATCAAAACACATTTAAACCAGCTCAGAAAATAATTCCCACTTTACATACGAAACCGCAATCATTTTTTCAGCCGAATTATCAAAAACCACATTATTCAAATTTTCAAAACACATCAAATTATCAGAAACCAAATTTTCAACAACCGAATTTTCAAAACACATCGAACTACAAAAGACCAAGTTTTCAAAATAATTTCGCTAGACCGAATTTCCAAAATAATTCGTCAAATAATTTTACATCACAAAAACCATCATTCTTACGAAGACCGAGCCAAATACAACGAAATCCACAACAGTTCTATAACCAAAATATGAACAGGAATACGCAAAATCAATATCAACCAGAACCTATGGAAACATCGACAATCAAATCTAGACAACCACCCAGAACATTAAGACACAATCAAATGTTATTGCAAAACGAGTACGAAAATCCATTCGAAGACCAAAATAATTATTTTACATGTCCAAAACACCGAAGAGCAATACTTGGAGAATAACGAAAATCAATATCGGGATATTGATCGAGATCAACAAGAACATGATTTTAACACAAATTATACACAAAATTACATCCCACAAGAAATCGAAGAACAAAGAATTAATTCAAATGAAAATTTTCACATGATTCACCCACCGAACGACCAAACATAATACATGTTAATATAGTCAGAGCCAACTTGCCATATATATATATATATATATATATATATATATACATAAGAGAATTAAACGCAAATTTTCTAATAGACACAGGTAGCACAAGAAGCTTAATGAATCCGGAATTGGCACATAAATTTTATAAAAAATATATTTTTAATGAAAAATTCGACATAGAAACTGCTCACAGCATTAGTTATCATAATGAAGTTATGATAATTTCAGATTTTAAAGATTTTAAAGTAAATGAAATGCACAGGTTTTATTTATTCAAGTTCAGTAAAAATTATGATGGACTAATTGGAATAGATTTATTAAGACAACTTAACGCATCAGTTAATGTAACTACAAAATTAATTACCCCACCAATTACGAAAATACCAATAATCTACGAAGCGGAAGAATTAACTAATTTAAAACAACATCTTAAATTCGGAAATTATAGCCTAATAATACCAGCAAGAACAGAAAAATTCATTGAACTACCAGTAAATTCTAAAGACGGAACATGTATATTGAACTATACTCGGAATTATGAGAAGGTGCGTGCACGTCATCGATGCTTGTTTTATAATGCCAACATGTAGAAATTATAAAATGCCATTTTCTTGTATTGGAATATGGAGTGAAACCAGGCCTATTTACAAGGCGATGCGAAGCAATGTTATAGATATTATTATTATCACTTAGTTTTTTATATTTGTCATGAAAAAGACGAAATGAATTTGAATCTAGGGTATTTGATGTCGTAAAGATCGACGAACCGTTTCTGTACGTTCTAGTACGTTTACATACGTAGATCAATCGACGGGCGTAGTATCTGGTATATCTGGTTGCATACCACCACATACATATACATACACACGCTGTCTGTTTGGTTGCATACGATCTTGAAGAGTATCCTTTGTGTGAGAAACATGTAAACATATAAAATTTGACGTTATTAAAACTTGATGACGTGTACGCACCTTCTCGTAATTCCGACTATATATTAAATACGGACATCAAGTAGAATCACCCCGTGCAGTAGTAAACGTAAAAAATTATTTCGCTAAAACATCTATAATAAATGCAAATACATCACCAGCAAAAATAACAACGAGTTAAATGATACACAGGATAATATACTAAAATCGAACATGAAAAATCTCAGATTAAATCATTGTAAGATCGAAGAGAAAAGAGCAATTCATAAATTATGTTTAGAATATCGAGACATATTTTATAGTGATAAAATACCATTAATATTTACGAATAAAATTCGACACGAAATCAATTTAACAGACGACACACCAATATTCACTAAAACGTATATATACCCAGAAATTCACAAAAATGAAGTAAAGGATCAAATAAAGAAAATGTTAGAACAGGATATAATCCAGCACTCAACGTCACCTTATTCGAGCCCTATTTGGATAGTTCCAAAAAAAATAGAAATGGCGCATGGTAATCGATTATCGAAAGCTAAACGAGAAGACTATAGGAGATAAATATCCCTTACCTAACAGAAATATTAGACAAGTTAGGGAAAAGCCAATATTTCTCAACACTCGACTTAGCTAATGGATTTCATCAGATTGAAACGAATCCAAGAGACATGCATAAAACAGTATTCTCAACTGAAAATGGACACTACGAATTTAAAAGGATGCCATTTGGATTAAAAAATTCACCATCTACTTTCCAACGAGTAATGGACAACGTATTAAGAGGTTTGCAAAATGAAACATGTCTGGTATATATCGACGACATAGTAATTTTTAGTACATCACTACAAGAGCATTTAGATAGACTAAAATCAGTGTTTGAACGACTTCGACAATCGAATTTTAAAATACAAATTGACAAATCAGAATTCCTTAGAAAAGAAGTAAACTTTTAGGACACATCGTCACGCCAACAGGAGTAAAACCGAACCCTGATAAAATCCAAGCCGTAAAGAAATTTCCCATTCCAAAAACAACGAAAGAAATTAAAAGCTTTTTAGGACTTATAGGATACTATCGAAAATTTATAAAAGATTTTGCAAAGATAACAAAACCATTAACTTTATGTTTAAAGAAAAAGGCAAAAATAATTCACGACCAAAATTTTATAACAGCCTTTAATACTTGTAAAGACTTATTAACTAATTCCCCGAGTTTACAATATCCAGATTTTACTAAACCATTTATATTAACAACAGACGCATCAAACTTTGCACTAGGAGCGATTTTATCGCAAGGAGCTATAGGATCTGATAAACCAATAGCATACGCACTACGAACAATGAACGAATCCGAACAGCGATATGGACCTGCAAATATTTTAGACCATATTTGTTTGGAAGAAAATTTACAATTTATACTGATCACCGCCCCTTAACATGGTTATTTAACTTACGAGAACCTAATTCAAAACTTGTAAGATGGCGCTTAAAATTAGAAGAATACGACTATCAAATAGTTTACAAAAAGGAAAAATAAATACTAACGCAGATGCACTTTCCCGAATAAAAATAAATGCTTTAGAAGAAGAATCTTTGATCAATCACCCAGGAGACATAAATAAAGACACGATATCATATCTACGTAATTTAGTCGAAAATGAAGAATATAATTTACCTTCAACGAGTAGAATACAAAACATTTCTTCAAGCAGCAGAGATTCAGGAAATAATCAAATACGAGAAGAAAATTAAAATTTTATCGGATATACAACTAGTACCACCTAGGATATCAAACAGCGATTCAACGCAACTTATAATGAAAACAACAAATGACGGAATAAAAATATTAGATGAAATAATTAATAATAAAGTAAATCAAATTCTAGTATTTCCACAAATCTTTCATAAGATCGACGTTTCACGAACAACTTACGAAAATCATAAAATTATAACGTTGAAAATACCAAATTCCAACAATGAAAAATTAATCTTGCAATTTCTAAAAGAATATACTACGCCTGACAAAACATACTGTATTTGCTTCAAATAACTACGACGTATCAAGTAATTTATTCAATTTTAGAGAATATTGAAACCAGCATCACTTTCCCGAAATTAAATACATTTCATAATTCAATAATTGACCCAAATGAGTTATTAAACGAAATTCAAGCAATCAATACTCATTTAACAAGAAATAAATTACCTTTTGAACCTAAATTAGAGAACATACTAAAATACGAAGAAATCATACAGATCAAAAGTTATAGTAAGGAGAATCAAATAATCTTTATAATTGAAATACCAATTGTGGAAAAAGAAAATTATAACTATTACCATCTATATTCCTTACCAAATCCTACTTCACAAGGAAGTAATTCTTTTAAAACAATTTTACCGCATTCAGAGTACCTATCCTTAAATGATCAAAATTACATATTCTCCGATACAAAATGTAAGCAAATAATTAATAAAGAATACATCTGTCAAGACAGTATTCCAGTAAAAATACTAAAAGAAGAAATGCCGTGTGAAATACAATTGTTAAAGTATTCTAAAAATTTAACAAACTGTCAACAAATACCTGCTCAAATTAGTAATGTAAAAATTCAAAAATTAGAACAAAATAAATGGATCTTAATATCACCACACAGTGGCGATTCAAAAATGTGACGCGAATAAAGACAATGTACCGATAAAAGGAACATATGTTTTAGAACTAGAGTCTAATTGTGAAGTGCAAATTTAAAACACGTTAATTCAAAGTTACCAGAACGTTAAAAGTGAATTTAAGAACATATTAGTACCTAAGCTAGAATTTGTAATCAATAAAGATAAAATATTAGAAAATAGGCGTGAACCATTTAAAATGGATAGTGTAAACTTAGATAACATAAACTATGTACAAGGTGTATTAGAAATACAGAAACAAAACTAAATAAATAATATTTCTAACGCCCCTTTCCATTACAATAGTATAAGTGTATGGACTATCATAAGTTATATTTTAATCATGAGTATGTTATTGTATGCTGTGTACTATGTCTACAAAAATAAAATTAAACAAAGACCACAGAAAGAATCTCCAGTTCAAGGTCCGCCTATAATTACATTGTCGAATTCAGGAGAATTCTCAACTTAATGCGGGAGGAGTTATATGATACCATACGTACACCTGCAATGATAAGATACATCGCAAATGCGCGAGTTATGTACAGCGAAACAATTACGTACGCAGAAATGCACCTGCACTTCATGCGACAAACGCCGAACCAGCAAAAACGTCCATATAAATACTAATCTTAAGATAATTTTATATTATTACTTTTCGCGAAACCATTGTACACGTTACGTCCGTACGAGATTCATTTTCCGCAAGTTCTATCGCAGATTCTTTGTGTTAAATCAATCGTTGATTAAAATAAGTTAAAACATTACTTTTCGCGAAACCATTGTACACGTTACGTCCGTACGAGTTTCATTTTCCGCAAGTTCTATCGCAGATTCTTTGTGTTAAATCAATCGTTGATTAAAATAAGTTAAAACATTACTTTTCGCGTTACCATTGTACACGTTACGTTCGTACGAGATTCATCTTTCGCAAGTTCTATCGTAGATTCTTTGTGTTAAATCAACCGTCGAATAAAATAAGAATTAAATTGTAAAAGTAATCAACAAATATTGTAATCATTAAAAATAAAGTTTGAAATAAAAAGAAAAAGTTAAAAACAAAAGTTTTTAAAAACACGTTTCGGGAAAGCCGAAACAAAATTGGCGCAGTCGGTAGGATAGTCGAATTAATATATCGAGTATTAATTTTTACATCTGTAAATTAATGGCTATCCTCGCTTCATCGAGAAGAACCACCGAAACCAAGGGACCAAGACGTCACCACTTCGCACAAATCATCCACAAACGATTAACAGGAGAAAAAGAAAAACATAGTTCAACTTTAAAACCAGCAAGGCACTAGAGAGAAATATAGGATTCCTTACGGTGATTCTATAACGAATCAGATGGCCTATATTGTTATATCTCTTGTCCTAGAAGCAAAGAAAATGTTAATCGCAACTTTAGTCTACGCAGTGTAAGTATCACTCACAATCCTATGAGCACCACTCCTTCAACAAATCAATCGCTACCAGATTCAGATTTTGAATATCAGTCGTAAATAGACGATAACACTTTAAGTTACTTAGTAAACGCAGTAACAAACATAATTCCAACGTTTGACGGAAAACAGGAAAATTTAGCGCAATTTCTGTCATCGGTAAATTTAATAATAAATAGATATTGGGTTCACAATCCAGCAGCGTACCAATTTCAAAACGAATTAATTTTAAATTGCATAAAAAACAAATTACAAGGTCGAGGAAACTACGTCGTATCAATTAAAGGTTTAGTTACCTGGGACGACATAGAACGCGAATTAAAACGCACATTCGGAGACCCCCGAGATGAAAACTGTCTACTTCAAGATCTCATGGACCTCAGACAGAAACCGAACGAACATCCGTTACAATTTCACGAACGATGCATGGTATTATTACACATTATATGCCAGGATATTAATTTAAATACTCCGCAAGCTTCTCAAGCAGCGAAACGAGACTTTTTTGCAAAGCAAACCCTGAGAACTTTTGTCACGAGATTAAACAAACCGTTATGCACTTCCGTATTGATCATGAAACCAACATTGATGGAAGAAGCGTATAATTATATACAAGATTTAATTAACGCAGATTACGGTCAACAGAATTACAAAAAAGCACCACCCCAAAATATCCCACGATACACAACGAACGTTAAGCCATTTCAAAACACGTTCAACGGAGCAAACTTCCAACAACAGACCTTCAGACCCCAAAATCAGAATTTCCAGAGACAACAGCAATTCCAAGCTCAACGATATAATCAATTCGGTAACAACCAACAACAACAACAACCGAGACAATCTTTCCCAACCGGACCAATCAATATACAACCAAGACAAAGTCAACCACAAAAATTCTTTACGAATAAACAAGTCTTCGGAAAACAACCAGCGCAATTTAACGTCTGGAAACCACAGAATAAACCACCACAAAATCACCCGACTCCAATGTCAGGAATAAGCACTCAAACTGCAAGGAACTACCCACAAAATAGACAAAGCTTCATGTCACAAGAAATGTTTCACATCGAAAATTTAGAAGATCAAGAAATTGAAACACCAGAAGATTCGTATTCATACCCAGAAGAACAATACGAGCAACAAATAAACTACGAACCAGAAGAAAACGAAGTACCGGAAGAAAATCACGTATTACAACCAGAGATAATAGAAATAAATAATTACTCCGACAAAAAGGAATTACCTTACATCACGATATCGCAACCACCATTAAAACTCATATTAGATACAGGCGCAACAAAATCATTTATAAACCCATCAGTCATAGAAAAATATTATCCCAATAATGTTTATTATGAACCGTTCATTGTTAAATCCATATTTCAAGAAAATAAAGAACAATTCTGTTCTGACATTCCAACATTTAAGGAATTTAACCAACGAAACACAATGAAATTCCATATATTCAAATTTCACAACGTCATTCACGGATTAATTGGACTAGATAATCTTAAACTATTAAAAGCGAATATTGATTTAACAACAAATCAATTAACCACCGAAAACGCAGTTATCCCGATACAATATTACACCACAGGACAAAAAGAAATTTTCCAATGAACAATCGAAGCAAACACCGGAATCAAAGCTAAAATACCAGTCAGTTTAAATGGAGATATTTTTATAGAACGACAAATAATCCAGAACTGTGAAATACCAGCAACGATTACAATAGCGAAAAAAGGTTACGCTTTAGTCGAAATATATAATAAATTCAATGAAGACAGCAAAATTAAAATTACAAAACCACTAGTAAGTAGTTAATCACGTATAACGAAGAAAATTACAATCAATTTAATTACCAGATACCCGAGAACACTGAATACATATATAATTCGGAAGAACAAAATCATATAGAACGATTATTAAGAACAGATCACATGAACGATGAAGAATATAATGCTATAACAAAAGTATGCAAAGAATATTCCGATATTTTCAAATACGAAAACGATTCTCTCAGCTTCACGAACCAAGTTAAACATCAAATAAAAACTCGCGATGAAATACCGATATATACGAAGTCTGAGATAATAGAAATAAATAATTACTCCGACAAAAAGGAATTACCTTACATCACGATATCGCAACCACCATTAAAACTCATATTAGATACTGGCGCAACAAAATCATTTATAAACCCATCAGTCATAGAAAAATATTATCCCAATAATGTTTATTATGAACCGTTCATTGTTAAATCCATATTTCAAGAAAATAAAGAACAATTCTGTTCTGACATTCCAACATTTAAGGAATTTAACCAACGAAACACAATGAAATTCCATATATTCAAATTTCACGTCATTCACGGATTAATTGGACTAGATAATCTTAAACTATTAAAAGCGAATATTGATTTAACAACAAATCAATTAACCACCGAAAACGCAGTTATCCCGATACAATATTACACCACAGGACAAAAAGAAATTTTCCAATGAACAATCGAAGCAAACACCGGAATCAAAGCTAAAATACCAGTCAGTTTAAATGGAGATATTTTTATAGAACGACAAATAATCCAGAACTGTGAAATACCAGCAACGATTACAACAGCGAAAAAAGGTTACGCTTTAGTCGAAATATATAATAAATTCAATGAAGACAGCAAAATTAAAATTACAAAACCACTAGTAAGTAGTTAATCACGTATAACGAAGAAAATTACAATCAATTTAATTACCAGATACCCGAGAACACTGAATACATATATAATTCGGAAGAACAAAATCATATAGAACGATTATTAAGAACAGATCACATGAACGATGAAGAATATAATGCTATAACAAAAGTATGCAAAGAATATTCCGATATTTTCAAATACGAAAACGATTCTCTCAGCTTCACGAACCAAGTTAAACATCAAATAAAAACTCGCGATGAAATACCGATATATACGAAGTCTTACCGATATCCATTTGTACACAAAAATGAAGTACAAAGTCAAGTTCAAGCTATGTTAGACCAACAAATTGTAATGCCGAGCCATTCGCCATGGTCATCCCCAGTATGGATCGTACCAAAAAAAGAAGACGCATCAGGTAAAAGAAAATGGCGTATAGTAATTGACTATAGGAAAATTAATGAGAAAACAATAGACGACAAATACCCAATTCCAAATATCTGTGACGTACTCGATAAACTAGGCAAATGTCAATATTTCACCACATTAGATCTAGCAAGTGGATTTCGTCAGATCGAAATGCACCCTGAAGACATAGAAAAAACCGCATTTAACGTAGAAAACGGACACTACGAGTTTACAAGAATGCCGTTTGGATTAAAGAACGCACCATCCACATTCCAGAGAGTAATGGATAATGTATTAAGAGGATTGCAGAATAAAATATGTTTAGTTTACATGGACGATATTATAATTTATTCAACGTCATTACAAGAACATGTGAAATTTAAGGAAAGTATTCCAACGACTAAGAGAATCATGTCTAAAAATACAATTAGATAAATCAGAATTTTTACAAAAGGAAGTAAAATTCCTCGGACATATAGTCACCCCAAATGGAGTCAAACCCAATCCCGACAAAATTCAAGCGATAATGAACTATCCAATACCAAAAACTACGAAACAAATCAAAGGATTTTTAGGACTAATCGGATACTATAGAAAATGTATTAAAAACTTCGCAAAAATAACCAAACCCTTAACATCATGTTTAAGAAAAGACGCGAAGATAATACACGATGCCACATTTATGAAAGGCTTTGAATATTGTAAGACATTACTTACAAATGACCCTATTCTACAATATCCAGATGTCAATAAACCTTTCGTATTAACGACAGATGCAAGCAACATTGCACTTGGAGCCATATTATCACAAGGACCCATCGGAAATGACAAACCAATATCGTATGCCTCAAGAACTTTAAATAATTCAGAACAAAACTATTCCACAATAGAAAAAGAGCTATTGGCAATAGTTTGGGCAACACGTTATTTTAGACCAGAATAAAATATGTTTAGTTTACATGGACGATATTATAATTTATTCAACGTCATTACAAGAACATGTCAGAAATATAAGGAAAGTATTCCGTTGGAATACTATTCATACGGACGCAAATTTAAAATAGTCACGGACCACAAACCACTGCAGTGGCTATTCAGTTTGAAAGAACCTCAATCTCGATTAGTAAGATGGAGATTAAAATTTGAGGAATTCGATTATGAAATCGTATATAAAAAAGGAAAAGCTAACACAAATGCAGACGCACTGTCCAGAGTAGAAATTCATACAAAAGAAACAAATAAAAATTCGAAAGAAAACGAAACTATACCATTCTTAAAATATATGGCACAATTCAATATGAATTTTGACGACAAAAACGAAAACGTTGAAACAAATTCAATGATTGCAAATATTTGTCAAACAGAAGATCCAGAGGATTTAGAAACAGTACACACAAACAGGGAAGATCGCATATTAACGATACCCATATCCGAAAAAACATTAAACCACTTCTTCAATCAGATAAAGATGGAATTTGTTTACTTCACCCCAAAAGTAAGCACAGTGATAGAACATATATCACCAAAGCAACAAAGAACACACGTCCGACTATCTGAAAACAACTTAGAAAAAGATTTAATAGACTTCTTTAAAAACTACGTAACACCTTCAAAAACCTATGGATTGCATATTCAGAAAGAAGAACACTTCCAGAACATATGCAAAATATTGCAACGAACATTCAAGAACGCTTCACTTAAAATTATTAAATGTCAAAAAGTATTAGATGTATAAGATGTAACCAGCCCAGAAAGACAAGAGGAAATAATCGAAAACTATCATCAAGGTAAAACCAACCATAGAGGAATTCTTGAAACAGAATCCAGAATAAAAAGAACTTATTACTGGTTAAACATGAAAGAATCTATTCAAAAATATATAGATTTATGTGATATTTGTAATACCGAAAAGTATGATCGAAACCCAGTAAAACAACAATTCCAAATAACACCAACACCTGGACGACCACTAGAAATAATACACATAGATACATTTCAAATAAAAGGACAAAAATATTTAACTATTATTGATGCATTTTCAAAATATGGACAAGCATACCCACTTTTAGGAAACAATGCAGTCAGTGTAGCTAACGCATTGATAAAATTCTTCACGCACCACGGTGTTCCACTAACAATAACCATGGACAATGGATCAGAATTTAAAAATCGAATTATAACAGAATTCTTACAAATACACAAAATTAAACCACATTATATCACCCATAACAACCCGCGAAGCAATGGTTTAATAGAAAGATTTCATTCATCACATTAGAATATTAAATCAGACAAAACCACACATGGACGGATTAACTATTATGCCGTATGCAATTTTAGGATACAACAATAGCATACATTCTACGACAAAAATGAAACCCATAGAACTTATAACATGACATTTATGTAATAACGACATTTTAGACATAAACGCGGATAAAATATATTTGGAGAACTACTCGCAGAAACATAAAGAAACGATACAACAACTTTATGAAAAAGTACAAGGAAAACTATAAGAAAATAAAGAAAAAACTATCAATAAACATAACGAAAAAAGAGAAAATCCTATAACATACGAAGAAAACACAGAAGTGTGCAGGAAAATATCATCCGGAAATAGAGGAAAAACAAATCCGAAATTCCAAAAAGAGATTTTAATAAAGGATAACGTAATTACATACGAAACTCCCCGAAAAATATATCACAAGCAACAATTAAAAAGACCTAAAGTTTACATGAAAAATTCTTTACAGGATGACAACGCTCAACCTGGCCGTCCTCAAGAAATTAAATTAACGTCACTCGAAGATAACCCCGGTATACTACCATATCAAGAAAACGACGCAAAAATAAAATCAGGAACACACACGTTTATACATTATTTCTATTTACAACCGATTAAACAAGAAATCGAAAACCTTAAAAGTCAATATGAATATATCAACGCAAGTGTAAAAAGAGAATATGAAGATATTTTCTCAAACTTCGATAATGCCGTACGAATTCAATTGTCAAATTGCATAAAGAAATTCGACAGTCTAAAACCGACACTAACTACGAGAAGAGAAAAAAGAGGATTATGATCAAGCGATCTACGATCTTCAAGAAAACCAGAAAACAATTACAACAACCCTCAATCAACAAATTTTGCTAACTACGAAATTAATGGACAATTATAATAAAACTGTTTCATCGATTAAATACAATCAAGGAATAATTATAGAATCAATACAAACACTGCAAACACCGCAACAAGATTATGTTCGTGTACGAGAAATATACGATCAATTAACTTTAATATTGTCACTCATACAGAATATAATGGACGTAGAAAACACAATTACATTCGCAAAATTGGGAATACCTCATCCAAGCATCATGGGACTAGAAGAATTAGAAGACATAATATCAACTTTAATCAAACACTATCCCGATGATCAATTATTTTTTCATCCAGAAGACGATCCAAGAAAATATTACGACATAATAAAAATCAAAGCCTACTATTCAGGAGACAGAATCGTATTTTTATTACAAATATATAAAACTTATCACTTATATTCCATTCCTACTCCAAATAAAACAACAATAATACCCACTCATCCTTACCTGTTAGTGAGTGATTACACTTATCAATATATGGACAGGGAATGCGAAGACATATACGATCGAAAATTTTGTGAAGAAACAACTTTAAGAGAAGAAGACGAAGATTGTATTTACCAACTATTAACATTAACATCGAAAATCCCAAAATGTAAACAACATTAAGTCCAAAATTCTCACACATTAGTGCAACGAATTAACGAAGCCCACTACATCGGATTATTTCCAAATTCACAAAAAATCAATTTAAAATGTATTAACAACGACTTTCGTACTCTACAAGGTACATTCTTTATCGAAGTGCCACTTGGATGTGAATTTTCCACTTCCATATACGTTTATTCAAACACGCAAAAAACCCTCATCCCCTTGTATTACCTAACATACAAATTCAATCAAATCTTTCGTTTAAAGAAATCATATTAAAAGATATTCAAAAAATATTCATCTAACTCCATGAACTTCAAAAGCTACAAGGTACTATACAACCAATATCATTGAAAACCCATGACAACAGTCATTATTACTTTCAAATCCCAATCTATCTTATTGCAATTATTTGTCTGATTGCCTTCATAATAAGAAGATTAATCAAGAAACGAAACGAAGAAAGAGATTAGAAAACGCTCGATGACATCACCGAATCAAACAAGAGACGCATGGTAGATCTCAGTTCCACCGAATCTTCCAGCTAGGGATGGAGGAGTTATGTACAGCGAAACAATTACGTACGCAGAACTGCACCTGCACTTCATGCGACAAACGCCGAACCAGCAAAAACGTCCATATAAATACTAATCTTAAGATAATTTTATATTATTACTTTTCGCGAAACCATTGTACACGTTACGTCCGTACGACACTCATTTTTCGCAAGTTCTATCGCAGATTCTTTGTGTTAAATCAATCGTTGATTAAAATAAGTTGAAACATTACTTTTCGCGTTACCATTGTACACGTTACGTTCGTACGAGATTCATTTTTCGCAAGTTCTATCGTAGATTCTTTGTGTTAAATCTACCGTCGAATAAAATAAGAATTAAATTGTAAAAGTAATCAACAAATATTGTAATCATTAAAAATAAAGTTGGAAATAAAAAGAAGAAGTTAAAAACAAAAGTTTTTAAAAACACGTTTCGGGAAAGCCGAAACAAAACTCGCGCCGTAGTATAAAACTGTATAGTAAGCACAATTAGGTTATAAGTACATGTGCACGTACAAAATTAATCATTCTTATTGTAACATTGCGACGAGTTTGTGATAGAACAATAAAGAGTCCCTTTTCGAACAAAGTTTATCATTTTTAAAAGTAGTTTTACTTGGCGAAACCCAAAATTCGCCAGTTAGTTGTTTAACCAACCCATCAGTTTTCCATTACAAATTATAATCCTACTTTAATATCTGAATTAAAGAAAAATGTTGCCATTTTCTTTAGGTCTATTTATGTTGCTTACGAATGTTGCATAATTTCAGCTTAAGCAGTCCAACCGTTTTTACTTACTTATACTTTATGTATAAGTAAATATAGGAATCATGAAAAATTTCGACCTCGAGATTTTAACGGATATACGCGTTTTGAGCTCCCGTGAATCGTTTCTAACTATTTTCGGAATTACGTCTGTGTGTGTGTCTGTGTGTCTCTGTGTGTGTGTGTCTGTGTGTCTGTGCGCGCTCTAGCGTCCAAACGATTATAGCTAGAGCTCTGAAAGTTTAAACTTAACATTTGCATGTAGCAAGGAGGAAAACGTCCTATTTTGAACGCAATCTCTCAACCGGAAGTGATGGTTTACTCTTATCACCTTTTTCCATATCTCGAAAACGGTACACGTTACGGAAAAAATATTCTTACATAAATTATAGATATTGATATTTTAAACAACTTTCATTTGAAAAGTTTTTTCGAAAAAACGTAGTATAACTAAGTATAAGTAAGTTTCGTGCGGACCACCGCGGATTTTTTTATGTGCAAGTTGCGGCCTCAACCCAACCCAACCGAATCTAACATAACTTCAACTTCATCAGCGCACTTGATTGTCACAGTTTTGTTTCAACATGTTGATAATTTTTGTAGGGGATATGTGACGTCGATTTGCCATGCTATGTGGATGCAATTTCAGCTCAATCGGTGCATATGTTCGCGAGAAAGCACGTCGCTCTTTTGTTTCGATATTCAGGTCATTTTTATAGGTGTGTTTTATATATGTGTGTCGTCGATGTCCAGGTATGTGAATGCAACATTTCAGCTCAATCGGTACACATGTTCGAGAGAAAGTATTATTTTGTTTCAATATTCAGGTTATTTCAGGTCTGCGTGATGTGACGTTGATGTTCCAGAAAAACGCCAGCTCCAACGGTGCACCTGTTCGCGAGCTCGTCGCAATTATGTTAATTGTTGCACATTTATTGAAGATTCTGTTTTTAGTATAAATAAAAAATAAAACGCATTAAAATGTTCCACTTACCCCACAGGTTTTGAACTTCGCCCTACATATATATTTTTCATCAATTGAAGTTTATTTCTAATTAAGAATGTACCAAACCAGTATACTTGAGCTTGATTGGTTGAATATTTTCCCGCTTAAAGTATTTTAAATAAAATGTATGTTACGCATATTTTCCGACTCTCATATTTGCTAAGGGGAACTGTATATAAAGCCATGTTATCACCGTATTAGGTCAATGCACGTGTGGAGTATCGAGAAGGGGGAGGAACATATTATTGATTTTAATTTTGTTTAACTTCGTTATTGTTCCCTGTTTTTGTTTGAAATTTCGATCATTTATTAATGTTATTAATGTATTTATATTAAAGATAACCAAATTTATCTTCATCTTCTTTTCGGTGTTCTTTTACTTTTGTTTTTCTCTATAAAATAGTTTTAGCACACCATCGCGTCGAGAGAGACTGGTGTGTATTTCAACTAATAGTAATATCTAAAACGTATAATTGATTATACTTTTCGGCTTCAAGTGTACACTGTAATTGTGGATGAAATTCATTATCATCATTCAAAATATCGTCAATATGTTGTTGTTGACATATAAACCAGTTATCCATTTCTGCTGGACAATGTAACTGACAGGAAACGCAATAGTATCGTTAGAAACATATACATATTCCGCCTCAAAGAAATGATATGATTAAAGATGCTATTTTTATATTAAAATAAAACTTTATAATTTTATTATTATTTTATTATAATTTTATATAATTTTCAAATTTGACAGCATTTGTCAAAAAATATTGTAATTGTCATCGATTTGCAAGTTATTTTTTAAAGTATTTAGGAAAAATTAATATTTGCTCCAATGAGGAACGACTTTTTGTGGTAAAAACTATTTATAATAGTTTTAGTTTGCAGAAAGTATAGATTACTTTTCCGTTAAATATAATGCAAAAATATGAACAAATATTTGAAAGATATGGTAGTAAATAAATTAATATTCATAAATAATGTTTAATTACTGAAAGACAGTTGAGTCGGGTCGGGTCGAGTTGGGTTGGCTCAGGTTTGTTTGGGTTGGGTTGATACAATTTATAACACCTATCTCGTAAGTTTTGGGAAAAAGTTTAACAAGATATAATTTAAACAAAAGAAACCTTTATTAAGCAAACATAAAATAAAAATAACTAATTGACCTAAGACTTTAACACCTATAAGCTAAATTGCTGCTAATGGTTCTCTATCCTCAATGAGACGATGTTTTCGGCTGACGTGTCGCATCATGACGCATTCTAAATCCACTTCTCTAATTTTTCGATAGGCGTAATTAGGTAATTAGGTAGCCCAATTAATTAACCCATAATATTTGTGGAACATGCCGTTATTACATTTTAACTTATAAGCTCATTAATATTTTTTTGTTTATATCTTGTCTTTTTATTGTTTCTCGTTGAATAATTTTTTCGACACTAAGTAAATTATTTATTTTCATAATCAATTTTATTAGTAACCACGATACAGTTTCTTATGGGTCCTGGACATGATGATATTGTAGTGGTGTTTCAAAAATTATTCTCATTTGCATAATGTTTAATTAAAGGGTATCTGTTAAGTAAGCTTTTTCTGTATCAATAAATTTAGTGATACAATTAACTGACGCTAACTTCAAACTATTTTTTCCTCCTCCTCAATATTGTTGGAATTGTTCAAATATTATTCTAAATTAACTAATTAAGTGACAGGGATTTTTTACATGTGTATTTTACAGCGAATTCATGTCTCAAAGGTAGAGTATGCATGATATTCACATGTTTATTAGCATCAGATTCATTGGTGATACATTTGTTGCTAATATTCTTTTTACTATTATTCGTATTAATAGTGTCATATCGTTTATCAAACTTATTTTTCTGTTGTTTTTTGAATATAACAAAATTACATTCGTAGAGTTTTTACATACATTTATTGTGCTCCAAGTTCATTATCATGCACTACCTGGTTAATTATTGAAATAATATTGTTTATTTCTGAAGAAAGTGAAGTCGCATGATTTAACAGTTTAAACTGAAATTGTTGTATAATTATGAAAATTGCTGTAAATGTAAAAATTCTAAAATATTTGGTCATAATAATGTAAATGCCGTTAAAAAGACCACCATTTAACATGTAAAAATTGTTCGTATTGCCGTTAGATTTGAACTACTGAACACTGGATACATATTTTTTCCATAGAACATTGATTATTTACTTGGACTACATACTTTATTGGAGTGTACAATATTAATCGTCTGGGAATGTGATCACATGTTATTTTTATATGATTTTACATGCTTCAATTACAATAGTTATTTACAGTCGAATGCGGGAAGTTCAATTTTACAGCGCGACGGCTTCGTTTGAGGCACGAGCCCGAAGGGCGAGTGCCTCATTTGCCGGAGCGCTGTAAAATAACTTAACGCATGAGATTTGTATAAATTTTTTTGGCCGATAGTTTTATTTTAAATTAATAAGTCATCTTTTTATACCTATATATTTTATTTATTCAACTTGGCAACATTGCATTGTTTATGACAGATTTGTTACATTTAAATAATTGTATAAAAGTTAATGGTTATTAGGTAGGTAGGTACGTTTATTATTAGCTATTTATAATCGAATGTAGGAAATTGCATTTTGCTGCATGAAGTTTATATCTTGAACACGATACCCAGCGGAGTATTTGGACTAATTTAATATTAAATTAATATTTAAATTTTGTGTATTTTGTTATACTTATTGAATTAGAAATTAATATATCTCGTTCTCCTGAACATCGGCTTCATGATTTAGAAATTGCGTATTTTTCCTACGTCTCTGGAGTTTAAAAAGAAGAATTATTTACTTTACCGCATACTATGCGGGAAAACGCACAGTCATCGTAAACACGAAATTACATGTGACGTGAACGGTGCATAGTTACAATGTTTACATGCCGGGAGGCCAAAATAGTTATTTACAGTCGAATGCGGGAAGTTCAATTTTACAGCGCGACGGCTTCGTTTGAGGCACGAGCCCGAAGGGCGAGTGCCTCATTTGCCGGAGCGCTGTAAAATAACTTAACGCATGAGATTTGTATAAAATTTTTTGGCCGACAGTTTTATTTTAAATTAATAAGTCATCTTTTTATACCTATATATTTTATTTATTCAACTTGGCAACATTGCATTGTTTATGACAGATTTGACAGATTTGTTACATTTAAATAATTGTATAAAAGTTAATGGTTATTAGGTAGGTAGGTACGTTTATTATTAGCTTATAATCGAATGTAGGAAATTGCATTTTGCTGCATGAAGTTTATATCTTAAACACGATACCCAGCGGAGTATTTGGACTAATTTAATATTAAAGTAATATTAAAATTTTATGTATTTTGTTATACTTGTTGAATTAGAAATTAATATATCTCGTTCTCCTGAACATCGGCTTCATGATTTCAAAATTGCGTATTTTTCCTACGTCTCTGGAGTTTAAAAAGAAGGATTATTTACTTTACCGCATACTATGCGGGAAAACGGGGAAAACGCACAGTCGTCGTAAACACGAAGTTACATGTGACATGAACGGTGCATCGTTACAATGTTTACATGTCGGGAGGCCAAAAAATTATTTACAGCTGCATAAAACGTTTCGCATCAATCAATATGTGTACGATTTATATGACGCTGGGACGTATGTAGGGTGTTGCAATGGCGGATGCCACATATGAAATTCCATGCTAATTTCGACGCATTCAAATATTGGCTTCCGTAATGATTATTTAAAGGATATGATAGTCCAATTGGCACTAATTGGGCATTTCTGATTAGGTCAGTTTGCAAACACTTGCAAATATGTCGGCGAAATTTTGAAATTTTAAATAAAAACATCAACTCGGCCATGGTCACGGACTGTCAAAGTTGACAGGTTTCTGATTCCACGAGTTTTCCCGTCTTTTCCATTGAAACACATCTACGGATTCATTTTGCATCGATTAATTTATCGAGGATATAAAGCGGGTTTCTTAACCCTGATAGAACTCTAAATTGTAAAAAACTACACAAAAAATTAAATTTTAATCAATTTTTTTTCTATTCGAAAGACCAATACATCGCATTAACTGTTGAAAATGATTTCGGGCATATGGCCACCGTGGCTGCTCTTGAGAAGCGCATTCTGGACGTCCAATTTTGGGCCACTTTTTCGAGTATTGCTGACCGTATGTCACGAATAACAGGAACAATGTTGGCGTCCAAGGCGTCAATTTGTAATGTAAACCATACCAAACGGTGCATTTTTCTGGATGTAATGGAGTCTGTAGGGTCTGTTGTGGATTGGTTTCACTCCATATGGGGCAATTTTGTTTATTGACATACCCGTTAAGCCAAAAATGAGCCTCATCGCTCAACAGAATTTTGCTATAAAACATCGAATCAGGTTTCTACTGCTCTAAGCCCAAGCGGCGAAAGAACGACGCACATGGTGCTCTCGTGGCTTAATTCCTGCACCAGTTGGATCTTAAACGGGTGTCTGCCAAGATCTCTACGTAAAATTTTCGAAGTAGTGGACGGCCAGAGTCTGAATTCCTGCGACCGACGACGAATCGATAAATTTGGATCTTCTTCCACATTTTCGTTTACAGCGACCATAGTCTCTACAGTACGCATATTCCTTCGACGTGTTAATGTTATTGCATCATTAAGAGAGTATGTGGTATGAAATCTATCCACAGTTCGACGGATGCTTAAAAAAACAACGTCTATAACGGTATAGCAACCATATGTTTATTACTGGCGACCTGAAATTATTTTCGCTTATTGTGTCATATTGATGAAAGATATCTGCAAAGTCGAGAAATATTCCGTGTTTTGTATGTGACTTTCAATCACATTCTTTAAATGCTGATTTAAAATTGCAACAGGCTCTCAAATTTCTAGACTATATAGTAAAGCAAAATAAATGTTTGCCAATAATTTAGTATTATTAGATCTATAAAACACTTGTATATAGTACCAAAAAACTAAATAATAGTATATAAGACTATCAGATGTTGGTGGAAATGAACTTTTCGAGCCTGTTCATGTAGAAACGATTTTAGTAACAATTTTTCCACGACAGCACCTACAAGTTCCTCCTCTGCGGAGAATAATGATAGTTGGCAAAGTCACTGTCCCGGTAGTCTGTATAAGAGGCACATGCGTTGCTGAAGTAACTAAGATTATCCAATAATATCAGTCATACATTCCTCTGGAATTGATGAAGCTCCATGTTCTTTGCTGTAACGAGTTACTCCTTTTATTGTTGAACGCGTTAAGTATATTATACATATCTGCATGGAAGCGATATATTTCCTGATCAACTAAATTAAACTCACTTTCATATGAAATACACTACCCATTAAGAGACCGACTCCTTGGGCGGTTGGCTACCAGGGATCGATTTCAAACAACAAGGTCGATTGTTGTGAATGGGACGAGAGCCGAGCCGATACTTGTCGATGGCAACTGTTTACAGAAGAATTTCTTCCTTTGGGCTTCATTCATACCGTCCTTACCTTCGGCTTCCATTAACACCTTGCATAAAAGCAGCCAGACGTGCATGGTGTCAAGAACGGCAAGGGTGGGTTCGTCAATGGAATGACATCGCCATCAGTGATGAATCAAGGTTTTGTTCATGGGCGAATGATGGTCGTAGAAGGGTGCGGCGACATCGAGGGGAAAGACGCAATTTGGATTTCGTTCAAAGACAACACACAACCTTAACACCTGGGGTTATGGTTTGGGGAGTAATATATACTGGACGAAGGTCACCCTTTACGTTCATTCCAGGTACATTAAACGCACGTCGTTACATCGACAATGTTCTGGGATCGGTGTTAGTACCTTTCATGCAGACGTTGCAGCATGCCACTTCCCAACAGGATAATGCCCCATACTTCTGTGGTTACATGAACGTTCCTGGGGCAGGTTGGATTGCAGATTTTGCCCTGGCCTGCACGGTCACCGGACTTGTCGCCGATTGAACATGTCTGGGATACGATGGGTCGGCGACTAAGACAAGTACCCAGGCCTCCTGAGAATCTGGACGAACTTCACCACTTAATAGACAGCATGGTTAGAAGAGTTATTGGATGCATAGCTGCTCGTGCAATGCAACCCACTACTAGTTTTTTTTTAAAATGTTAATTATTGTTCTATTCCTAATGGGTGGTGTATTTCATATAAAAAGTGAGCATAGTTGAAGGTTATCCTGGTTCTCAACAAATATAATCGAAAGATAAATCATCAAATCAGTTTTTAGCAAAATGTTTAATAACATTTTAAATAACCGTTTACTGTCCTACTTGTATGAATTATAATTAACATTAAAAGTTGGTTTAAGTTTTATTTATAATTTTCCGTACAACTGTTTCAATTGTATTTCCATCCTAGCTTTCTCCGGCCTTTCTTCTCCCGCCTCTTCTCTTTCTTGAGCTTTCACTTGCCTACATCTATATATTATCTCCCTCTACTCACTCCTCTATAATTCTTCCCCTGATATTTCCGCCTTTTCCAGCACCATCCTTGTTCCCACTTAGATATTTTCCTTATATTATCTGCCATGCTCCTTATTTCCTCTATTGCCATCCCTACAACACTTTACTCCGTCCTCTCTCTCTTTGTCAATTCATACTTCACGACCTGCACCTTGCCTCGAGCCCCAACCTTTCGCTCCTTCTCATTATCTTTGTCTCCCAGTGTTTAATTTCAACTCCCTTCTATTCATAAACCACTCTAACCTCTTCATCATTTCCTTCCATCACTTCTCTATTTCTGCTACTATCACAATATCGTCTGCGCGCCAACGACCATATTTTCCTGTTTCCTAAGTTCAACCTTCCATCTTGGCCTTTCTTCAATATCTCCTCTAACTCTGCTATATATATTAAATAGCTGTGAACTTAGCGGACACCCTTCTCCCTTTCTATGTCCTGAATTTTTCCGGGCTGTCCTCCCTTCACTGGATTATCAGTCGGATGACACTAATATTGAAATTAAAAAATACTCCTAAATCTATTAGAAAACATAACGAAGCGTGTAGTGTAACGTTCACATGGGCAGTGTTGCAGAACTAATCGAATATAAATCTATTTAGATATTTCAAAGTTTCAGGAATAGGCATCGAAGAAAACAAAGATGTTACATCAAATGAGATCAAAATTCCTAACCTTGATCTGTAGTAATAATTTGTTGTGTCCCAAACCTTAAATGAACTTATCTACAAATGGTTTTGCTACGGTATCAGCTTCTCTATTTCTGATTGCATACCCCTCTACGAATTCAGTTGACACGTATAGAATCGTTAAGATATAGTTATTATAGTCAGTAAGTGTTCAATGGACTTACAAGGTCTAAAAATATTTTTTGAAAAGATGATGAAGCTGTGGTGGTAACGGTTAGTGGTTCGATTTAAGGCTTCGAGTGCTTATACAGCTGGCAGACCTCACTATAAATTTTGAAATATCGTCTCTCATGTTTTCCCAATAATATTGGTATTTAATATTTGCGTGCATGCAATTTATTCCTGTATTTGTTTTCTTGCATTTGATTTTATTTTAATGATTTATAATACCGACTTTTATGTTAAAGTCTTTGAGCTTTTTACTATCCTTTGATAGCTGGGTTATTAAACTTTCGTTTTCATCGCATTTTAAGACGAATGATTGTGCGATTTTATATTCCTCACATTCCTCAAACCTCAATTCAACATCTAGGACTTGTACTATAATGTAATACCCGCTTTAAAGAATTGATAGCTCTGTTGAATCTACAGGTCGTTTCAGCAAATTAACTATTCCTGGATGGCCAATTTTCGTCATTTGACATTTCCTTTGATTCTAATTCATTTTGTAATTTTCTAGAAGCTCTTGTCATAACATATATATTGTTTGACATTTATTTCAAATCTTGAGGCTTTATCTGTATTCTGAATCGCTTTATTTAATCTGTGTTTTTTTGGAATTGGATAGCTCGTAACTATATTAATCTTATATGGATCAGGAGAAATCCCCTCTGCTGAGATTATATGAGATTATAACTTCTTTTTTTATGAAATTTGCATTTTTTCGGATTAAGTTTAAGATTGGCTTAACGAAGTCTATTATAGACTTTTATTAAATTTTGATTGTGTCTTTTTACAATATTCCCAAAAACAATAAGATCATACAGTTACACAAAACATGATTCATAGTTTAATCCTGACGTGCAATTGTCATTACTCTCGAAAATGAACTTGGACTGGTTTTCAATCCAATTGGTAACCCAGTCATTTAAAACTGGCCTTTACATGTAGTAAATGCAGTACATTTTCTACTCGCAAGTTCCTGTTCCAGTTGGTAATATCCTTGCGATAGGTCTAGGTGTGTGAAGTACACTGCTCCTGATAATGAATCCAGAATCTCATTACCATCCATTAACGGGTAATGGAAATCTATCGCCTTCTACCACTTTATTTAATAACCTATAGTCAATAACTGCTCACCATTTCTTACGTTCAATGGAGCCCCTTTTTTTCGGTAATATCAACATTAGTGAAGACCATGTTGATTTGGTTTCTTATTTAATCCCGACTTTTAGCATTTTATCAATTTGCTGATCGTCACGCCACTCTTTTGCGCATGTGGTAGTCGGCACGGTTTAATGTAAATCGGATTTGCTTGATCTTTTAATTATATTGTTTCTCGCACTACATTCATCACTGTTTTTTCTAACAAGAATATATCGGCATATTTAGCGTAATTTTTTTTAATAGAATCTTTTTTTTCAACTTTTAAATAATTTATGTTGGTCAATTCTAACAGTTTGTCAATCCTTGGTAGAGAATTCGTAAGTGAATCAAAGTTATGAAGTTCATACGTTTCTAATTTCTCTAAAGTTGCTTTGAAGTTTTACTTCTTTTTCATTTGTATTCAAGAATCAAACTGGGATCATGTGCTGTGAAAACACCTACGCAAATGTCGCCCAGCAATACCACACATTCATCCTTGTCGTCAACCCACAAATGCGTTATAACTTCGCACCGTGGGGGTAAATTTTAATTCTAATTGTCTTTCTGAATTATGTCAAAATGAAAATATTTTTTTTAAAACCGATTTTGGCGATGTATTCTTTGGAAAAATCTAATACTATATACTATTCCATTCATTTCCGTTTCAAATTCACCCATAACCAAAAATCCCTGATTATTTTTTTGATTATTTATATTATTACATATTATTAAGTTAATTTATAGAACCTATTAACATTGTTGATCCCGCAATATCATTTATTTGTTGTCTGGTATTGATTTCTAAGTTATTTAGTACGTTTGCAGAAATAATACGGTTTTATTTTAATATTTCATTCTTAAGTTCATACCATTCATTATATTACTTTATTTACGAATCCGGCTTTATCGATTTTTCTGTTTCCGCATACAAAAGCTTTCGTGAAGCGAATCATTTGCCACTGCGAGTGGACTTGGCCTCTGAAGCCTCGGTATCATCGATACGAACCACGTTGTGGGTTGGGGTTTTTATAGTTGTGTCCTCTGTTATTGTAACGGTTGTTGTTGTTGTTATCTTTATCCTCTGTTATGTTTATAAAACATAATTGCTTTTGGTTTATTTGCTTCTTCGCCTTTTCCCAAATCAATAGTCTCCTTTAATCTTTGACAATTTCTGGCTTTCAGAATTATTCGAACTTCGTTGTTCCCTATACCATTACACAAAGAATTTATCACAACCTTTTCGCTTATTCCTCGTGATGTGGCGTAACATTTACTCAATGACTCGTCCAAATTCATCTACAAATTTGGATTGCTGTTTAGCTAGGTGAGAGAATTGTTGCATTGTTGCCGATTTTCGTGTTACAATATTATTTTTTAAATTTATTACCAATTGTTTTCAACTGAGTCGTGTGTTTTAAAATATAATTGACTAAAAAAGGATTTTTTCTAAACTAGTAATATATTGTTTAATTTTAAATACTTGTTCTCGCACACTTAATTTTAACTTATTACATCTTTTCGAATATTGTTTTAATTCACATTCATTTTTCTGCATTAATTGTTCATTAGATCCCACAGCCTGGTTGTCTTTGTTAATATTGTCTGTCATTCACTGTCGTGTTATTTCCACTGTTCAATTCCGTCATTGCTAGAGGTTTGTGGCTTCCCGACTTCCTTTCGGATCCATTCGTTTAGTGCAACGTCTGTGGATGATGTATGCCGCTAACAGGACTAATACAATTCCCAGAACCATTATCGCAACTTCTCCCAGTGTGAATGTGTGTCCATTCCATGTAGTTACGGTGCTGCCTCCACTATTTGCCGCCTGGGGAATTATGATTTCTTTTTTCTCTTTCGACTATTTATCCATTTTCTCCGTGCATCATTACCACAAGACTCATTCTTTTCGTGTTATAAGATCCATTTGGTTGCACGACAGCGATCGCAATGTAACAAACAATGTTCTTTTACTTGTTTATTTGTTGGGGATTTCTTTCGTAGTTAGAATGAAACACTCGTAATTATGTCATGTATTTAATTGTTGTTTTATATGTAACTTTTTCTGTCACCGTATGATGTTATAGGCCGCGAACGTTATTTGAGGCGCTCGTTATGCTACACTAGGCTCTTCTTCGCATCATGTCGTTAAACTTCTGCTTTAAAATAATTGATGTGTCTTATATATACTTATTATTAATGCTGACCATATTGTTGTGTTTTTTATTAAAATATAAAATAATTATAAGAATAATTTATTTGTAACTAGAAAAATTAAATTTATTTAAAATAATGACGAGAAGGAATAGAGGTGGTAGGGAGATCACCTGGGTGATCAGGTGGTAAAATAAGAGCAGGGATGCAGACAAGTGTGGGAAAGGAAGCTATAAAAGCAGACGCACGGCGAATTAAGAGAAGTTCGACGAAGTGACCAGCCCAAGAAAGAAGAAAAATTCAACGAAGTGACCAGTCCGAAGAGGAAGGGAAAGGAGTTCAACACAGCGGCCAGCCCAAGGCAGAAGCAGGAGTTTAACGCAGCGGCCAGCCAAAGGAGTCGGGAGTCTGAGCCAGCGACCAGCCCGAAGCAGAGAGAGTTCGGTCCAGTGACCGGCCGGAAGCAGAAAAATTGGTAAGAATATTTAAACTTGCTAATATTTTATTGATAGTGCCTGAATACAGGGCAACCAAATGGCTAGATAAGCGGTAAATGGAATAATTTGCAACTTGTTTGGCAAAATATAAATTTAAAATGAATTATGTTAGTTCATAAGGTATTAATGTATTTGCATTTGATAAGCAAATATAAATGGGGTCAATAAATTAAATTTGCAACTTATCGAGCAAATAAATAATATAACGAATTGTATCAATAAACATTATTTGCGCTTACAGGCAAATAACAAAAGATATTAACAAAGTGTGTCAATAAATTTGCAACTTATCGAGCAAATAAATAATATAACGAATTGTATCAATAAACATTATTTGCACTTACAGGCAAATAACAAAAGATATTAACAAAGTGTGTCAATAAATTTGCAACTTATCGAGCAAATAAATAATATAACGAATTGTATCAATAAACATTATTTGCACTTACAGGCAAATAACAAAAGATATTAACAAAGTGTGTCAATAAATTTGCAACTTATCGAGCAAATAAATAATATAACGAATTGTATCAATAAACATTATTTGCACTTACAGGCAAATAACAAAAGATATTAACAAAGTGTGTCAATAAATTTGCAACTTATCGAGCAAATAAATAATATAACGAATTGTATCAATAAACATTAATTGCACTTGTCAGGCAAATAACAAAAGATATTAACAAAGTGTGTCAATAAATTTGCAACTTATCGAGCAAATAAATAATATAACGAATTGTATCAATAAACATTATTTGCACTTACAGGCAAATAACAAAAGATATTAACAAAGTGTGTCAATAAATTTGCAAATTGTCGAGCAAATAAATAAAATTATTCACAAATTGTTTCAATAAACTTAAATTGCAACTTATTGAGCACAGAGAGAAATTTTCATAACAAATAGTTTTAAAATCAGAATATGCATGAGAAATAAGACGGGTGTCGGCGCGGGATTAGATTATGGTAAGGACGGACCGGTCAACGCATCGGAGTCGCGCAGCATTTCTTGCTCATATCCGGCATGTGGAAATAATTTGCGTACACGAATTTTGTTTTTTTTTACAGGCACCGAGAACTTGTTGACGGTAAACATTTAAATGTATATATGAATTTATATAATATTGTATATTAATTTGGGACATTTAGAGAATTTGATTTTGGTAAATATATTATTTAAATTTAAAATATCGTCGTATTATTTAACCCGATCAAACCTGAACAAAAGGATAGCTTGAACAAAAATTTTATATAGTTGTGAGTTATTTCCTAAATAAAAATAAATTCAAGGCATAATTTGTATCCTTATATGGACATGTGTATTCATTGAAACAATGTCGTTACGTCAATTCGCACCTAATGCTTTGCATATATGGATGTGATGATGTAGCGTGCTGATATCGCATTATTTAATGCGAACGGAAATAAAACATTTCGACCACACCATATCCTCACCAGGTTTTGAATTGCTGCAAAAAAACTCAGAAAACCAGATCACCAGAGAAAAGTAGATATTCAATTTACAAGAAAAGTTACATTCCTTGACTTTTCTGGGAACGGATCCATTAAATTGGCAGGTTGCTCAATTGTCAAAAGACGAGATACTACAAAACGCCCTGTGCTACCTTAGCCTACTGCCAATAAATGTGGCATTTTTCGGTTAGAAATGAGTTTAGAACATTATAATGATATTCTTGTATAAAAAATTGTTGCTTTTTATATAATATAAATATATAATATATGTTAAATAAAAATTTTTATTTGTTCATAAATTAGTTTCGTATATTATATTATACAAACCGTTATACAGCTCCCTTAGCAAACATGAGAGTCGGAAAATATGCGAACTACAACAATTTTATTTAAAATATTTTAAGCGGGAAAATATTCAATCAATCAGGTTCAAGTATACTGGTTTGGTACATTCTGAATAAGAAGTAAATGTAATAAAATCTGCACTAGACAGTTGTTGACAGGTTTTATGTTATGTATCTTTTTATATGTTTATTTTATAATAGCATAGTTAATTTCTCCATTTCGTTATTAAACTTTAAATTGTGACAACATTTTATTGCAACACTACCTTTTAAATTTGCCGCCGAGATATTTTTAAACCTGAATGTACGTTGAAAAGCAGTGCCGCTCTCGCCACGCCCCCTCTGCTCTCATGTTTGCTAAGTCGAGCAAGTATTGACGGTTAAACTAAATGCCGAGATTTATTCACTTGTCCCAGATTCGCTTATACAGCTCCTAAGAAAAAATTCCAGGCGACTGATGCAGTTACCTCAACACACGGGGTAAATGTACAATATGAACACAAATTTGAAATCGTAATGCAATCCAAACATAAAAAAAAAACATAAAATGGCATTTTAAAAATGTTTTTTTTCCTTATAACCCCAACATTTCAGTCTATTTATGTAAAACAAATCTATGTTGCTTTCTTATTCTTGTGTGTGACACTGATGTGTCTCGAACAATTGAAGCTGACCTATGAAATTTTAAAATTAGTATATAGCAAGGAAGAATCATTATAATTAACAACTTAACAGATAGATGTTATACATTTTCAGATAAAAGGTTTCTAAATGAGAATATAAGCAAAATAAAATTAATGTTAAATAACTAACCAGAAAACTGCAATCATCAATAAACGGTTAAAAAAACTCACAATAGCAAACGAAACAAACGTAGCAGCATTACAAAACACAACTCTCAACAATATTAATAGAGTATCACTTCAAAATCCGCAAACACTACAGCCTTATCAAAACATGCGAAAGAAAACAAACACTCTTTCAACACTGACAAGAAATCTTAGAGATTGAAAAACATTATAAAAAGAGATTTTTCAAAGAAATGGTTTATATCAACACAGATAATAATAACATTAATTACAAAACATACACACAGCACCTCAGTGCAAATATAATAACATTTTAAAATAACACATAATGAGATATTTACAAAAGAAATTAAAACAAATAAATTCCTTAAACACATTTGATTTTGTTTGCATATTAGTATTAATGATGAATAATAAGTACGTTTTAACACGTAAAAAGTTTTTTAAAAGGAAATTCAAACGATATAAACATATTAACAAGCGCTGGAATAAATAAAAACATTCCAATAAATACACCGTTGAAACAAGATCATTAGCTATTTGCGCACTAAATTTTAATCTTAACGAGCCAAACTCCAGGAGTGTATTATACACGTGAAAATAATGTAAAAAAACTCAATTGTGTTATCCGATTTTTATTTGTTTTCACGTTATAGCGTAATTAAAAATAAACAAAATTTCATGTATGTCTTGGTAATCGTTATAATAAATGTTCAAAAAACCCGCCATTCACCACCAAACATTTTCTGCTTCGAAAACTTATGTTGAAAATTACTTGTGTGGGGATTTTCGTCTGACCATACATGACAGTAGTGAGTTTTAATAATGCCGTCACGAGTGTATATTGGGTCATCTGTAAAAGGTATGCGCGATACAACAGGAGGATTATTATTTATATACTGACAAAATTCCATACGTTTAGGATAATATTCCGGTTGTGGGTGCTATACACTCCGTACATGTTATGGATGTAAGCCTTGCTTATTACTCTTGTTTGAGGCATGCCCAACTGAATACTAATTCTTCGTGTGCTCGTCGTTGCATCTTCTGCTACTACATCCAGAATATCTTCTACACAGTTTGTTGTAAACTCTGATAAATACATTTTTATTAGAATGCCTCTGACGTGGAAACCGTTGACGATATTCTTTAACAACAGCTGTAGCATTCCCATTACAAAAACCATGAACAAACACCATATTTGCATATTCTAAATTTGTGTATGGCATTTTGTAACACTTTAATCGTACAAACTCAAAAATATACGTTAAATCATTGTCACAATACACTAACACCTAACAGAAAAGTTATCAAATGTTTTTGAGCATCGAACATGGCATACTTTAATATAAACATTTTTAATTACAGGCGCCCTTCGTAGACGAAGCAGAAAATGTTTAGATGGCGATATTTTTGAACATTGATTATAAGAACGCTATGATTACCAAAACGTGAATAAAATTTTGTTTATTTTTAATTACCCTATAACTTGAAACAATTAAAAATCGAATAACAACAATTGCATTTTTTTACATTATTTTCACGTGTACAATACACTCTTGGAGTTTGGTCCGTTCCTCCCGACTCAACCTATATATATATATGAATAATTGTGTCAAGTAGTAAAATTTTAGTAAACGTTTACCCCACTTTACCTTACAGTTTTTGAAATAAATATTTTTTGTATTTTGTATTAATTAGACAACATTAAACTGTTGATTTGACTGAAATCTTATTACAGGATGTACGTATTTTGCTGGCACTAAAACGATATTTTTTTAGATTTAAGAAAGTCGTATTTATACAACTCGTATTGAATGCAATATTTTGTCGGAGAAAAGAAATGTTGGCAAAATAAGTGTAGTTACTGTAATAAAATATATACGCAAACATATTTGGATTCAAGTCTTATTTTTTGTATGTAAGAATGTGAATTCAGCGGTAATATAGTGGGTTATATTTGAATGACATTTCATTGTTTATATTGTATCCATATTTTTGGATGATTTGTTATTTTTGCAAATTGATATCGTCGTATCTTAAGGCTTACTTTCCTAAGAAAATCCATACATTTTCCCCCTTGTACAACATTTCCCACGACGCTAGACGGTATTATGGGTTGCGTGTGTAGCGCAACATTTATGTAATTTTTTTCCAACTATGTCGTAGTAGCAAAATGTTTTTTTATAACAAGTGATAAAAAGATACAATATTTTGTCACAAGTGATGTAGTAAAACACATTTATTAACAGAATGTCAATAATAACATCACCGCAATAACTTCGTGCATTTATGAACATTTTCATTGCAGGAAAATCTTTATTTATATGTTATATCTGAGATTTTGTATAAAACACGTAGCAAAATACTGCTTTTTATGACAGGACGTGTTGTTTATATCGGCTGAATTTGATACAGAATTTTATTTTCGTTTCCAAATTTCGTTAAAAATTGATATTGGATTTATATATAATTTTTGAAATAAACAAAAGTATTACTCAACCATAGAAGATGGTTCCTTTATGTCCGTTGCTGTGTATGATAAAAAACATATTTAAGTTTTAGCCTTGTTTTGGTTACTATATGCTCCCTTTATATTTTCGATGACACTCGCTTTTGTATAATTACCTAACTATTACTCATTTTTATTTTATTGCAGAGCATTGTAAATTTCAATTGGATGATTCCCATGGCATTTATCATGTTACTTATGTTACCAAAATAGATTCTTAATCTATAAATCTGCAGTGGTCCGCACTGAACTTTATTATATTAGGGGGACCGGAAAGTAATGTCGTTTCTGCGCATGTCAGACTGGTATTTTGAAGTGCTAAAACCTTGACCAACCGTTAATGCAGACCTTTACTGTCAACAATTGGATCGAGTAAAACAATCTTTAATTAAAAACTACCCAACGATTGTCAACAGAAAAGGCGTTATTCTGCAACACGATAATGCAAGACCGCACTGCGCAAAACGTAGTCTGGAAAAAATTTATGAATTGGGGTGGGAGGTACTGCCTCACCCACCATATTCACCCGATATTGCACCATCGGATGTCTACTTATTCCGGTCGCTACAATATTTTCTAAGTGGCAAAAAAATTCAAATTTGGATGTTGTCAAAAATGCGCTCTCTATTTTGAGCAAAAATCAATTGAATTTTATCGATCCGGCAATGAAAATTTGGGAGCACTGGATGAAAGGGTGTAAAGACGTGAATAGAGGAAAGGATGATATTGGAGAAGAAGCATGTAGAAAACGGGGAGGAGGAGGAGGAGAATTCTTGGCAAAGCTAAAGGAATTGAAGGATGATAACAGGAGAAGGAAGGCGAGGGAAATGCAGGCACGAGAGGACATCAAGGAAGAGACGAGAGGGGGGAGGAAGAGCCGAGAGAATAGGTAGTAGGCCGGAAAGAGCTAAGATGTGAAATATGATATATTGTAAATAGTTGTGTTAGCATAACTATTTACAATGTATCATATATAAAAGGGTTTTTGGTTAAGCGCTAGGGCGGTCAACGTGTATTTCCGTTAAAATCTTAAGTTTGAAAATTTTCTTGATTACTATACTTTACAAGTATAAAAAAGTAAAAATTGTATATAGTTTTACTAGAGTTCTTATCACTCATGTGATTATTCGTTGCTGAATCTCTCATCGGTTTATGTTTATTATTAAAGATAATGTAAAACAAACAATACAAAAGGTGTAGACGACTATCGACTGTATAACGGCGCACAATCTATTTGTAAACCAAGTTGCGAAATATACAGTGTTTATTATGAACCATAAATATTGTTCATTGAGCCGAAATGATGAATGATAAAAAGCAGCATTTTTCCAATTCGCAATAGAATTCATAAATATGAAGTTTTCATGTTTTAAAAAAAGTATATATATTGAAAATGTGTATACACGTTCAAAGGGCTGCGCACATAGGCAGAGAGCCGTGTAGTTTGCATATTATGTAATACAGAATTAAGTGTAAAATATAGTTAAAGATATTACAAATCAGATCAAAAAACAAAAGAAATTCTTCGTAACGGCCGCCTCATTAACTTACGCAGGCAGTAGTTTTAATGGGACTTTTTTTTCGATTTCTTTTAGGCTCGCGTAGTATCGTGAGTTTTTGTAAAGTGTCTGCATTGGAAATGTTTCTGTGCTCAATATTGTTATTCTTTGGAGATTTGGTTGAAGTTTTGTAGTGCTATGTAGTAGTTTATTTGAGTTAGTGTGCAGAGCATTATTGCTGTACCGTAGTTTGGTAATTGTACGTTGGCCATTGGTAAGATATTTACTGCAAGTTATAAATAGTAAGTATGCGAAAATGGGCCAAAATATGTATCATTTTATACACTGGTCGCAAGTGAAATCCGAACACCCCGAAAAAACATTTTTATTAACAACATTTTATAAAGAGAGAGAATAACACTTAAATAAGGTAAAATAAGCAAAAACGAAACATAATTTTGAAATAAAACTAGTAGTCTGTGAGGCCGCCACATAAGCAAATGCATTCCTGCAGTCGACGAGGGAGGCTATCAATCTGATTGTTGATGTACTCTAAGGGTACAGCATCCCAATCATTTTCAATTGCATGACGAAGTTCATCTAAAGTCGTCGGGGGCCGCAGCACCTATCCAATCCCACACTTTTTCGATCGGCGCTAAATCTGACGACCGAGGTGGCGAAGGTAAGGTGGGTATAAGCTCCTCTTCTAAGAACACCACAGAGGTTCGCGCAATATGAGGGCGGTCGTTATATTGCTGAAAAACACCATCCTCTATCCCTCTTACATATGGAAGGGCAATATGAGGGCGGGCCTTAACACATCATTGACATAACATGCAGATGACATTGTGCCATGGATTACGATAGAGGAGATTTGCTACCAAAAGCAATAGGTCCCCAAACCATAAGTCCGATGGTACGGTGGACGTGACGCTCAACAGCAAACTCGAGATTACGCCAGTTCTCCAAGTCGTCGCCTGACCCGCCCTCTACCATCATGATTCCCCAAACAGAATCTAGATTCGTTAGAAAAGGCAATGTGATGCCATTCATTGGCCCAGTTTCTGCGTTCATTGTTCCAGTCAAGATGCTGCCGACGGTGAATAGGTGTTAAGGGGAGGACGAGACGCGGACTGTAAGAAGTTAGGCCCAGGAATAGGACTTCTTACAGCTCCGTCTTTTTCTTAGGGCCTCTTGCCGTTTGGTAGTTCTTCTGGACGCTCCTGTGCCCCTAGCTCGCTGTGTTCGCCCCCCATCAGATAACACTTGCCATGCTGCCATCACGGTAGCCACACTACGCCTCATAGCTGCAGCGATTGCATAGGAGTCAATTGTGTAAAGTTTCGTTACTGTCGTCTGCGAGGCATGATCGAACTACACTAATGTCAAAACTGACGGTTTTGCAGTAATGTCTATCAGTTGGCAAAAAACCTCAATTTCTTTTTCAACTTAATTCTTTTAAAAAAAAATTCAAAGATTGTCCGAATAATATGAAACTTTAATCGTTTGTTAGGAACGGTGCCCCCGCTATTTAACCAAAAGTTCATTTTAATAAAATATTTTTTTCGGGGTGTTTGGATTTCACTTGCGACCAGTATACATTATTGTAACATTATACATATTGATTCCTAAATTTATATACGTCCTGAAGTGTTTTGGCCTTGCTTTGATCTTTTTCGTTATTAAGTTGGTGTGGCGATTAAAGTTTAGCTTATAGTCTAGAGTAATAAAATATTTATTTATTTATGTTCATCGACTTGAGCCTTCGACAACATGGACAGAGGAAGATGATTGGAGTATCAGCAGACCTAGAGCGAACTGTAGAGTTAACTGTACTGTAAGTTGAAGCCTGGAAAAGTCAACGCCGGAATATGCAGTGTTGCAAGAAAAACCAGGTACTAAGACTGAGAGGAAGTGGATCGTTGATTTGTTTCACTGAAATCAAATTGATAGAATGGATTGTGTGGGTCTGCATGATGTAGACGTTTAGTCTTCAATATATTTTCAGTTATTTCCAAGGGTTTTACAGTATAGTAATATGGCGATCCTGGTTAGCTTTAGGCATCGTGACTATGATATCGGTTTTCCATTTGTCGTCAAAATGTTGTGTCTGTAGAAATTAATTGTACATCTTTGAAATAAAAAAAAAAAAAAAAAAAACAACCTTTATTTGGCATTTCTAGTTAATTCATGTTACATTGTGCCTTTTTATTTCTTTTATTCGTCCACCTCGTTCTCTCCACTTCACTCCATCTCTTCCACCTTCTCTTCGTTTCGTCCGCTACCTCCCTCTCCAGCCCTCGACTGCTCACCTTTCCTGTAACATGTCAATTTTCTCTCTCAATTACCCTCCTTTTCCTACCCTCAGCCCTCCTCCTTTTTAATTCCCCTAATATCTGTATCCCTTCCCCATTCTCTCCCAATGCCTTCCTCCAATCTCTGCCCTCCCGCTCCTCCTCCTTGCTCCACCCCATTTCTTCACACTCCTCCCACCAATGCTTCCATTCATCTCTTCCCTTCCCGCATGCTTCACATCTTCTGTATTCTTCTCCCATCCAATATTTATTTGCCTTCTCTTCGTTCCCGCATCTATACCTTGCTATTAGCTTCTCTTCGTCCGCCGTTTTACATCCACCCAAATACCTTGGCCTCCTCCCAAATGTCTGTATTGCTCTGTACCTCCCATTGTACCTTGCATCCCGTATCTTCCCTTCTCTTTCCTGCGCTTCCGCCTGCTTCCACCTCTCTACCACCTCCTTTTCCACCCGTCTCCCCTCTCTTCTCCTCCTTTCCACCTCTACTGTCGACAGCCCCGCCTTCTCATAAAGCCTTATCCTCGCTACTTCCCACCCTGATAACTTTCCTCCCGTCCTCTCCCTCTTGTCTAATTCCTCCAATACCTTTCTCCCCAGTCTCTCCTCACTCCCCTCTCTCAATTCTAACTCATACCTCAGCATTCTCCTCCCCATCTCTACTGCTAATCTCTCGCACCCCGTCTCCTGTCTTATTATATAGTCGGGCGTCGATCTTTCCAGACGTAGTGACCTTTTAATCTGCCCTAAGTGTGCCCTCTCCATGCTCTTGTGCTCCTTGCCTCCCCATACTTCTACCCCATACATCAATATGCTTTTCACACATACATCCCATATCTTCTTCGTCTCCTCAAATCCCCCATTTCTCTTACCCCATAGGACGTTTCTTAAACTCGCTTCCGCCTTCCTCGCCTTTTTGCAAATATGTCTAATTTGCCCTTCCCTACTGTTATTTTCTCGCAACACATATCCAAGATATACCCACTCCCTCACCTGTTCTATCACCTCCCCTTTCCATTTCAACTGTATCTCCTTTCTCCTCCCTCCTCCTTTCCTGAACACCACTACCTTGGATTTATTTGTGCTCAGCTCGAGCCCCCTCCTGTCCAGAAATCCTTCCAGCCTCCTCACCATCTCCTTCAATCCCTTCTCCGTTTCAGCGAGGATGGCCACGTCGTCCGCAAATGCCAACGTCCATATCTTGCTCCTCCCTAGCTTCACTCCTCCATCCTGCCCTTTCCTCATAACCTCCTCTAGCTGGGCTATATACAAGTTGAACAGTGGCGGGCTCAGAGGGCACCCCTGCCTCAGGCCCCTCGTTGTCCTGAATCTCTCTGTTAACTCCTCCCCCGCTCTTACACTACACCATGTTTCCTCGTATATTTGCCCTACTCTCTTTACCAGCCCTTCCGATATCCCCGCCTTTTCCATGATCTTCCCTAACATTCTTCTATCTACCCTATCAAAAGCTGCTTTAAGGTCGACGAACATGATATACACCCTCCCCCCTTTCCTTGACAATTCCCTCTCTACTATGAAGTTTATCACATACAGGTTGTCCCTCGTCCCTCTACCTCCCCTAAAACCCGCCTGGCCCTCTTGCAGTATCCCCTTTTCCTCCAATTCTGTTTCTAGACGTGCCCCAATCAGTCCTGTGTATATCTTATACCCCACATTTAGTAGCGATATACCCCTATAGTTTTCCGCCTTCCCTTTATCTCCCTTTTTCCATATCGGCACTATTATTGCCGTCCTCCAACCTCCTGGAATTCCTCTCCTCCCCATCCATATATCATTTATCTCCCTCCATGCGCATTTCCATGCCTCTTCTGGCGCATTTATCCAGCCCTCCGTGTCCACTCCGTCTTCCCCCGCCGCCTTTCCCCTTCTTAGCCTATCCTTTATTTTCATTATTTCCCCCCACTTGAACTCCTCCATGCCCTCTCCTATCCCTCTGTCCCCACGATCCCCTCCTCTAACCTCCTCCCCATCTTCTCCTCCCAACATGTTCATGAAATGATCCCTCCATTCCCTCTCCCCGATATTTCCTCCCGCCCTCTCCTTCCCCTTCTTCTTCTTCCTAAGGTACCCCCATATTTCCTGCTCCCCTTTTAGGCCTTGCACTTCCTCTTCATCTCTTAACCTCTGTTCCTTCTTTTTCCTCTCCCACATATCCTTCTGTCTCCCCCTTTCTTCTATATACTCCCCCCAATCTGTTTTTCCTTGCCTTGTCTCCGTTAATATTTCTCTTAGCCTCCGCTTCCCTCTCCTGCATTCTTCGTCAAACCATGAACTTTTTCCTTCTCCTTTCCCAATCATCCTTCTTACTATTGCCTTGTTCATCACTCCTGTAAGTTCCTCTATACTCTTTCCTCTTCCCCACTCCATCCTCCTTAATTTATTCTGGTACTCCTTTCTCGTTCTCTCGTTCCATAAATTCACCAACCTCCTCTCGTTCACCCCTACCATTTCCTTATTCCAGCCTCCTCCCCATAAGTTCACCTCTATCGGTAAGTGGTCCGATCTTTGAAATAAACTGATGTATTTCAGATGAGAGATTTTTTAAAACATTAAATCCTTGTTCATTTATGCTGGGTAGGTTAATGTTCCCGAATTTATTGCAACATCTGAAGACGTCTCGAAAGGGTTTCTAAATTCGTTATGTCATCGTCTTTGTGAAATATTGTATTTCTTGTTTTGTGCATGTTTGGTGAGGTCTTAGGCCAGTTTTTGTTAAGGTGTTTATAGACAATTGGGGATTACATTAGGTATTCCCGTTTAGAATTCTTTAAAAAGTATTTTTACTTCCGATATATTATTTGTTAAAATTATAGGTTCTATTGTTCGTTGCGTTTGGTGTATGGATCAAGTTTAAAGAACATTCTATTACCTGGTGATCGGCACATAGGTCAGTAATCAATGAAATGTTATCTTTGAGGCTTTTCGTGCGGAGCATGACATATGGTGTTGCGTTAGGATGAATGATGAATACTGGAGAAGGAGCTATTCTGATAAAGTTGAAATTCTGATAATTTGATATTCATAGAACAATGTTTTTATTAATAATGTCTTCTATAAGAGAATGTTAGTGTAAATGAGTCTAAAATATATGGATTTTATTATCAAGGATGGAAAATGCAAAATTCATTTAGGCAGCTATTTAGTTTAAGCGGATTTGCTTTGTCCATTCTTATTCTTGGGTGGGATATCACTACATTCCGAGCATTATTTATGATATTATCCTGTTTTTATATTGTATCCGTTTCCGTAAAGATGTCGTTGTTTAAAAAGAGTAGTTTTGTACCATATATTTTCAGAGGGAACCAAGTTGCCGGAAATAGAAAACGCTTGTGTGGTGAATTAACGTCACGCTCACCATGGTTTGTTCGACTTAGTTGGTATTCTCAACTGTAACGGTATTGTATTGTGACTGCTGTGACCTACTAAGACCGCTGTGTTCAAATTAAATTTGTAAAAGATTATGAACTCTTTGGAAATCATCTGACAATCCCCCGCTGATGTCGTGTCGAAAGTTGTGAAGTAGTTACAGGACTCGGCAGCATCGACTTAGTCGGCCAAACAAGACTTCTGTAATTACATAGCAGCACGAGTGTGGGTGTTGACGACTAGGTGGAATTAGTATACTCACACAAACGTTTTGTAACTGATGTTTGCATTACTACATGAGCCTCAACGGATGCATCATTGGTTGTCTGATCAATTCAGAAGGGCGAAACGGTGTGTCATCACGGCCCAGAATTTTTTATAATAATAATAATAATAACAATAATAATAATATCAATAAACTTGATTACTAACGATCATTACACCTATATAGACAACGTCAAACATTTAAAATAAATAACCAATAAAATTACACATGTACAAGTTTAGTCAAGTATTAAATACCAATCAATCATCGGCATTGGTATTTAAGGAATTCTTGGTATGAATAAAAACAATTTTCTACTACATACATTTTAATGTGTTTTTAATAGATTTCAAACTATTGATATTCTTAACATTCTTAGATAGGTTTTATGGCTCTATAGTGCGGTCGTTTCTCATACAATGTTAAATCGCGGCTTAGGATTCTTAGATGATTATTGTTGTATATAGTAAGGAGTGAAACGTCCTTTTGAAAGCAATATCTCAACCGGAAGTTATGGTTTATTCTTATTACCTTTTTCTGTATTTCGAAAACGGAACAAAATATTCTTATAAAGTTAAAGATATTGAAACCTTAAACAACTTTATTTGAAAAGTTTTTTTTGAAAAATGGCGGATAACTATTGCGATCACGCCGCTACAAGTATGTGTCTGTCTACCGCCCAAATTATTGATCCTAAATTCTTTAAAAAATCTTTAAAATTAAGATATGCATATAGAATGAAAGAAAATGTCCTATTTTGAGAGCAACATCTCAATCGGAACTGATCATTTTCTATTATCACCTTTTTCCACATCTCAAGGGCGTTACATATTCTCGAAAAAATTGTTCTTATGTAAGTTAAAGATATTCAAATTTTAAACTTTTATTCAAGAAATTCTTTCCAAAAATGGAGTTTAAATAAGTATAAGAAAGTTCAGTGCCGACCACTGCAGATATTTTCTTTCAACATCTATCTAATTATTTGCTATTGAGCAATAAAAACTAGGTTAATATGTACAGATGCCCCCCCCCCCCCCCCCCCCTGATATCAACCCATACTGCATCCTTGACTGGGCATGAGCGAAAAAGTAGGATTTTAAAGAATCCAAATTCACAAATAGCTTCTTATAAGGTACATATATCGCAAAATATACGCTATTCAATTGTTTAGAACATGGGAGCAGTTGACAAACCAATCAATATTAAAGTCTAGTTTCATTCCAAGAAAATTCTCGGACTGTGCAATGGGATTCAAACACTACTGAATTTAATGTTGAAACTTTTGTTACATATTTATTTTTTGTTTGAAACACCATAAATGAGCTTTTATTAGAATTTAAACACCACACTGACAGCTGCAGTAGTGCATGCAACTGATTTAATATGCCAATTAACTAATTAACGAATGCGTCTGGAAAGAAAATTCTATCGAACACGATAAACAAAATATAAACAAAATTAATTATGGCCCCGGACACTCATTGTTTAACAGGATGTAGGTATTTGTTTAAGAATCGGATTAGATTAATTAAATTACCGAACATTACGGTCTCAGGGAATTAGCAAAAAGATTAAGCGTATATGGTGCGGGCGTGATAGCATGAAATATGGTTGCGATAAGATCTACATTTTGCGTAGCCTAACGTGTCCTTGACGGGGCCCTTCGTGGATGGACTCCTCCGAAAAGGAGTTAAGTGGCTAACGGAGCTTCTTCGGGAAGAGAAGTCGTGCGCAGGCTCCCTTCAGGAAGCAGTGAGTCGTTGACAGATTCGAATATGAAGATGTCGCGCGGTGTTAAGTTAAATTATCGAAGTCTACAGTAACATCTCGTAAAACGAAAAAAAATAATCGGTATCGTCTAGAGTTAAAAACGCGTTGGCAAGTGAAAAATTCTATTATTAGAATTCAAATAGATTTGATTTTGTTTACAAATTTCGGGTAAAAATAAAGTTTGTGGACGAAGAAGTTTAAACAAAGACGAAATATCCCTCTTCCGACCCATTATTGGGAATTATAGGATCAAGAGGAAATGTACGAATTTTTATAATAGCAAGTGTGAAATTATGTGGTTTCTGGTAATTTATATTTTTGGTGAATTAAATTTTAAAAGGGGAACCTGCAAGATCCGTTTTTTCCTTCCTCTAAAGTAAAAATTAAAAAGTATAAATGTTTTAGTGAGGACCGTTTTTTTTTGTTAAATGTCGATTAAATTTTTCTTATATAATAAAGTTAATTAAACCATATTTTTCACATACAGAACAAAGTAAGACAGGAAGTGAAAGAAGAAGAAAACAGTGATACAATCGTGGGTTTGCGGATTTAAAAGGATGAAGATCAAAACGCAGCATAAAATAACGTTAAGGACAAGGATTGTAAGAGGGGCATTTTCTGAGCGGGCATTATAACACACAGTGGGGGAGATGCAAAATACAGACTAGATTTTCTGGCAGTACAGGGAACGAAACAGAAAGTGGAAAATAGTATTTTTTTTTAAATAAGAGGAACATATATTATAAGATTAGGAGTAGGTTTTCTGTTTACTAATAAAGGCAAAGGTGACATCATCGAATTTAAGGAGACTTCTGATAGATTAAGCTGAAAAAGAATTAGGCAAAGAAAAAATACTGGCAGAACCTAATAAACGTCCAGCTAGGAATTGACTTGATGAGGGTTGCAAGGAAAACTTATAACAAAGAATTGTTGCTAGACTAAAGGCAATGGACGAACAGAATGAAGTGAAAAGAAAATACGAACAAAGAAAATAATATTATTACTCTCATTCTAGGTAGGTAAGAACTATGATGCAATGCAGAAACCATGAGTAAAGCACTAATCGTACCCTAATACAGCGTATCCCAACAATCTGACAAAGTTCCCGCACGTTATGTTTTCCACTTCGAAAAAAGTAAGTATGTATATGTCCCTAGGTTCATATTATAAAAATATATTGAGATGGCATGAGCGGTTCGTCTGCGGGGGCGACATAAATTTCAATTTGTTTAAATGGAACACCCTCTATATTTTCACATTTTTGAATTCTATGAAGAATTGTGAATATATCCATGTACAATTTGTTTGACACAACTCAACAGAACCGTTGATTTTCAATGTTTTTAATAAAATTTTAGATATGCAGACTAAACATCAAAAATCATGTATCTGAGATGATAGATGTTGGGAGGGTATTTTTTTGAATTGTACTAAGTTATTATGAATGTAAATATTAATATTAATATTATATTTTAAATTGCACGGCTTATTGTATTACAGTATTTATATTATATTATACATAGAATACGTATAGTCATCATTTAGACATATATTACGTCTAAATAGCTGTATTCTTTATTTTATTCAAACTTACTTCAATAATTCCATTTCTTTCTCTCAATACCAGTGTATATACTCCCCCGAGCGCGAGATGTACCATATCTTTTATTAATTCGTTGTTTTCCTCTGATGTTACGTAATATTCATATCTAAAAAATAAGCAATTAATTGTTAACTATTTGATTAACAAACTCATAATGACACAGAATTATTATTTCAATATGGAGAAAAACACACAATGTTTATAATCTTTTAAGACAAACAATTCATTTTTGTTTCAATTACCCCAAAACATACCAGAACGAGAGAAGGAATATTGTGAGGAAATGGCGCAGCTAAAATGTATTATTTCCGTTGCATATAATACAATTAGCGGCTAGCAGCTTTTACGTACAAACACCATGCACTGCATCAACACATTACCAAGTTCGATTATTCGGCATTAACGACGAATACGAATGTCCAAATAAGGATATTCGCGCTCGTCAGGGAATTGCCGATTGATCGTTTATTCTAATGTAAAATAACTCAATTAGTTTAATGCGACAGTAGTCGACGATGGAAATTACCAGCAAGGTAGCACGAGTGGTATCCGATGCACCCGCGACCTACCCGACTATCATATAACAATGTGTTAGTGTAAATTAAACCAATTAAATACGTCACAAGACAGCGAGTGTTTTATTCCGAGCAACGACCGAAGTCTCGTAACATTTAAACAAACCAAAGACGATTTGTAAAATATTACAATATTTTCCCAAAAGTTGCTAAGTCATATTTCAACCAAAAACATATTTGGATTTATATATCTGGCAAAATTATATAATACAACAAATCATGCATAATGGGTATATTATAATTTATTTATAATAAATATGCCAGTAAGTGTACATTAATTTAAAATCATATATCCAGAAAAATAAATTTCCCAAACACAATTGACTGTTTAATGCCCGGTTTCTGAAAGAAATTTTTAAGTGATCGTTAACTAACTGGTTCATTAGTTTAACGAGTCCATTAAATTACATTGGGTTTCAGGTTGCAGTCTGCTATTAAATAATATTGAATGTAATAGATGGCGCTGGAATCGTCGTTGTCAAAATACCGGTAAATTTGTAAATTTGTAAATTCTTACCTTCTTTCTTCGAATATACGGATTAAGAGTTCTGAAAAGAACTGATTATATTATTAATTTGTCACACAGAATTTACTCTTCACGCAAGATAATCAACATACAAATACGGTGACACTAACCTAACAATTTATCGAAACGTGACAGAACGATATCACATGTCATACGTTTGCATTTGTAAACACAACTGCGCATGCGTCATTTAATTTAACTGTCCATAATGCTGCGTAAACTTAACTGAACGACATCGCCTAGTTAAACACATATTCAGCGTTTCGGAAACCCGTTTCCTGTTTTATCGAACAGTTAAACTAACTGGCTCATTAAATTCGCTTTCAGAAACCGGGCATAAAACGAATATTTCAACATGTTTTATTATAAATATAACGAATCGAATATTTGGTGGGAAAGTCATCTATAACATTTGTGAGGCATCGATTCTCTACACTTTCCTGTAATTTTTGTATTTGTTATAGCTTATTTCGAAAAGTACCACAATGAGATGATAATACACCAATTTTCTCATAATCATAAGCGAGGAATGTAAAGTGGTGACTGAAAATGATTGATTTTAAAGATTTATCGTTGGTGTCGAAAATACTTGTTAATAATTTCCAATGAATTATAGATACGTAGAATATGGTTCAAAAATTTCGACACTATTGTAGGTGACGACTGCATTAAATTACGCCTGTTTCGTTTTGACTGTCGCATTTAGAATTACAAAAATGCGCACTTGCGAGAACACGGGTCTTTTCATAGCGCGCCGTCCAAACTAAAATTTCGAAAATCACTTAAATGAAACATTAGTTTGTCAGTGTTGTACATTTGAAAAATGTAGTAAATTGGAAAATCTGAATCACATGTACATATTTGCTACGCGGTTATATTTCATTTAAAAATTAGAGGAAATGCTGCATTTGTTGAGTTATTTTATTTCGGTTTGTTTTCCAGTTATCTTCATTTGTGATATTATTGATAAATCACAGAATATTTTGATAAAGAATTTCAAAGTTCTTTCGAATGCCTTTTGTAGCATTTTTTAGCACAGCACAGCAACTTTGAGATGTCCATATTGAAGCTTAATTATGTGCAAAATTATCAATACAATTGACAACTCAATATCGGTAGTGAAATATGAAATAAGTAATAGCGATTAACAATCATTAACAACATTAACAGGTTACAAATTCTATACATTATACATAAATACATAAACGGATCAAACGCTACAGAGATATCAATGAGGAGGAACATTGCATTCAACTAGGAGAGCTGGTTGTTCCAGCGTACTGACGGGGGAATATAACGGTCGGTTTGTCAAAAATGCGATAGCGGAACCTCTTGTCAGTGTGGAAATTCATAGGCAAGCTTTCAATTCATTTTGCTATCGACGTCACTTGATAACACCTTTCTTACCGTATGCACTTCTCATGTGTCGTCAGTGAATTGAAAATCATACAGGGACAGGGATACAGGACTTGAATAGTGTTGAGAAATTGTGGGAGATCTTGACAGAGATTGATAGCCATTAGTATAACGTTGCACTATATTTAAATTTCTTTAAGGGATGTATTTCATGTAATTAGGCGAATCCATTGCGTACAAAAATTGTCTTGGATGAAATACGTATGGATAGCGACACCTGTAAGCTCGCTTAGGTGTATCGCAATGCGATAAGTTTCGAAGCTATACGGAAAGCGTGTGTTCTCACTCGTTTCCATGTGTGACCTTAGTCAGTGCGCTTGGTAAGTCGAAATAAGGTATGAGTTTTGCCTGTCTTGTATCCGTTTTAGCCGTACCGTATAATCTATTGGTGTACGGTATTTTTGTTTTGGAAATTTTCTGAATTGTGTTTCATTTCCAAAGTTTCTTCATGGGATTTTCCCGTACCTGCAGCGCCGATCGCGTGATCGTTACGCACGCGTCCGGCGGATAACTCCATCATCAACCACAGTGAGATTGGTACCATTTACCTCAAGTACTCTACTACTGTACTCGTAATGGGACTCTAATGAGATGTGTGGAAGGAGTTGAAAACATGGAGAGTATTATTAATTTCTCCTGCTGGAAGAGCAACTCCTTCCACCCTGATATTCAGTTCACTGTTGAAAAATAAACTAATAATAGTGTGCCGTTTTTAGACACCCTAGTAAATAGAACACTGACGAATGAGATTATAATAGACTGGTATAGAAAGGAAACACTCTGGTAGATTCTTGAATTTCCATTCAAGTAACACTATTAAACAAAAGATTAATACTGTAATAACAATGAAAAATAGAATAATAAAAATTTTTCACTCCAGTTTTCAAAATAAGAATCTCAAAATTATAATGGATATGTTTCTTAATAATGGTTACCCTAAATCATAATTAAGTAAATTGCTTTTTAGTATCCCTTCAGGGAGCAACATTATTACCACTCGTGGTACGAGTTCTGATGACACAATCGATATTAATTGCCAATTTAAATATTTTAAATTACCATTCGTCCCTGAACCCTAAGATCATTACAATTTTAGCATGTATAATATAAAGTTTGCTTACTACTACGTTAACGTAATAGATTATTATTTCAGTAAGTTGAAAGATAAAAATGACAAATTGATGAGTTCTAATTTGATTTATTCTATTCCATGCAGCTTTTGTGATAAGGTGTATATCGGACACACTTCCAACTGGTTGAAGACAAGATTATACCATTAATGTGGTTGCCAAATTTTAGATCCCTCACAAAATATTTGCCGCCCAATATTTGTATCTCCATTTTATAGGCATATACCAAGGGAGATCGTCGTCGAGTGTAACTGACGACCGAACATGTACGTATGTTAAAGTATAATTTGTTTTCATTACTCCATTCTACGGTATCATGCATGTCTACTTGCAGCAAGTTTGCATCATGGATAGTGTATTTGCGTCTATATACTTTAAAGGTTGTCTGCAAAAAAAATTACAGTGTTGTCTGCAAAAACAAAAGGGAACCCATGTTACTTCCCTGTGGAACACCTGATGAGGTAATAAAAGGCTCTCAGCATTTCTTTGCGCCATAACACATAACTATCTGTTTTCGGTCACACATATAAGATCTGAACAGGTCAAGGCAATGACATGTGCCAAATGATTGTAATTTGCTGAGCAAAATGTCATACTTGATTTGTGAAAAGTTTTAGCGAAATCAGTATATACTACGTCAACTAAACTCAACCTCCTTTCTCTATTGAGTTTGATATATCATTAGCGAAAATTTGCAAGTTTCTCTCAATTGACCTGTTTCTTAAAATTCCTGTCCGATATCATATTTTTTACATGCTCATAGATCTTCGTATAAATAATGTGTTCGTACATTTTCGCAATCGTTGAGAGGACCGTTATTGGTCGATAATTATTTTATAAATTTGCTTCGCCTGATTTGTGAACAGGAGTTACTTTCTCTATTTTCTATTCAGAAGGAAATGTGTCGCTCCTAATGGACAAATTGAACATATAACATAACGGCTCTATTAATAGCTCTATGCAGGCTATATAAATATAAGGTGGTATATCGTCTATACCTGACCATTTTTAGTTTGGTGTTTTTTACTGCACATCATCAAAGGATATACATATACTAACGTACTGTTGCAATGAATTCTTGCCTCAGTGTACACTGAGCTGAAGTAAGAAGCAAAGCTTTGTGGTATATCAATGTTCTTAGTGAACTGTATATCTGAGGGCAATTTCTTTTTGTTCTTGACAAAAGATCAAAAGTAATTCACGTTATTGTTCAACAAAAATACCTCAATTCCGCTACAATAATTATTGTTAGCGTTGTTTTGCGTGCAGTTCTGCCCTATACTGTTCCAAGTTATTTAAATTGTGTTTTCTTATTCTATGATATTCTTTACTATTTATGCAATTTATTATATCGCCATCACACTGATTCAACATTTCGTAAAATACACGATAAAAACAAGTGACTGAGGTGTTTATATCACAGCATTCTATGACACTGCTCCAATCAGATGAACTAACAGGTTATACAGTAGTCCGAAATCAGCCTCTCCACAATTATATTTTACATGACTGTTGTAGTGTTATCATATGTAAAATTATAATTTATTCCATTAATACTAGGGACATTAAAATCACCACAAATTATTAACTTGTGACTTGACAAAATATCTCCCAACTGTTGATATATATGTGAAAATAAATTGTACTAATAAGAAACAGTTTTCCAAGTATATTAACCTTGACAAAGATCAGTTATTACATTAATTTCTGAGCATTAAAACTTTTTCACCGCAATAAGTACACCTTCTCCTCTTAGGGGCCTAACACCAATTACGCGATCATTTCTATATACCATGTATCTGCCGTCAAACAACTCTGAATACTCGATACCCTGACAGAGCCAGGTTTCCACGAGTACAATAACATCGCACGAATAGTATATTGCTATAAATTAAATCACATTTCGTGCGCAATCCCCTAATATTTTGAAAATAAATCTCTAATTTTATGCGTAATAACAGACTTGAAATATATCGATCTATATTATAATTAAATTAGAGAAAACCATTTCAGAACGAAAACAATCAAAACATTTCACAATTGAAGTCCAAGGTAACTAAGTGTAACTATGTAACAACAGCGAATTATAAGTCACAATGTAACATAAGGCTAATAGAAAAATTATTAATGAATCAAAAATTATCTTATTTGGGTTCAACGATGATTCCTTGTATACTCATCAAATCCTCGATCGAGTTGTGAATTAATTTCTTATCTTGTTTATTCTTGTCGACGACTCTTGCGTCCATTTATCGACCAGACATTCTTGCCCAGCACTGTCCATGCCTTTTTTATTCTCGCATGCCCCTCCCGAGTCAAGTCTTTAGCAACCAGTTTCGTATTCTTCAAATATTTACGCTTTCTTATTGTCGATATTTGTATTCCGTAAATTTAACGATTATTGGTTGTTGCATGTTTATGGGTTTACCCAAGCGATGGCAGCGTTCACCTTGTCCCTCAAGATAGATGTAATTTTGTTTTGAATATTTTCGTTTTCATCACATTTTACGCCAAATAGGTTACGCCGGGAGTATTGTTCCTGGGCATCTAATTTATTTCTTAACAATATGTTTTCCTTTTCCATTACTTTGGTCCTCTCACCTTGATCAGTCTGTGTTTCTTGCAACTGCATTATGCCTGTTATCTTCGACAACTTTTTCCACGACCCAGAATAGGTTTATCATTGAATATTTCGTTTATTGATCCTTTAATAATTGATTTAATATCAATTACTTGCTCTCTTGCAAACGGCATAAATAATATGATTCACGGTATCTCAATGATTTAATTATATATATATATATATATATATATATATATATATATATATATATATATATATATACACACGAAAGATGGTCTAATCTTACACCTCAATGGTGTAGTGAACATTAATTAAAACAGGTCCATGAAGACTAACTGGTGGATCCCTAGACAATATTGTTTCTGGGTTATTACCCTTCGTCAGTAGCGATTACCAAGAACCTTAGTTGTTGAAATACCTTTACATGTAGTGGCCATCAAAACTTCTTGGCGCGAGCCAATCACTCCTAACGAACCACCAGTTAGTCTTCATGGACCTGTTTTAATTAATGTTCACTACACCATTGAGGTGTAAGATTAGACCATCTTTCGTGTAAATTTTACATTTTGCTGTCAGATTTGACAAGATACATTTTTAATTTGAATTGTTTTTGAACTTAATTGCAGCAATCCTTTTATATGTTGACACTGGACGTTTGACAGTCGTCTCTTGTTTACTCTCCGCAAGGTGTTAGACAAGGTATCGTCTCGTCAGTGTTCTGTTGTCAGTGGTTCGTTAGGAGTGATTGGCTCGCGCCAAGATGTTTTGATGGCCACTACATGTAAAGGTATTTCAACAACTAAGGTTCTTGGTAATCGCTACTGACGAAGGGTAATAACCCAGAAACAATATTGTCTAGCGATCCACCAGTTAGTCTTCATGGACCTGTTTTAATTAATGTTCACTACACCATTGAGGTGTAAGATTAGACCATCTTTCGTGTAAATTTTACATTTTGTCAGATTTGACAAGATACATTTTTAATATATATATATATATATATATATATATATATATATATATATATATATATATATATATATATATGTTTAATCGTTATATCGTTCGACACACCAAATACACGTGAGGTTATTATTTTTTACATTTCAAATACATCTATACAATTTTGATGCCTATTTAAATAAACGTTGGTGATCAGTTTTAACATTATAATGCTCATTATTTTTTAACTCTGATTCGACCCAAAGCACACAATATATTTGGCTAGGGCGGTGTAAAGGTTGGCGCACTAGATTATAACCTGCAGCCATTTTCTAATGGAATTAACTGAGGCAAATATCAGTGCAACAAATTTAAGAAAACCTGTCAAAACGATTTTTATAACCCCACGATCTTCTCTTGCTTGTTCCTTTATTTTTTAATTGTAAGAGCTACACACACCGGAGTTTTTGGGTAATGGTATGTTTGAAATAAATTGAAGAAAAACGTCTATATTGCAATATTTGGCATGAAAGTTAAATTTACTTACAATAAAAGTTGAACCAAATTAATGTATATAATGTAACGTTCCGGCAGACCGTTAAATATTACAAGGGATTTACTTGCCATTATACTGCTCGAAAAAACTTGCAAGTTAATTTCATTCATCGGCTTCGCTCAAAAAGAATCAATCTTTTTTCCTCATCGAACTGATTGTACCCGAGAACGGAATCATCTTGCAAAAAACGTCGGCTTTCTACGTACGGGTTAATCGCCGAGGCGTTTAGAGTGTGTTTCATGTGTAAAAGATGTTAACGTATTAGGTGTTACATTAGGTGTCCAGCTTTAAAGCCATATATTTTTTCCGAGTAGCTCTATTAGCAAATTCCAGTCTTAATTTTTGCATCCGCCAGATTCAGATCGATAGATAGACAGGTAGACAGAGAGTTATGGAGAGACGTTACAGGCAGACATGTACGGACAGATGGTACACACACGTACCGGTCTTTTCTCGATCTGAGTTTCATTTTGGAGACTGGGTAGTAAGTAATGGGTTACGTTAGTGACCTCCCCCACTTTTTGTAGGCGCCCCCCTTAACCAATCGTTGTTCGTCTAGCGCTCACATGTGTTGCGATTGAAATACTGACGGGGTAGTCAAAAACTATGTAGATGAAAATGTGGATGTGCGTGCGTGTGTAAAAAAAGGCTGTCGGGGAAATTCAAAATTCGCTCCTTAGCGCATGGTCGGCCCCGTCCGCTGGAGGTGTGAGCCTTGGTGCCGGAATGACCGTGTGGCGGGGGGCGCTGAGCAGAGAACGAGGGGCGCGCGATGGGAAAAGTGTCATAGAAAAATTGAAATTCGGGTAAAAATCGAAAACTGGTGGGGAGTTAAAATTTTTAAATGTGTATATGGGTATGTGTGAAGACGTCCCCGTTGTTATCTAGTCGCTCTTTTGATTTGGAAATTTAGGGTAGCCGGGGGTGATTTCCGCCAGATGGAAATGAACCACCGGTTCATCGTCCGTCGAAGTACGTCGCGTTAATTAAACGAGCTTTCGTGTGCTAACGATAATGCCAAGGTTTGGTTGATGTGTATGACAGAGTTCGCTCATGCGCACGCGCATGTAGATTTTTAACTTTTTATCATCGAAAATTTTCGCGACGAACCTCGAACTTTTTTATTCATTCAACCGGCAACTCTTCTTTGTACATCCAGCGAACCACGAGCTTTTCTTCATGAACCGGCAATAAATGACATATATCAACGGAGGGATAAGAAAGAAGATCGTACAGCTCGCCAGGCTGATTAATTATAGAAGTTTTGGGGTTGATTTTCCTAACTTTTCTCCAAAAAGGATTTAAAATTAATTAGCCACTGATCGAAATCCTGGATTTGTTTGAATTTCAGTCTTACAATTAGAGGGCCACCCGGAAGCCTATTGCTTAATTTTAATAAAACCGTTAATCATGTTTCTAACTGAGCCACCGTTTCTAGCAATGTATCAGTTGGCCTCATGTACGATAAAGTGCGAACATTATTCATTTTTGTAGGTAGTACAGGGTGGCATACATCATGAGGCAGAAGGATTTTACATTTTGCGAAGCCCCTAGTAACTGACTAATCAACATGTGAGCAGTTTTCTACACTTCCCATACTTGTAGACTCAAGGATAAACATAACATACGTCGATGCAGTGAATTTTCTCGCCTGGACTACAATTGCAGTAGGACCTGGCGTTCTCAGTTCAGCTACCGTAAAAAGCACCAAGAATATTTAGCGGTAAGTGTTCAATCAGCATATGATTTTCCGTTTGAAGTAATGCCTGGTGTTGCGTCCTAAACTCATATTACCACATATCTATGACGTCATACCCATTTGCCCTCAATCTCTCGATTTTTGCGATGGTTCTAGATGCAGGTCGAACGTGTCCATGGGATCAACGTGTAACAGTGCTGTGCAATTATGTTTGCGACAATTGAGGTCCCGGATGCAATAACGCTCGGAGCGCGTGGACGTCGAAATAAGTATTGTCCAACCGATTGATATTTTGGGGAAATTTTTTTTTCGGAAAATGGATGAAACAAAAATACTATCTTGTGTAACTTTCTGCATCTTTTTTACCCGAACTATTTTGTGATCCGTCAATTAATTTGTCCAGAAAAAAATAAAATAGTGAAATTTTTTCGCCCGACAATTCAATTAATTTCAATGCTTTTTAAAACTCGAATCGCGAAATCTCGGTAACTATTCGACCAAACTAGTTGAAATTTTTAGTGGAACACTGTGACACTTCACTGTTGCGAACAGAGTTATTTCAATCGTCGAAATAATCATTTGTTGGATAATATTCAATAAATAATCAGTTGCGCTACGAAACCATGTTCTTCTTTTTTCGACTAGCGAGGAAGTTTTTCGCTATTGGTCTTGCGACATTCTCTTTGCGATATCATTGTTCCTTAGACTGTATCGTAAATTTTGATGTATCACTTGGCGTGATAAGTTTAAAACCTGGAAAGTTGTTGCTTTGTAAACAAAAGGTTCGTTTACCGAGCATGAGGCGTCAAGCGCTTCCGCGCTACTTTACTGCATTTTATTCTTGCAAGCATAGATTAATGCCCAAATTACTTAAGTGTTTATGTGATAATCGTGATTGAAGCATACAGTTATTCTTCTATGCAAGTATACAATCAAACATAGAGCGCATATGAATGAAAAAATTGCAATACGATTACCGGCTGTAAACAAAAGATTATTTTGGTCACACTCGCGATCGTATAAGGAAAAGTCGTATAATTATTATTGTTTTTATAGAATTTTTTTCTAAAAAGTAAAGAAATACAATGAATAGTATTAACTTGTAATTATTACATCACTAAAATATTAAAAACATGTATCATTAGGGAGCAGATTCTTTTGTTTCTTCTACTTTCATTCCTGTTTGTTAGATTTTTATCTTCACTAGATTTGCTCACCGTCTTTACTCTAACACGCATATCATCTAAATATGATGTATGATAATTTCTACCTCCTGGAGTCAAATATCGTAGCAGTGCATTTAAATCTTTATTTTTTCTTGTGAAATCCATATTTGTTTAGCTTCTGCAGCATTTACAATATCGTCAAATGACACTGTAGCCTCTGTTTTATAGGTAATCGCCATCATAATCGTAGAAAACATTAATTTGACCATTACCAAAATACTGAATTTTAACTGCTTTACTGATCTTAAGTCCTTTCGGAACTTTGTATTTTTAAAAATTAAAGATTCAAAATCTTTCACAGTGCAGTCTTTCTGTTCTACTGTAGTAAATGGAGGATTTCGAGCACTTTGTACCAAATATATATAATCTCTTTCAGTTTCAATGAGCTCGGGCAATTTTTTTTCCGCCCGTACATCCCAAATGATACATGTTTTTAATATTTTAGTGATGTAATAATTACAAGTTAATACTATTTATTGTATTTCTTTCGTTGTTAGAAAAAATGTCTATAAAAACAATAATAATTATTCGACTTTTCCTTATACGATCGCAAGTGTGACCAAAATAAACTTTTGTTTGCAGCCGGTAATCGTATTGCAATTTTTTCATTCATGTGCGCTGTATGTTCGATTGCGTACTTGCATAGAATCACGATTATCACATAAACACTTAAGTAATTTGGGCATTAATCTATGCTTGCAAGAATAAAATGCAGTAAAGTAGCACGAAAGCGCTTGACGCGTCGTGCGCGGTAAACGAACCTTTTGTTTACAAAGCAACAACTTTCCAGGTTTTAAACTTATCATGCCAAGTGATACATCAAAATTTACGATACAGTCTAAGGAACAATGATATCGCAAAGAGAATGTCGCAAGACCAATAGCGAAAAACTTCCTCGCTAGTCGAAAAAAAAGAACATGGTTTCGTAGCGCAACTGATTATTTATTGAATATTATCCAACAAAAGATTATTTTGACGATTGCAATAACTCTATTCGCAACAGTGAAGTGTCACAGTGTTCCATTAAAAATTTCAACTAGTTTGGTCGAATAGTTACCGAGATTTCGCGATTCGAGTTTTAAAAAGCATTGAAATTAATTGAATTGTCGGGCGAAAAAATTTCACTATTTTATTTTTTTCTGGACAAATTAATTGACGGATCAAAAAATAGTTCGGGTAAAAAAGATGCAGAAAGTTACACAAGATAGTATTATTGTTTCATCCATTTTCCGAAAAAAAAATTTCCCCAAAATATCGATCGGTTGGACAATACTTATTTCGACGTCCACGCGCTCCGAGCGTTATTGCATCCGGGACCTCAATTGTGACTGTGTAAATAGCACCCTTGTGTTGAAAAGCTGCGGAAATTAACCCTTTTTTGGCGGCGGGCCCAGATCGAACACCTTAGATAGAGCCATCTGGAAGTATATCAACGAATCGATAAATTTCAAATTAATATATAATCAGTTCCGGTGTCAGATCCGTATGTTCGATCATATTTTTCAGTACAAATTGGTGATCCAACGTCTGATCATTATGCGCTAAAGCCACAAACTTGTTAAATTGTTTGCGCATCATTAACAAATGATGAACAGCCACCACCTGCAACCCGAGGCCAAACTTTTCAGAAACAGAGATATCTTGGTGCAGATGTCGCACCACTGCTCAAAAAAAGCAAAATGTTCTTTTCGTCTAGTACTGTTTCCTGACGTGTTTCAAGATCATAAAAGACAAGCAGCGTATCTTTGATCTTGATCTTGATCTTTTACCTTTGACCTTGTGGAACATGTTTACCGCAAAATTTGCATTAAACCTCGCCGCACAAATGCCCTCTAATCGATGTATACTTTCTAAGGCGTCGCTGCATCTCTTGAACAGATCACACACTTTGTTTGCAAAATGAATATCGTAATACACGGCCCCGCGAAATTGTCTGTTGCATTTCTCTACATTAGTATCGGGGCACATACCGGTAAAGATTGATAGCACGCGCAGGTCCCACCACTGCGGTGATCGTGTTTATTGTTAAATGGTATGTGACATCGCTCGCAAAAATACATACAACATAAGGCTGTAGTTAAAGACGATCACGTTATAATGCCCTTTCTGATAAATTAAAGTAAGGTTCGAAGGGGCATGGGGTGCTCGAAAATCACAGTTCTGCCCTTGTTACCATAGGCGTAACCCGTCATTTTGTATTTGGCAAGTTACCCCAGGAACCTGCGGAGTTCGGGGATCCCTGCACCTTTCTCTAGGATGATCATATCGGTGGCTGTCATTAATTCGATGTGTGTCGTTTGCATTTTCCCTATACTCTGGCGAACCAACTAATATTCATTTCGAATTCGTTTCCAATATAATAGAGACGACGAGGGCCCGTGGTGAGCACATATTGCATGTGTAACGGATCACCACAATCCACTTTCGCTCTGCACACTCCGAGCGAAGGTGTTGTATGAACGACCACGTCTCCGCTCTTCTGGCAGACGGACCGACATAACTTCCAGATAAAATGTGTCTGTACTCAGCTCATGAGAGTTAGACTATCTTCCATACGTCTTCCATTGCGACGTTGCCCGCCTGCCGAAATGTCATCCATCCGGGTCCGTTTTCAAACGACCGCCCGCAAATTGTTGTATCGAAAACCGTCTTAATGTACAGATAAACGGAAACCGCCCAACGAACTTACACAATGAAATGTGAGAATCTATAAAATGCGACGTAACTATTAAAAGGTTGCAGTGCACAGTAAAGTGTAAAAATAAAAACAAATAGAATTGAATGGTAGTTATTAAATCACCTTTTCACAGAAATGACCTAGCACGTTCCAGTTTCCAGTACCTGCTTCTCTTTTATATTACGGGGTAATCCTATTATAATTGAAATTATTATTTGTCCTGCTACGGGACTTTAAACGGGTTCTATGAATTGTTAAGTGTAGTTTGTTTCTGTTTCGCTTACAGTAAGTCAAGTGTTTAACTCGATTTGTATAAAATGGCAAGTTCTAGTCGCCGATGTTGCAAAAATCCAGCGGATAACTTTTGTTATATACGCGGACGATTTATTTTAAAGGCACAAGCTAAATCTATATCTAAGGAAGTCAAAAGAGCCTACTTTTATATTTTGAATGTCAAATTAGAGGTCAAGATAAAACTTGAGCTCCTCATATTTGCTGTGTGAGTTGTCATATAAACAGTGCTGTGCAGTGGATGCATCGCAAGAACAATTCTATGCCGTTTGCTGTTTCTATGGTGAGGAGAGAAATTACCGATCACGTACGGGATTGCTACTTTTGTATCACTAAAACAGGAAGGTTTTCAAAAAAAAACAAAGGGACAAAATTCAGTAACCAAATTTTCTGCAATTAGGCCAGTTCCTCATAGCGAGGAACTGCCGGTACCGGTTGCGCGCTTAAATCTAGACATTGTTCCTGACGATTCTACTTCTTCTTCAGAATCTGATCTACAACTTCCTAACCATACCACCGGTGACCCAACATTTTTAAAAAGTACCAATAGTGAACCTCACTTAATAACTCAGAATAAATTGAATGATTTGGTACGTGACTTGGGGTTGTCAAAGCGGAACATCAAGTCTGGAAGGACTTCAAGTAGAACCTGTGAAATAAAAACGGTGTTTCATTTTACCGCAAACGAAATATAACAATATCAAGTTTTTATAAAATGGAAGAATCGTTGTGTTTTTGTTCTGATATTGACGCTTTAATGAATGAGCTTAATATGAAACATGTTCCTTCTAAATACAGCCTAAAAGCAGTCTTGCTTCATAGTGGAAACAAAAAACCATCTATTCTGTTAGCCCATTCAGTTAAAATGAACGTAACCTATGACAACTTAGAAACAATAGTAAATCGCATCAAATATGGGCGGTGGGATATTTGTGGTGATTGAAAAGTGAATTGTAAGGTGGTTTTACAAAGTATTGCTGTTTTTGTATCTATGGTATAGTAGGGCAACAAAAGCACATTACAATAAGAAATATTGGCCTCGTAGAACTTCTTTTGAACCTGGTACTTCAAACATGAAATATGCCCCACTTGTTCTAATTCACAAAAGGTGCTTCTTCCGCCTGTACATATTAAGCTTGGATTAATGGAAAAGTATGTAAAAGCCATGGACAAAGAAGGTGATGGTTTCACTTTCAAGTACCAAACTAAAACAAGGCGTATTTATTGGACCCCAAATAAGGAACCTTCTAAATGATTTGCATTTTCAAGAACAATTAAATGAAAAAGAATTGGCAGCTTGTGTTTTGTAAGTGTAGTGAGAGGATTTCTAGGCAACAGGAAATATGAAAACTATAAAAACCTCATAGATGATCTCTTGGATGCCTATGAAATACTAGGATGTCGCATGTATTTTTTTATTCATATTTGGTTTCTTTCCAGATAATTTGGGTGCAATAAGCGACGAACAAGGAGAAAGGTTCCACCAGGACATCAGGGTGATGGAAACAAGATTCACATCAATGTTAGGTGACTAGTGCCGTTTTTTTTTTAAAGAGATGATGCTACAGAATACAAGAGGAAAACGTGAAAGTTTCTGTCGTTGTATTGTGGTTGGATATGCCATCTTATCACATCTGTTTATATTAAATAAATAGATTGTGAAAATACGTTGACACATGTTTTTCACCACCTGCCTGCTGTAACAACAAAACTGTAAGTGCTACTGTAATAAGCTTATCATTTTCGGATTTAGGACGACAAAATACTTCGTATACATCTATTTTCGTCAATTTTATTTAACAAGTTTAAATTTGTTGACCTGTATAATTTATATCTGAAACGCGTAAAAAGGCCGATAGAGGTTGCTCGTTTTAATTCTGCCGCCTAACCAACAACCAACGCTTCTGATATTCTTTTTCATAAACTTGAAAAGCACACCCTGTTGGTAAATTTCTTCGAAATCTGGGCAAAGTAGGAGAAGGTCCCTACTAAATTTGTAGCCTAAGTCCCTAAGTCTCACGGTAAATTTTAAATTTCAAAAGTGTAAACATAAACAAATAGAAATTAATACGTAAATTTATCGGCAGTTGATAACGTGGCGCGGGACGGTTTCTGTTTATCTGTACATTTAGATTTTATTTGTAATATTCGGTGAAAACTTATAAACGAACGGTTAGGTATTTTGTAAGTCGAGCCCTTCATCTCGACGAGAACAACGACGACGCGTGTTCTTTTTACTTTCTTATACTTTATGTATAAGTAGGTATAGGAATCATGAAAATTTTCGAACTCGAGATTTTAACGGATGTACACGTTTTGAGGTCTCCTGAATCGATTGTGACTATTTTTGGAATGACGTCTGTGTGTCTGCCTGCCTGTATGTCTGTGCGCGCTTTACCGTCCAAACGGTTAAAGCTAGAGCTATGAAACTTTAAACTTAACATTTATATGTAGCAAGGAGGAAAACGTCCTATTTTGAACGCAATCACTCAACCGGAAGTGATGGTTTACTCTTATCACCTTTTTCCATATCTCGAAAACGGTACACGTTACGGAAAAAAATATTCTTACATAAATTATAGATATTGATTTTAAACAACTTTCATTTGAAAAGTTTTTTCGAAAAACGTAGTATAACTGAGTATATGAAAGTTTCGTGCGGACCACCGCGGATTTTTACTGACTTATACTCTATGTATAAGTAAGTATAGGAATCATGAAAAATTTCGACCTCGAGATTTTAACGGATATACGCGTTTTGAGGTCCCCTGAATCGTTTCTGACTATTTTCGGAATGACGGTGATGGTGTGAGTCTGTGCGCGCTCTAGCGTCCAAACGATGATAGCTAGAGCTCTAAAACTTTAAATTTAACATTTGTATGTAGCAAGGAGGAAAACATCCTATTTTGAGCAGAATCTCTCAACCGGAAGTGGTGGTTTACTCTTATCACATTTCCATATCTTGAAAACTGTACATGTTATCGAAAAAATATTAATATTATATACAACCGCAGATTTTTAGTATTGACATCGCGCGGATAAAAACAACAATTGAATGTAACACTATGACACTTTAAGCTTAAGATTAGTATATGGTGTGGCAGAAAACGTCATATTTTGAAAGCAATATCTCAAACGGATGGTTTAATCAAATCACCGTTTTCTATATCTTTAAAACGGTTCACGTTATCGCAAAAATTGGTCGTATAAAGGTTAGATACGGAAATAAAAAATCATTTATTTGAAAAGAGTTCTTTTGAAATTGGAGTATAAGTAAGTATAAGAAAGTTCGGTGCAGACCACTGCATATTTTTTAAATTCACACTCGGCTTTATTTGGCGATTTATCGATTAATTTAATTTATTCAGAAATAGAAAAAGTTAACATTTCCAAACATCACATCGAGATGGTGAAGATTTTCAGCGTGTGCGGACGCAGGGCGCAATTTCTGCAGTCTACCAACAAAGTTAGCATCACGTTTTGCGGCCCTAGTTTGGAAAGGGACCCGAATGGATGGCATTTAGCAGGCGAGCAACGTCTCAATGGAAGACGTGTGGAAGATGATTTCCCTTATCTTCCAATCTAACTCTCAGGGGTTGAATACAAACACATTTTGTCTGGAAGTTACATCGGTCTGTTTGCCAGCGGGTCGTTCATACACCTTCATATACCTTCGACGAGGAGTGTGCACAGCGAAAGAGGATTGTGGTGATCAAAAACACAATTTGTGCTTGCCAAGTCCTCCTCGTCGGTATTGCATTGGCAACAAAAGATGCCGAATATTATTTGGTTCGCTAGGACTTAGTCAAATTACAGCAAGACTTACATTACATTACAAGACTAGAGCAATCGTATTAATGCTAGTCGCTAATGTGGGCATCCTAGGGGAATCCCCGAATTCCACAGATTCCAAGACCAACTCACGGTCTACACGGTCTAGCAAGGGCAGAGATGTAATTGTCGAGGGGCCTCATGCGCTTTCGAAACTTAATTTAATTTATCACTATCAAGTTACACTACAACGTCATCATTTCTTTAACTGCAGCCTTCTGTTGTATGCAAGTGGTGCCACATGTGGTGGGACCTGCCCCTGCTGTCTATCGTGTCCCCGATACCATGCGTGAAATGTAAGAGATAATGACAATGTGTTACAATAGTCATTATGCGAACAAAATTTGTGATAAGATCAAGAGATGCAGCGACTGCTTAAAAAAGTATAAATCGAATAGACGGCATTTGTCCAGCGAGGTTTAGTACAAAATTTGCAGTAAACACGTTCCACAAGGTCATTTGTATCATATTCAGTCAGACAACCGGTCGACCTTCAATGATACTCTGTTTGTTTTTTATGATGTTGAAACAGGTCAGGAAACAGGAAGTACTAGCCGAAAAGAACATGTTCCGTATGCCGAATTTATGTGCTTTTGAGCAGCGGTGCGAAATCTGCATTGAACACGACATCATCTCTGTTTTTGAAAAGTTTGTTGCACGTGGTTCGATATACCAGTCCCATACGCCTGTTTGTTTATCATTTATCGATTCGTCGAATAACTTCCTGATGGCTATATCCTGTCTAAGGCGTTTGATCTCGGACCACGCTAAAAATGGTTACTTTCCGCACAAGTGTGTTGGAACTTGTGCACACAGTCACAATTGTTTCAAATATAATCGCACATACACGTGTTACGCGATCGTCCCACGGACACGTGTTACCCTTTTTTGGGGGTCGTGGTAGCTGCACAATAGGAAAGCTGGGCTGAGTTTTAATTGTTGTTGTCAAAACCAAAAACATAAATTGCACAATAAAAGTAAAAATAATTAATCTTATTAGGACAATATAAACTTAAAAGGAAAGATTCCTTTTCGGGAAGACGGAGCGAACGTGCTCCACCAACCCAACAGGTAAGTATAATTGCGGCAAACAAAATTATTAAATAATAATAAAACATAAATCGTTAAGTTTTCGACAGACACCTCACCTGCTTGGATGTGCACCGTTTCTCCTTTCCCCTTAACATGAGGGAACGATACTTTTGAATTTAGAGCGTGTTCACGCTCTTCAACCAAATTAATTTGTTGTACAATCATATAATCGCTACAATCGCTACACACGCTCAACCTGCATCTAGAACGAATCTTCGCTAAAAGTGAGAGGTTGAGGGCAAAAAGTTATGACGTAATCGAGATGTGAGAATGTGAGTTTAGACGCAACACGAGGCATTACGCCAAACGGAAAATCATATGCTGAAGACTTACCGCTAAATCCTCGTGACGCTTTTCACAGCGGCCAGAACACCAGGTCCTAATACAAATTTGGCCCAGGTGAGCAGATTTACTACATCGACGTATGTTATCTTCATCCTTCATCCTTCATCCTTATCTGCAAGTACGGGAAGTTCCCCATTGAATCTCCCATGGTAGACATCGATGTAGAAGACTGCGCACATGTTGATTTCTCAGTTACCACGGATCTCGTAAAATTATTTATACCACGATGCTACCAACAAAAATGAATCCTAAGCTCATATTCGTATTTTGTCGTACACGAGGCCAACTGCCACAGCCTAGGTGTATTCACACATCAGACGAAAAGGCACTCATAGCACATGGGAAATTGACGAAGTGATGAAGTGGAGAAGGGTATGAAATGCTTGTGATTTTCGACTTGGGGTCATATGATACAGATCAGTATGACAAAACCACTAGACCCGGTGGCTTATTTAGTAACATGATGAACGATTTTATTAAAATTAAGCAACAAGCTTCCGGATGGCCCTTAATTGTAAGACGAAGAGCGATAGGATAACATACATCGAAGTTATATTTGTCTTTAGCAAATGAACTTTTTTAATATAATAATAATATTTATTTGATGAAAAAACACTTAATAATAATTATACAATTAAAGCGGATATGAGTCGTGGCGATAACGTATTACTGGGGAAGATAGGTCTCGGATGAATAAACAATATTAACTTAATCTAACAATAGCCTATTGTACACAAGATAATTGCATTGTTAGCGGTCGCGTCTTCTTAGTGAACACATCGACAATATTATGCAGGTAACTTCGATGCATATCTGAAAAAGGAAGGTGTACCGCTAAAGCATACTGAAATTCAAATAAATCCATGATTGCGATAGTTGGTTAAACTAATTCCTTTATGGAAAAGTTGGGGCAGTGGGAAAATCAGCCCCAAATCAATAATTAATCTGCCTGCCGAGCTGTACGATCTTCTTTCTAATCCCGTCGTTGGTGTATGTCATTTAAGCCGGGCAACGAAGAAATGTTCGTGGTTCGCTTGATGTTCAACGAGGCGGCTGAATCGCTAAGCACCGTGAATGTGCCGATAGTCGCATATGTCGGTGCTCGTTTAAAACTACAGTTACCTAGCAACTGGGAGACAGTGGCGAATATGAACCCGATAAGGCGATTTTGTAGGCGATGTGTGTGACGAGTCTCACTTGGTACTTTTATATAAAGTAACGGTCCAAACAACTATGCATATAAAGTTTCTTCGACGCCAGACACGCCTAAAACATCGTGTGCAAAGTGAAGTTGATTTGTCTGAGTCATGATGCATCTTTTAATAAATTTGATAAATTGCGAGCTTGATTTGACAACGACGACACTCCAACACAAAGGAACGACACTATTACGGCGGGGACATCTTCATACAAACACACACGCATTTAAAATTTTCAACTGCCACCAGTTTTCGATTTTAACCCAAATTTTTCAACGTCACTTTTTCCCCATCGCGGCCCCTCGTTCTCCACTCAGCGACCTTCGCCATACCGTGACCCGTCACAACGTCTCACATGACCAGCAGGCGGGGCCGACGATGTGCTAGGGAACGAATTTTGAATTGCGAGATGTCTTCTAACGCCTTCTATGCAAGCATGCAAATACACCTAATCTAGTGGTATTGCAACACGCATGACAGCCGACATATTTTTTAAAGCATTTGTGAACTGAAGCCAATATTTGAATGCCACTAAATTAAGTTGGGACATGCACAGCAGCCTGTATATAATCAGATATTGGAGGAAAAGTAATTGTAGAATGAATAATCAGCAACTGAAAGTTAGTAAACTAGAATTGGAGATGGATAGAAGTGGAAGAAGATGGTATAAAAGAAAGAATCCAAAATTAATGAATAAAGATTAAACACAAACAATGCGATAAAAGACCTCACCATAACTAGAAATGAATTAGGGGCAATATTACAAATGATGAAAAGAGCAAGCATGAAGAATACTTGACAAGAAAAGATTAATTGTATTAATACAAAAGATAAATAATTGGTAAGACAAAAGTTAAGAAAAATAAGCATACATTCACATATATTTATAGAACATATGACCGTGCAAGGAGGTATAATGCAAAGGGAGGTGCCGATTTTGAATGAGAGTAGTCGACGTTGAACTTTTACTCTTGGACTATTATAGTAAGTGTATGTTACGCGCCAGGAAACATTAATTAAAAAATAATGTCATATGATTATCCAAAGGAACTTTAAGCAACAAATAATTATTAAAGTCCAACAGTAGCAACAAATTGATTTTTGCATTCTCCTTAAATATGGTGTGGGATATTTATTTGAGGAGAAAGCTTGTTCCTGTTATACAGGAAAAACAGCAGTAAAAAGTTTAATTAAACCTAGAAATAAAATAAACGAATTTTTGTTAGCAGGATAATCCGGCAACATACCAACGTTTTACATTATTTGATAATGATCAATCAAACGTTCACTTTCCAAAATCAAATATCCATTTTTCGTAAAAAGTAGATATAATTACCAGCGCTAGACTTGATACACAGGGCCAGGTTGATTTATTACATATTGATATAATGGTAATTTGCATCGTATTTACGCGAATGACCTCAGAATGTGATCTTTAACGGTGTGAGTTCCCGCAACTTCTATGTTACATTAGGGATTCCGCAAGGCTCAAATTGGGGTCCTATGCTCTTTGTAATTTTTATTAATGACCTTATTTAGGATATCAACGTGTAGATCAGTAGCGAACGGGTTTCGCCTTTCAATTCGAAATTGATAAACTTGCACACTGGTATAATGCAAAGAATGTCAAGAGCAAAGGCAACGGAATATAAATCGGGAGGTGCCGATTTTGAATGAGAGTAGTCGACGTTGAAATTTTATTCTTGGACTATTATAGTAAGTGTATGTTACCCGCCAGGAAACATTAATTAAAAAACTAGGAAAACTACGAAATTTGTACCAGATAGACAGCAAGAACGTTAGACAGATGGCAAGAGGGGGACCAGAATCAGCGATTGGGAACAATTAATTTAATTAATTAAAAGTACTAACTTACACTCCATTTGGTAGCTCCATGTATTGTGATACCGACAAGGCGTCAGGATCCTCTCCGAGGTAATAAGTGTCTTTGAGGCCACTCAGACTTTGGAAATTTATCGTAATGTTATGAAGTAAATCGGATGATTTTATGTAGGCAATTCTGAAAATATGTTTTTAGATATTTATTGTTTATATATTAAGAGAATTATTGATTACCTTACTCTGGGCCTTTCATTCAAAGACACTCTAAAATCAATCGGGTCCGTTATATAATCAGCAACTTCGCCCAGTGAACCGATACCGATCAGTATGGTATCTGTCTAAACAATTCATCTGTATTATTGAAATAATTATCTCGGCTAATTACCTGATATTCAACAGCCAACACATCTAAAACATATTTGTGTTTATAAACTTTGATGCCTGCGCACATGTTACTGGTTTCCACTGTTATGTTGTACAGCGTACGATTGTTTGCTTTGATGTTGCTGAATATATGGCGACCGCTTGCATTTATTTGTATAATATCACTGAAGGGACTGTAGATGATCACATCACAGGGAAGGGTATTAATAATATTGATGGACGCCTCATGGCGTCCAGGTGCTATTGGATGATTTTGTTGTAACATAAGTTCCAGAATTCCAGCGGCCAGGAAAGACATTCCTGCTATTAATCCACCAACAGCCATACGGTGTAAAGGATTCTCGAGAAATTGTTTCCGTCCGAGGTAAGGATAAATAATTTTATCGAAGAACGGTATTAAAATTAACACAAGCGCCGGATTTACAACCTGCATTTGATCTGGAAGTATTTGTACGCCAAGAAATTGATCCTTCATTCGTGACGCCTGAAATAATGTCATATGATTATCTAAAGGAACTTTAAGCAACAAATAATTATTAAAGTCCAACAGTAGCAACAAATTGATTTTTGCATTCTCCTTAAATATGGTGTGGGATATTTATTTGAGGAGAACGCTTGTTCCTGTTATACAGGAAAAACAGGAGTAAAAAGTTTAATTAAACTTAGAAATAAAATAAACGAATTTTTGTTAGCAGGATAATCCGGCAACATACCAACGTTTTACATGATTTGATAATGATCAATCAAACGTTTCACTGAGAATAATAGTTACCTACTCATCAAAAATCAAATATCCATTTTTCGTAAAAAGTAGATATAATTACCAGCGCTAGACTTGATACACAGGGCCAGGTTGATATAATGGTAATTTGCATCGTATTTACGCGAATGACCTCAGAATGTGATCTTTAACGGTGTGAGTTCCCGCAAGTTCTATGTTACATTAGGGATTCCGCAAGGCTCAAATTGGGGTCCTATGCTCTTTGTAATTTTTATTAATGACCTTATTTAGGATATCAACGTGTAGATGAGTAGCGAACGGGTTTCGCCTTTCAATTCGAAATTGATAAACTTGCATACTGGTACGGTAAAAATAACAATAAATCTGAATACAATATCGCAAGCTACCTAACGTGCTTAGTCTAATAAATACAATCAGAAGTCTGTACACGACGTACGTCAGACCGGAACTTGAATATGCTTCTATAATATACTAAGTGACATAGAAATCCGAACACCAAGAAAGAGTTGGACACATGGCACACGGCACATGCCGTTTTAACTCCAGGTTGCGGCGTTCTCCTCTTTGTCTTCTGACCCTTGCCTTGCCTTGAACGACGAGTGTGGAATGTCGAAAGGAATAGTGTCGTCTTTAGTGACGAGTCCCGGTTTTGCTTGGCTTGCTTTGCTTGCATGATGGTCGGGCAATGGTTAGAAGACGAAGAGGAGAACGCCGCAACCTGGAGTTTGCGATAGAACGGCATGTGCATCGCACTGTTGGGGTAATGGTATAGGGTGCCATTACCTATGGAAGCAAGTCACCTCTAGTCTTTGTTAGAGGCAATATGAATGCTCAGCGCTACATCCATGACATTGTAGAGCACCATCTGCTACCCTATCTTGCGATCATGCCAAATCCCATATTCCAGCAAGATAACGCCCGTCCTCACGTAGCTCGCGTCAGTCTAGACTTGAGTTTGAGGTGGTCAAACACACTATTAATAAAAACTTGTTTGTCTTTTTAACTTAAAATTAAAATTATTAAAAAATTCCAACGCTTTCTCGGTGTTCGGATATCTATGTCACTTAGTATATACATGAACATTCAATAGAAAAAGTTTGGCGCAAGTTTTTGAAATTCTTGCACTTTCAAAAAGGTGTGTTTCCCCATTCTTAGGTATGATAACATATGATAACAATGCATTATTATTATGTATGACTTCGATAAGGAAGGAAGTGGACGAGAAAATCGACATGAATATAGAAGGCACTTCTTCATCTTCGTGATCCTCCGAGGAGGTAAAAAGGAATGAATAGGGAGAGACATAGGAGGTTACAGAATGCCGAAGGGGATAGAAAAGAGATCTCAACTGGGAACTACAAGCTGTGATCAATACACTTAAGAAAGGAAAAGCAGCAAGGGAGGATGGAATAGATGACGAAGGATGGATGTACCGCCGAAATGTACACCGACAGGACATATGAACATTGGAAACCAGATCCACCCAGCCCTATGGCAGAAGATTGACAATCTAGCACACCTTCGAGGAGAGAACGAGCACATGATGTCGACAGAAACACAAATGAAGAAATTCGACAAACTTAAAGAAGAACAGAAACCAAAACCAGAAACATCAGAGAAGAACGCAATACAACCCAGGGTAATATACAACTTTTCAGATGAAACACTGGACAAGAACACCACCGAAGTTCTTACCAAAGGCTTCAATTTCGCTATAGCTCCTTCACGGATTCCAGTGGAAGAAATTGTTTGCGGTGTAGAAAGTGCCATACGGAAGCTGGAGAAAGACAAAGCCGAAGTCATCCGGCAAGAGGTATCCAGAGTATTACGAAGAGCGAAACCACCAAGAAGAAACATATCCAACGAAGAATACTCCGCACTGAAGAAGCTACGAAATAACAAGAGCATTATCGTTTTACCAGCGGACAAAGGCAACGCTACAGTAGTGATGAACTCTGTCGACTACAAAAACAAAATGGCCGCCATATTAGAAGATCCTGCATACAAACCCATCGCAACAGATCCAACGACCTACCTGGAGAAGATGACAAAGAAGAAAATTGAAACATCACCACTGGATGAAGAAAGTAAGAAAATAACAATACCGAGAGAAAAATCATCAAAGTGCCCGAAGTTATATGGCCTACCGAAGATCCACAAACCAGAAATACCGCTACGTCCGATAGTGAGCTCAATTGGTTCACCAATCCAATCTTTGGCTAGATTTCTAGCAAAACAGCTACAGCCATTCGCCGAACAAGCCGCATCATACTTCAAGAACGCAGACCATCTCACCGAAATGCTAAAGAACTTTACTGTGGAACCCGGGCACTTGTTGGTAAGCTTTGAAGTAGTATTACTGTTTACACAAGTCCCGGTTGACGATACCATGAAGATATTGGAACGGAAATACCAACCTCCGGAACACATCATGGAACTAGTAAAGCATTGCGTGAAGAATACGTATTTTATTTTTGAAAATCAACGCTACCGGCAAACCAGTGGAGCACCCATGGGATCACCACTATCACCTGTGATAGCCAACCTATTCATGGAGGAACTGGAGACTACAGCACTAGTGACGGCCGAGTTAAAACCAAAGGTGTGGCTGAGATACGTGGATGACACCTTCGTAGTATGGACACACGGAAGAGAAGAACTCGACAAGTTTCTGGAGCACCTCAACAAGCAACATCCAGCTATAAACTTCACCATGGAAGTGGAAGTAGACAACCAGCTGCCGTTCCTGGACGTATTGGTAATGAAAAGAGACGACAAGAGTCTCGGCCATACGGTATACAGGAAGAAGACTCACACCAACAGGTACCTCAACGCTCAGTCACACCACCACCCGGCACAACTCCACTCGGTAGCAAGAACATTAATAACAAGATCAGAAAGGATAGCTGATGACAGAAGTAACAAGAAAGAAATGGACAACATACACAAAGCACTGGCGCAGAATGGATTCTCAAAACGGGAAATTCTCAGAGCATCCAGACCCCCCAGACAAACCCAGGAGGAAGAAAGGGAAGAAGAAAAACCAGCAGCCATAGCTTTTTTACCGTACGTCAGAGGGACCACGGACAAGATAAGCAGGATCCTTAGTACACAAAACATCGATACAACGTTCAAACCACACAGGAAAATAGAAACGATGCTACGGAATCCAAAAGCGAAAATTCCATTAGAAACGCAGGGAGTATACGAAATACCGTGTGGAAACTGCGAGAAGACCTACATCGGACAATCCAATAGGCGGATCGAAGTCCGCAAACAAGAGCACATTCGCGCCGTAAAACAAAGAGATTCGTCGTCGTCATTGGCTAGCCATTTCTTAGACACGGGACACAGCATCGACTTCGACAATACAAGGACAATAGCTAGCATCGAACAGTTCACCAGCAGGATAATACGGGAAGCAATAGAAATAGAGAAACGGAAAGAAATCCCCAACACACGAGATGGATGCCCAAAGATTGCCTGCAACATGGAGACCAGTATTTCAACAATACAGTACAACCAGTATTCAGAGGACAGCGCCACAGGAACCGCCACAGTTCATCGCACGCCCACCACACCAAGGTCCATAATCAGGAGCCGAAGTAAGAAGCAGTCGAGCGTAGTCAACCCCAACGACATACCGGTACATAAGGATCTACGAGTAACTCCGAACGTCAGTTCTTCTAAGTGAGCGAGACCTAGAAGAGCTTCCTGAAGATGGCAGATGGGACTCTGCCGAAACGTCGAAGCGACCCTTCGGGGAACATTTCCACAACGCGGTTCACAACCCGAGAACCAAGAAGCGTAGATTTCAGCCGCGAGAACTTACGCACCAACATATATATGTATATATATATATACAGGCTGTCCCAACGATCTGACAAAGTTCCCTTACAGCGTTATGTTTGCGAATTAGAAAAAAGGAAGTATCTACATGTTTAGACGGTCCCTAGGTTCATATTCTAAAAATATTTTGAGCCGACATGGGCGGTTCGTCAGCGGGGGGCGACATAAATTTTACTTAGTTTAAATGGAACCCCCTGTATATTTTAACATTTTTGAATTCTATGAAGAATTGTGAATACATCCATGTACAACTTGTTTGTCAAAACTCAACAGAACTGGTGATTTTCAATTTTTTTAGTGAAATTTTATATATGCAGACTATGCTTCAAAAAATCATCTAACTGAGAGGATAGTTGGTGGGAGGGTAATTTTTTAACCGTGGACTAAGGGATAATCAATGTGAGTATTAATGCACCCAAGGATCCCCTTTTGTATACAGGGTGTTGTCAGTGTATTTTCAATCTCGCCCAATTTTAAGAGGCAAAATATAATTTTTTTCAAACCACACCTACTACCAAATTTACCAACACTCGATTCAAAATCAAATTCTGCGTCGACTGATGCTACATATTCCTATACCTATCACTTCAGGTTTTCGAGTAATTTCAGTAAAATACTTTATTTGGTCACAAAATCAATCGCATTACAATTTTCGTAATATTAAACATAGTAGCCTAGTGTCACTTTAACGTTCTTATGACAGTGACAGTCTTTATCAATAAATTTAATCGACGCCTTAGTTAATTATTAGTTAAGTTATTGTCCCAAGCTTGTTTTTGAATGATGAATTTTTCAAAGGAAGAAATGGTAAATATGGGGGTAATATAAGGGTAAGACGATATTTAGATCGTTGGATGCCAAACAGATGGATTGGGAGAGGTGGTCCAGTGTTGTGGCCTGCCCGATCACCTGATCTGACCCCGTGCGACTATTTTCTCTGGGGTTTTATAAAATCTCAAGTCTACCTTGAGCCTCCTACCACAAGAGAAAATATGAAAGTTAGGATTCAAGAATGTTTTAATAATATTACTCCTGAAGTCTTACAACGTGTCAGAACTAGTTTTAGACATCGACTGGATATTTGTGTTCAACAAAATGGAAACATATTTGAACACCTTTTGTAAAATAAACTTTGTTTTTTGTATATAAATGTTATTTTATCGTTTTTACATTTAATTATTACTTTTGTCAGAATTAAAGTTGGTTTTGCTTGTATAGAGTACATTTCATTATTTTTAGCAACAATCAGCTCACTCGATAGTAAGTGGGCTCTGATGAAGTGGGCCGCCTTAGCTAAGAAGCCCTTGTTGCTTTAAATTAATTAATCTGATGTGACTTTTTAAAATGACTTTAATTGTTCGATGTAATTTGTAGTTTTGTGTTATCCAATTTACTGAAGTGACACTAGACTACTATGTTTAATATTACGAAAATTGCAATGCGATTGATTTTGAGACCAAATAAAGTATTTTACTGAAATTACTCGAAAACCTGAAGTGATAGGTATAGGAATATAGCATCAGTCGACGCAGAATTTGATATTGAATGGAGTGTTGGTAAATTTGATAGTAGGTGTCATTTGAAAAAAAATATATTTTGTTGCGCGAGATTGAAAATTCACTGCCATCATCCTGTATACAAAAGGGGATCCGTGGGTGCATTAATACTCACATTTATGATCCCTTAGTCCATGGATAAAAAATTACCCTTCCACCAACTACCCTCTCAGTTACATGATTTTTTGAAGCATAGTCTGCATATCTAAAATTTCACTAAAAAAATTGAAAATCGCCAGTTCTGTTGAGTTTTGACAAACAAGTTGTACATGGATCTATTCACAATTCTTCATAGAATTCAAAAATGTTAAAATATACAGGGTGTTCCATTTAAACAAAGTAAAATTTATGTCGCCCCCCGCTGACGAACCGCCCATGTCGGCTCAAAATATTTCTAGAATATGAACCTAGGGACCGTCTAAACATGTAGATACTTACTTTTTTCGAATTCGCAAACATAACGCCGTAAGGGAACTGTGTCAGATCGTTGGGACATCCTGTATATATATATGTTGGTGCGTAAGTTCTCGCGGCTGAAATCTGTGTTTCTTGGTTCTCGGGTTGTGAACCGCATTGTGGAAATGTTCCCCGAAGGGTCGCTATATATATATATATACACGAAAGATGGTCTAATCTTACACCTCAATGGTGTAGTGAACATTAATTAAAACAGGTCCATGAAGACTAACTGGTGGATCGCTAGACAATATTGTTTCTGGGTTATTACCCTTCGTCAGTAGCGATTACCAAGAACCTTAGTTGTTGAAATACCTTTACATGTAGTGGCCATCAAAACTTCTTGGCGCGAGCCAATCACTCCTAATGAACCACTGACAACAGAACACTGACAAGACGATACCTTGTCTAACACCTTGCGGCGAGTAAACAAGACGACTGTCAAATGTCCAGTGTCAACATATAAAAGGATTGCTGCAATTAAGTTCAAAAACAATTCAAATTGAAAATGTGTCTTGTCAAATATGACAGAAAAATGTAAAATTTACACGAAAGATGGTCTAATCTTACACCTCAATGGTGTAGTGAACATTAATTAAAACAGGTCCATGAAGACTAACTGGTGGATCGCTAGACAATATTGTTTCTGGGTTATTACCCTTCGTCAGTAGCGATTACCAAGAACCTTAGTTGTTCGAAGGGTAATAACCCAGAAACAATATTGTCTAGCGATCCACCAGTTAGTCTTCATGGACCTGTTTTAATTAATGTTCACTACACCATTGAGGTGTAAGATTAGACCATCTTTCGTGTAAATTTTACATTTTTCTGTCATATTTGACAAGACACATTTTCAATATATATATATATATATATATATATATATATATATATATATATATATATGTATGAAGCTTACCTGAAATGTCCATCTCGATCCCTGTTGATCGAAAAGTGACCAAAATAACGGCAGGGGAGTATATAAAAACAGAACAGCAAACACAATTTTCATATCCTGAATCAACTTTACTGTAAATTTCTCTTTTGCATTATCTAACCAATGTATTTTTTTGTGTGTCGATCTCACCGTCTTCATAATAGCGTACTGGAATTTTTAAAGCGATTATTTATAAGTGTTGTAATAAATAAAGTAGAAGTGGAACATGCAAGAACTAATCACACACATCGTAATGAACCAACGATTGACTCTATCTCTGTCACATGCTTAGAATGATATCATTTATAATGCATACGATACTTACTGTCGTGCAGTTAACAAATTGCAATACAACATTTTCTTTCGGCGACTTCAGTCGGTACCAATGTTTTCCCATTACGAAAATTACTAAAAATTATTAATAATTAATTTATTACGTTTAATAATCGCATTCTACAGCGTGCATTCGAATAACTGTTGTAATGAACCAGAGGTAATCAAAAGAATTTTACTTAATTACATACTTACGTAGAGATAAAAGCATAAGAATTGCCGGAAATCCAAATCCTAAAGCGTAGCATGTGTCATAACCGAAGCAGGTGACAGCTTTGCGCATAATTGGGGTAATTATCATGCCTACAAATCCTCCTAAGTTTATACTAAAGTAGAATATTGAGAAAAATTGCTGCAATTGCACTCTTTGTAGCGGCAAACGAAATTGGTCCCCACCAAAAGCGGCCAAGCAAGGCTTTGAACCACCACTGCCAATGGATATTAACGTTAATCCTATTATTGTCATCGTGCTAAAAATAATAAAAGTTAATTGTTAATAGCCGAAACTTTTATAATACAATGCAATTAAAGGGTAGAATAAATATATTAAAATCATAATTATGTATCATGTATATTTGTAAAGTCACATAGCACGCGCACAGAAATCAATTTGGTATAAAATATATTGTAAGTGTACGACTGTGAAAAGCATTGACTTATCGTTCTTTGGATTATCCATGCATTAATGTAAATTTTTACATATATTCAGTGACAAAAGTAAAAGAACATCAAAAATAAATTATTATTTTTCGAGCAAATTTTGTATGAGATGTGGGTAACCAAAATAAAGATTGATTGAAATTTTATCTCTATTTCCGCAGAAGCTACAATAAATATATTTTTTTTCATTTTATGCCAAAGAAGTTGTCAGCTGATAATTTATCTCACTTTGACGTTTTCAGTGTATTGTTCAAAACGTCTAGTCGGCGTCCCAATTTTAGGCAATTAAGTGATTTTGAGCGAGGTCTAGTAGTGGGCCTTCAAGAAGGGGTTTTATCTTTTCGCAAAATTGCAGCCCATTTAAACAGAACGGTGTCACCTGTGGCAAACTGTTATCATGTGTGGTCTGAGGAAGGACGAGAACAGTTTTTCGCAGAACGCCATGTAAACCAAACTGTTGGTGTTATGGTGTGGGGAGCAATTGAGTTTGGTAGTAGATCACCCTTAGTGCCCGTTAGGGGTACCATGAATGCTCAACGATACGTTGCGGATGTTATAGAGCCTTATTTTCTTCTCTATCTTCACACCTTACCTAACCCTGTATTTCAACAAGATAATGCCCGGCCGCATATTGCCAGGCTTACTATGGCTTGTTTTGATGAATCTGAAGTCACCCTTCTTCTATGGTCTCCAAAATTTCCTGACTTATCCCCTGCCGAACATGTTTGTGATATTATCAGCAGATGACTGGGCCAGTTACGTCGTCCTCCACAGACTCTGGAAGAGCTCGACACCAAGTACAGGTACCATGGAATGAAATACCCCAGGAGGAAATTGATAACCTGATCAATTCACCGCAGCTGGCGGGGCGACGCATTATTAATGTTAACTTTTGTATTGTTCTTTTATTTTGTTTCAAATGTTGATCGTTTACTTATTTTGACCACTTACATATAACATATATTAAAATCAGTTCAATTGAATGACTACTTATTTTACTTTTGTCACTCAGTATATTTATCCTTATACATGTTTGGCAATATTTGATTTTTTATATTGTTCCATAGTTCTTTTAAATTTCCTTTTAAATTTTACGTTTGTGACAATTGACTTACACGTTTGACATGTGCATCGCAGGTTATGTTATGATCAATAGCTTTGGGGGTATATGGGTTGTTAAAAAATAGTGTCACAAACTTTGAGGGCTGATAGTATGGCGCAAAATATGCCGAACAGACATAATGAACATGGGTCCGCAAATGGACGGTTTCGGAGATACGAAACATTTTGCATTTACACCACATGTCCGTGGCATGGATCTTTCGAAAAGACCTAAAGTGACTCGGATTCGGTGGCATCCTTGATATACTCGTTGCTCCAGGAGATGATGTACAGGCGTAGCGTCTACTAACATTTTCAAATATCGATAAAGAAATCAATGAGTTTAAATCGGACGATTTTGCAGGTCGTGGTGCAGGTCCGCCGCTTCCAACCCATATTCGTCCAATAATTCCGGGTAAATACTCTCTAACGGCACTCGAACAATGCGCCGGAGCACCATCGTGCAGCCACATTTGTTGCCTTTGGTTCAAAGGAATCTCGTGTAAAAATTACCCAGTATGTTCTGCAGAAAGTTCAGTTAAACAGCGCCTGTCAATCGGTTTGGCAAAAACATCCTGTCGCCCAAAATACCCATCCAAATGTTCAATGGAAAACGTACCCGATGTCTGGATTCCATAGTAACATGGGTATTTTCGTCAACCCACAGATGAGTATTGTGGAAATTAAAAACAGTGTTTAATCTCTAAGACACTGTTTGAATAGTGTTTTACATTCAAAAACTAATCCTCTAAATAATTATTAACTAAACGTATTTCATAATTTAGACTAGGTATCGGTGTCCATTTTATTATTCCTGTGTATCCTTTCCAACCTTTTCATTTCCTTCCAGCCCCACACTTCTGCTCCATACATGAGAATGTTCTTTATGCATTTGTTCCATAGCTTCTTTGTTTTCTGGAAACTCTCCCTCCTCTTTCCCCACAAATTCCTCCTCAACCCTTCCTCCGCTCTTTTCGTATGTATCATGTGTCCTCCTCCACTGTTGTTTTACCTCATTACATATTCTAAGTACATCCATTCCTTTACCAGCTCTATTATATCTCCTTTGAAGATGGGAAACATGGAGGCAGATGAAAGAATAAGAGAATAAGAAGACAGGGTTGAATTTATGGAAAAAATGTATAGACGGAGGAATGTATTGATTAGAATATTAATGGTGGAAAAGGGAACAAGTGAACAAGTGAAGCAATGGATAAATGAAGAATTGCAAGTGGATGTGGAGATAAAGGAGGCGTATAAGAGGGGAGAAAAGGAAGCAAGTTGAGGATAAATCAGGGGACAGAAGTTATGTAGCTTTGGATGCAGAGAGAGGATGAAAAGTGAAAAGGGAGGAGTTGAGGTCAAGGGGCGAGTTGATTAATGCAGAAGAGAAGGACTGGCTGGAATGGCTAGCAGATAGAAACTTGTATACACTCAATGGTTGAAAGAGGGGAAGGGGAGTTCACGAACGTCGGGCCAAACGGAAGATCGGTGATGGACTACGTGAAATGAACAGTGAACGCAAAGGCGCAAAATGAGGTATATGGATTCAAGGTGGGTGAAAGAGTAAAGTCGGACCACTTACCGGTGGAGGTAGAAATTAGTGGGATCATAAAAGATAGAAAGCAGGCAATGGATAATAGTTAATATCTGCAATCAGGAATCGAAAATTTGATATCAAAAGACATTAAGGAAGATGAAGTAAGAGGAGATAAAGAATATAATAAAAGAAGTGGATGGTGGGGGACGAGAACAATCGTGGTTTGAAATGTAGATGAGGGAAAAACAAGCTGAGGAAAATTATGAAGAAGGTAAGACAGGGACAGGGAATATATGAGGTATTTGTACAAGAAAGGGGAAAGCAGAAAGAGGTATGGGGAGAACGTGAAGAGAACGAACAGAGTTAAAGAGACTTGGGGGAAGTGCATGGACTAAATGGGGAGAAGGGTATATGCGAGTTCTTCAGAAAGAAGGGCAAGCAAGAAGCAGGGAGCATAGACATAAAAGATTGGGGGAGGTATTTTCCGTAGTTACTAGGAGGTGAATAGGGGAAGGACAAATTGTAAGAAGAACGAAATAGGTAGAAAGGAAGAGAAAATAAAGGTAAAATGTAAACTGAAAACGGGGAAACCGGCGGGGGAAGACGGAATAGATACGCAAGGATAGCTAAATGCATCTGAACTATGGAAGCAAGCGTTTAAGTGGATAAATGAAATATGGAAGAAGAGAGTTACCTAATCGACGGAGGATTGCGGTAATAGTTGAAAAACTACAGGGGTAGTTCACTACAAAATGTAGCATACAAACTGTATACAGGATTGATAGGTACATAATTAGAGAAAGTGATGGAACGCGGAGGGATGTTTCCGGAAGGACAGGCGGGATTCAGGAAAGGCAGAGGAACGAGGGACAATCTGTACGTGTTACATTACATAATATAGTCGTATTGGGCAAGGAAAGGAGGGAAACCTACGCCCGTTTGTTCTATTACTTTTCAGAAATATAAAAACCAATATGGAAAGTACAATGGTAAAGTAAAAAGACTGTGGTCTTTTTACTTTACCATTGTAATTTCCAGAAAAACATTAATTACATTCATGAAATAGAATTGAATCAAGTTTTAATGAGTTGTCCTTTTCCGTGGTAGTTTTTCTTTTCAGTGATTTAATTTTTGAAAGTTTTAAGGCGTTATTTGGAAACTATATTAATTTGAATTAAGTTTTTTCTTTTTAGCAATTATGATATTTTCACTTTCTATCGATCGCCCTCACCATAAATATCTTGGTATCCTCCCCTTCACTTTTATCATTTTGTTGATTTTATTATATCCTTTCTGCCTCCTATACTGATAGTCCTGCCCTTTCGTGCATTTTTTCCCTTTCCTTTAGTTCCTCCATTAACATCTATCTTACCTACGCTCTTTTCTGCCTACACCAGCACTGTCATCTCACACCTCACTGCCCCTTTCCCTGCCTCTAGTCCCAACCTCTCGCTCCGCTGGTGTTGATCTAACCAGATTCCGTTGCCTTTTTATTTGTCCTATGTACATCCGTTCCAACCTTTTCATTTCCGTCCAGCCCCACACATCTGCTCCATGCCTGAGAATGTTCTTTATGCATGTGTTCCATAGCTTCATTGTTTCCTGGAAACTCCCCTCCTTGTACCCCACAGATTCCTCCACCAGCTCTATTATATCTCCTTTGCACGTTACCTTTACTTCCCTCCTCCTTTCTTAAATACCATTATTTTTGTTTTCTTTGTTTTGAGCGCCAACCCTCTTCTACCGTGCCTTTTCGTCATTTCTTTTAACCCATTCTTAGTCTCTGTATATAAGACTATGTCATCCGCGAATGCCGATGACCATGTATTTGTTGTTGCTAATATTACTACACTTTAACGACTAAAGAGTTGCGGGCCCATCGCGAAACCCCGCCTCACCCCTCTCTTGGCAGTGTCCTTGAATTTTCATTACACACCCTCACTCTGCACCATGTTTCCTCACTCAATCCTTGTCCTTATTCGCTCCGATATCCCCACCTTTGCCATTATCTTTCTGTCAACCTTGTCAAATGCCACCTTTATGTCCACGAACATCTCATACGTTTTCCCTCCCTTCCTTGCCCACTCCGTCTATATTATGTAATTTAGCACGTACAGATTGTCCCTCATCCCCCTGCCTTTCCTGAATCCCGCCTGTCCTTCCGTCAACATCCTTCCGCCTTCCATCACATCCGCTAATCCTGTACCTATCATTCCTGTATACAGTTTGTATACTACATTTTGTAGTGAACTCCCCTGTAGTTCTTCATTCGCCCATTGCCCCCCTTATTCCTCATTGGAACTACTACCGCCATCCTCCTTCGTTCCGGTAACTCTTCTTCTCATCCATATTTCGTTAATCCATTTAAACTGTTTCTTCCATAGTTCCTTTGGTGCATTTAGCCCGCCCTCAGTATCTACTCCTTCTTCCCCGCCGATTTCGCATTTTCAGTTTGCTTTTTACCTTCATTTTCTCTTCCCCTCTGCCTACTTCGTTCGTTTTACAGTCTCTCCTTCTCATATTAACCCCCTAGTAACTTCTCAAAATATCTCCCGCCATTCTTTTATGTCTATGCTCTCTGCTTCGGACTTGTCCTTCTTTCTGACGAACTCGCATATATTCTTCTCCCCATTTAGTCCATGCACTTCCTCCTCTCTGTATCTTTGTTCGTTCTCCTTCCTCCCCTATACCCCTTTCTGCTTTCCTCTTTCTTCTATACATTCCTCCCATGTTCTCTATCTCTGTCTTACCTCCTTCATAATTTTCCTCAGCTGCTTTTTCCCTCTGCTACATTCTTCGTCAAACCACGACTTTTCTCCTCCCCCATCATCCCCTTCTTTTGTTATGACCTTTTCCATCTCCCCTGCTAGTTCCTCTATGTTCTTTATCTCCTCCTACTGCATCTTCCTTAATGTTTTTCATATTCTATTCTCGATTCCCCATTCTAGATATTAACTCTTCTCCCTTGCCTCTCCCTTATCTTTTTTCTCTCTTTTATGATCCGCCTCATTTCTACCTCCAACGGTAAGTTGTCCGACTCTACTCTTTCTCCCACCATGAATCTATCGATCTCATTTTGCGCCTCTTCTTTCGCTATTCATTTCAGGTAGTTCGATCTTCCGTTTGGATCGATGTTCGTGAACTCCTCTATCCCTCTCCAAACCATTGAGTGCATACAAGTTTCTATGTTTTAGTCAGTCCATTAACCAACCAATGACGCTTGCACCAAATGACACTTCGATATATTTATTTGCGTTTTGTTACAATTAGTTTTATTATTTGATTGACTTCGTAGATGATGAAGTCCACGCACATCCGTAAATTGATACATTCCATGATGCATAACGGGTCACCGATGAAAAGCACGTTTGACATATATTCTAAATTTGAATTTTGTTTTACGTATAATCTATCTTATTCAAACTAAGTTCTACGACCTAATTAGTTAACTGATTAAAGATTTCTCACCAAATTATCCATAAAACACGCAATTTGCAAGTACAAATTCATTTTTGAACCCTAACAACGCTTAACCATTATATAGCATTTTGTTTCTGTCAACCTGAAAACTTACGTTTGACGTCCTCCTGAAGTTTAACTGACAGCAGTCGTCACGCCACCTTCGAATTACGCGGCACACGATCAAATTGGACGCCCGGGTCGATGAATTCGTTCGAAGTTTGATACATCATGCCGCGACGTTTGAAACGTCAGAACGCGACTTTCGACACCCGTACTGCGTACACATACAGTCGAATGCAAAAAAAGTAGACACGAAATTTTCGGCTGCTTGAACAAACTTGATATTAGCAATGTCATGTAAACGTCAGTATTGTCATTTCAGTGACACTTTAATGAACTGTGGATTAAATATCACGTGGATTAAGAAAACTTACTGAGAAAATTCAAGTTTTATTGGAATAAAGAAACTTCGTTTTAAAATGAATGTCAACTTTGAAAGATTGTCAAATTTTGAAAGAAAAGGAGATTTTAAAAAGCCACATTTATACAATAACAATTTGAGGAAAATCAATTACAGGAAACTGTTTTTGTCTACTTTTTTTGCATTCGACTGTACCTGAAGCTACGCTTACAGTCTCATGAATTTCTATATCTGCAGGAATTTACTACATAAACAATAGAACAATATAAACAATCTAGTTGGAATGTTCGACCAATATTTAATTGTAAACATAATAGACGATTTAATTACTGCCCAACGAAAACAAACGATTTAAATTCAAGTCAACATGTTAATTGATTTGTTTGTAAAATTTGGTATTGTTCTAATCATACCAACGTCTTTAAAGGACATAACGTTAAACTTTGTTAATATTGTTTAATTCTCTGTCTGATAGCTCACCTGACAGGTACGTATTTTGCATTGGGAACGTTTAGAATAACCCAGATTCCTATTATAAGTATTAATTGTAATGAGAGTCGGTAGTATGTTTTATACAAAGCATCAATCTTTGCATTTATTTATAATTCATGTTGGCTTTACTTACATCGGGGGTAGGTTTGTAACTGGCACCGTTGTAAAAATCATCATGATATTTCCAACCAAATAAACTATAGAAAAGTAGAAAATTGTCCTGGAACATACACAACATTATTAGATATGTCGATATATATAGCCATATGACCAATTTCACAAATGTGATATATGCTTATTTTACAAGAGTTTGTTTGAAAACCAAGACGTTTTAGAAATGGTGGTACCAAACTAAAATCGCCCGCGCAACTAGTATATAAATAAGATTAATAAAATTATATATATACAGGCTGTCCCAACGATCTGGCAAAGTTCCCTTACGGCGTTATGTTTGCGAATTCGAAAAATGTAAGTATCTACATGTAAAGACGGTCCCTAGGTTCATATTCTCAAAAAAAATATTGAGCCGACGTGGGCGGTTCGTCTGAGGGGGGCGATATAAATTTTACTTTGTTTAAATGAAACACCCTGTATATTTTTACATTTTTGAATTCTATGACGAATTGTGAATACATTCATGTACAAGTTGTTTGTCAAAACTCGACATACCTGGTGATTTTCAATTTTTTTAATCAAATTTTAGATATACAGACTATGCTTCAAAAAATCATGTAACTGAGAGGGTAGTTGGCGGGAGGGTAATTTTTTATCCGTGAGCTAAGGGATCATCAATGTAAGTACTAATGCACCCAAGAATCCCCTTTTGTATACAGGGTGTTGTCAGTGAATTTTCAATCTCGCGCAACTTTAAGAGGCAAAATATCATTTTTTTTTCAAATGACACCTACTATCAAATTTACCAACTCTCGATTTAAAATCAAATTCTGCGTCGATTAATGCTACATATTCCTATACGTATCACTTCAGGTTTTCGAGTAATTTCAGAAAAATACTTTATTTGTTCTCAAAATGAATTGCATTGCATTTTCGTAATATTAAACATAGTAGCCTAGTGTCACTTCAGTAAATTGGATAACTCAAAATTACAAATTCCACCCATACCATCTAGAATTGCATCGAGCAATTAAAATCACTTTAAAAAGTCACATTAGATTAATCAATTAAAAGCAACAAGGGCTTCTTAGCTAAGGCGGTCCACTTCATCAGAGTCCACTTAACATCGAGTAAGCTGATTCTTGCTAAAAATACTGAAATGTACTCTGAACGATAGTTCTAAATATCGTCTTACCCTTCTAGGGAAATGACGTGGAGCTCCGTCCTGTTGGAACCACATATCCCGCAAAGTTTGCAAATACACATCTTCCAATAAAGTGCGCAGTACATTTCACAAAAACCGGTAATAATAACGATTGTGGGGTCATGACCCTTGTAGGTGACCTACGTGCTTACAGGTGCTCCGCCGTTTTTTGAGATTTTCGTGATAGTGTGTGGACTTGTTATAAACAATTAGTAGTTTTAAGTTAGTTTTAGTGTCGCGGCAGACGATTTAAGTGTTAGTGTTGTTGTAAACAGTAGTTCATAGGTGCTATCTTAGTTTAAAGGTCAAATCTTACATAGTAAGACTGGCTCCGCCCACTTCGGGTGTGGCCAAGAAAAAGCGCGGGAAAGCCCGTGCCACTGGCGAAGCGAGAACTCGTATTCTCGAGAGTGCGCGAGTACAAATAATTGAAACAAACATTAGTGCCCAACCGGCGGAGGCACCCGCGATATCGGAGACGTCCGCGGCAACCGCGGCGTCCAGCATAGACAATAACGCGATGGCAACCGTAAACGCAACAATGGACCAAGAAGACATAGTGGAAACTCCAATCTCAGAGCGTGCTGAGATGGAGAATCTAATCGCACAAACTATTACTATGTGCGGCGAGATCAAAAACGTCCGCGAACTCCCGTCAACTTCAGTGCCGACCTCAAATAGGTTTGCACTTCTAACAACCCTGCCGACGGACAGCGTTATTAACACTAACACAACGGCCCCAGTTAGGGCCAAGAGACCACCACCAATAGTACTGCATGCTCAACCTATAACGCATGCGGACTTTGTCAAAAGTGTTGCTGCGACTATTGGCAGCAACAATTTTTACATCCGATACACTGCTTCACGAGTCAGCGTCCACACACACAATAAAGTGGACTACGACAAATTAATTAAAAGTCTAACTACAATAGAGTACCACACATATACTCCGACCACAGAAAAACTACGCGCCCACGTACTTAGCGGGAGACGTGGTCCCCGATGAAATCATGCAAGAATTAAACGAAAAATACCACCTGGACGTAAAAAGAATAATGAAGATGAGGAATACAAGGACCCCCCTCTACCTCATCACCATGGAATCCAAAACAAAAACAGAAGCCCTGAATGATAAATGCAGGTATGTTAATTACACCCGTATTACTTGGGAACAATACCAAAATAAACGACAAGCGGTGCAATGCCACCAATGCCAGGAGTGGGGGCATGCGACCTCGAATTGCAATGCGAAATTCCGATGCCTAAAATGCGGGGAGGGGCACCCGGAAATGCGTCAAACCTCGCACAGATCCGGCTAAGTGCTGCAATTGTAATGGGCCGCACCCCGAAACCTCTACGCCAGAACCGCTTCCAAACCGATGTACAAGCCTGCCCCCCTGCCCCAAGTCAATCCGTGGGAGCAAAGAAGGCGGCAACAGCAAACCCAGGAACAGCACCAGCAGCAACATAAAGCGACTTTGCAACAACCACAAGCGAGTCGCCCAACCCAAAGCCAGCCGCCCCGTGTCCTGGAGCCGCTACAAGCACAATCTTTCGTCGCCCAGAGGAAGAGAACGACTTCACAACAGGAGCCTTCTGAACTGATGGACGAATTCCAGGATTTAATGAGGGAAGTCAAAAGATTGAACTCGTTAATCAACATCAGCCATACGCTGCGACAGATACGACAACTCAACAACAGGCTTGAAACAGCAAAGTCACCGTCAGAGAAGCAGATTGTATTTTTAAATTTCTGTGCTGAACTCGATGACGACTAGACACAACATTTGTACCTGGAACGCTAACGGACTACGGAACAAAATCGGGGAACTAATCTCGTTCCTCGATCGACACGACATTGACATCATGTGCATCAACGAAACGAAACTCACCGACTCGATTAACGTAACCTTTCGGGGTTACGCGACCGAAAGACTAGACAGACACGGGCGCGGGGGTGGGGTGGCCGTTCTGATTAGGAGCGGAATACCTTACGTCCGTGTCCGGAACAACGCCACGCTACATCTGGAAGCGATTTCGGTCACATTCCAGAACGACTTTACGCGGACGGCCTGGTACAACAAACCAACGTCACGCATCACGCAACGAGACCTCCAGGCACTCCTAGGTATTTCGACAAGGACGTTAGTGGTGGGAGACCTTAACGCGAGACACCGAACGTGGAATTGCCTCAGAAACAACGCTAACGGGACGACTTTACATGACTACGTACAACGACACAACGCATTTGTGGCATTTCCAGACACACCAACGCATCATCCGACAAACGGAACACGGCCAACGACGACGGACATCGCGTGAGGAACGTGGTGAATATCTCGGATCTCATCGCCGTAGAGGACTTAAATTCCGACCATTTCCCCGTCACTTTTCAAGTGGGCGGGGCTAAACGCGACAGACGACGAATCACAGTCACGGATTATCGCAGTGCGAACTGGCCATTGTTCCGTGACACATTGGACCGCCGGGTGATTATAAACCGCGACCTGGACACACCGGACAAACTTGAGGACGCTGTCACCTTACTGACGGAGGCTATAACGCACGCACGAAATCGTTCGATTAAAAACCGGATGATTGACCCTCAAAAACCTGACATGCTTCCCGAGCATATCCTGCAAGGCATTAAGGACCGAAACAGACAGCGGAAAAGCTGGCAAAGGACGAAACTAGACGCGGACATACTAAGGACAAACGAACTGACGAGATATATACGAAACAAAATTTGGACTCACAGGAACGATACGACGGATCCCTCTGGCGCATGGCGGCAAGGTTGCGGAAGAAATTCCAGCCAGTGCCGCCATTAGTGCATGGAGGGACGACGGAAATGACAAACGAGGGAACGAGGAAATCCTTGCTTCGACCTTTGAACAAATACACGACGTCGAAATAAACGAACTGACTGACGAACAAGCGGACATAGTCGAATCTGTCAGGACAGCTATGAGCGGCTAGATTGACAGAAACGACAACGACGACGGGGAGACCATTAAAATGGCAACTCCCCGGGAAATCTACAAAATAATTAAAAAGCAAGGACCACTAAAAGCCCCGGGACTAGATAATATTCAAAACAAAATCCTTCGAAACCTCTTTTCGCTTTCCGCCCTCGTCCAACTTACGCATATCACCAACGCCATTCTAACCCTGCAGTATTTTCCAAGCCACTGGAAAAATGCTGTAGTTATTCCTATTCCTAAGCCAGGGAAGCCACGCGACAAACCTGACAGCTACCGACCAATTAGCCTCCTCAGTACGCTATCGAAGGTGATAGAGACAGTAATCAACGATCGACTGAGGGATTACGTCGAAGGGCGTGATCTCTTACGAAACGAGCAATTTGGTTTCCGATCCGGACACGACACCGTACAGCAAGTGGCAAGACTTGTAACAGACATACGAACGGCTTTTAATCGGAAACAAGTTGTGGCAATGACATTACTTGACTTGCACAAAGCATTTGACAGGGTATCGATAGACGGACTTATCTACAAACTAATTACGTACGGACTACCATTATCACTAATCAGACTGAGCTATTCATACCTGAATGACAGACAATTTCAGACAAAACTCGATCATATCATGTCAGCGCCCCACATCATAAGAGCAGGAGTGCCCCAGGGATCCATCCTTGGGCCGCAACTGTTCTCATTATACATTAACGACATGCCGACGCACGATGACACATCAATCGCCTTATTCGCAGACGACACGGCCATATATTCAGTCTCATCCTCAGAAATCATAGCACACGCGAACATCGACAATCACATGAGGGGACTCGAACAATATTATTCCGACTGGAAACTGACTATAAACCCAACTAAATGTGAGACGATCACATTCACGCGACGGTACAGGCGATATACAATACCAAATCCGACAAGGATTAACGGTAATACCTAGGAGTAACACTAGACACTAAAACGACATTTGGTGCACATATAAAAGAAGCGAACCGACTCGGACACGCCGCCCTAAAGACCATCTACGCGCTGGTCTTCAAGGGCAGCAGACTAACAACTGAAAACAAACTGTTACTTTACAAAACAATTATAAGACCGACGATGACATACGCGTCACCTGTATTTTTCGGAACTTCGGTAACGAACCTGAAAAAATTACAGGTGACACAGAACAAGTGTCTCAGGTTCACCCTGGGCGCTGACCGATACATACGTATACGTGACTTACACGACCAAGCGGACGTGGACATGATCGTACCGTACATGACGAAGTTGGCGGACCGCTTTTATCGGCGGACCGCCGTTCACCACAACGTACTAATACGGACAATTACACAACAAAGACATTTACCAAGTCACACGCACAAACTACCATACGAAACGTTGGACTTGTACAACGTGGACAGGACTGACTAACGCACGAACAACTACGCAACCAGACCAAAAAACAGGACGTACAGGGCGGGTTTTTGAAAGTTTCCCGTCGACTAGACTATATTAGACGCAACGGTTGGACTGAAAACGAAACCTTCGACCTCGTCGAGCGAAGCACCATATATGTTTTTAAATGTTAGTTGTAAATGAAATGTACTTAATAAGCATCGTTTTCGTAGGTGTAAGTTGTTTTACTTGTGTGTTATATGTAGTATTGTTTGTAAATATTATATAAGTGTGAATTTTTAATAAAAACATTTGGCATTTTGGTAATAATAACCGATTACATAGTTACCCAATAATCCAACCCAAACATTAAGAGAACACTAGTGTTGGTGATAAACTTGTCTCACCCAATGAAGGTTTTCGATACGTTCCATAATTAAATTGGCAAAGATTATCGAAGTCGTTCCCGTTTAATGCGTCATGCAATTCTACATGGTATAGTTGTAACTTGTGGTTTTGAATTATACGATGTACTGATGATCTGCTTAGATTCAAACTTGAACTGTTTGTCCGCACACTTCCATGTGTCGTATGCCACATTCCCGATGCGTTCGAAGCGATCAACTAGCTTCTGCAGACATCTAACATTTGGTTGTCTTAAGTCATGGTACTTCTGCCTATAGAGCCTCATTGCTAAGAGGCAATTCTTGTCGGTTGACCCACTGTGTAAATCATATTTACCATCTCTTCCTTTGAAAAATTCATCATTCAAAAACAAGCTTGGTACAATAACTTAACTAATCATTAACTAAGGCGTCTATTAAATTTATTGATAAAGACTGTGACTGGCATAAAAAAGTTAAAGTGACACTAGGCTACTATGTTTAATATTACGAAAATTGTAATGCGATTGATTTTGAGAACAAATATTGCATTTTTCTGAAATTACTCGAAAACCTGCTGTGATAGGTATAGGAATAGTATCAGTCGACGCAGAATTTGAATCTGAATCGAGTGTTATGATATTTTGCCTCTTAAAATTGCGCGAGATTGAAATTTCACTGACAACACCCAGTATACAAAAGGGGATTCTTGGGCGCATTAATACTTACATTGATGATCCCTTGGTCCATGGATAAAAAATTACCCTTCCACCAACTACCCTCTCAGTTACATGATTTTTTGAAGCATAATCTGCATATCTAAAATTTCACTAAAAAAATCGAAAATCACCAGTTCTGTTGAGTTTTGACAAACAAGTTGTACATGGATGTATTCACAATTCTTCATAGCATTCAAAAATAGAAAAATATATGGGGTGTTCCATTTAAACAAAGTAAAGTTTATGTAGGGACACTCTATACATATAGATACTTACCCATTTCGAATTCGAAAACATAACGCCGTAAGGGAACTTTGCCAGATCGTTGGGACCCTATACATATATATATATACATATATATATATATATATATATATATATATATATATATATATATATATATATAATTTAATAAAATTCTTGGGGATGACGATCAACAGGCTTCTTCTTATTAAAAGAAACTCATTTGTTTTAATTCAATATTTCGCAATATTATTTATTGCTTCTTCAGGAATAACTAAAAAATGACATCTGCCATACATGTAACAATTAAAAAAGATACTTACAACTAGAGGAATAAAACAAATTATAAAGATAAGGTGCTAAGGCTCTGAATATTATTGGAAATAAATATAAATTTTGATGGTAAATGACAATTTTTAAAAGTTTCGACGTGAACGATGTCTAAATATGAAAACTGAAACCTTAGAAACGAGTACAACGTAAAAATGTTACTGTTCGTGTTGTATAACGAACTCACTAAATAAATTAAATTCATAACTCAATCAAAAACGATAGGAAAACCAACTAAATAGACTACAAATATCTACAAACTCAAAATGTAAGAATAAATGGTACTAAGTTTCTGAATATCTGAACGAGAATTTATAGAATTTATATTTTTATTGATATGAACAATCTCTAAAAACATCCTGCTATTATAATTTTTGTCTTCGGCCAAAACAGTAGTACTATTAAAGTCAAATTGATATATATATATATATATATATATATATATATATATATATATATGTTCACTGCACCATTGAGGTGTAAGATTCGACCATCTTTCGTGTAAATTTTACATTTTGCTGTCAGATTTGACAAGACACATTTTTAATATATATATATATATATATATATATATATATATATATATATATATATATATATATATACAATTATTGTACAAATTCTCGACTGTAAATCACTTAAAATGGTACTTATCTTGTATCATGAGCAGTCAGTCGTTGAATAAAACACTTTTAGCAATATTAAAGTTTATAGCAATAAAATTTAATATTGCTAAAAGTGTAATATATATATATATATATAATATATATATATATATATATATATATATATATATTACACTTTTAGCAATATTAAAGTTTATAGCAATAAAATTTAATATTGCTAAAAGTGTAATATATATATATATATATATAATATATATATATATATATATATATATATATATATATATATATAATATATATATATTGAAAATGTGTCTTGTCAAATCTGACAGCAAAATGTAAAATTTACATGATAGACGGACGAATCTTACACCTCAATGGTGCAGTGAACATTAATTAAAACAGGTCCATGAAGACTAACTGGTGGATCGCTAGACAATATTATTTCTGGGTTATTACCCTTCGGCAGTAGCGATTACCAAGAACCTTACTTGTTGAAATACCTTTACATGTAGTGGCCATCAAAACTTCTTGGCGCGAGCCAATCACTCCTAACGAACCACTGACAACAGAACACTGACAAGATGATACCTTGTCTAACACCTTGCGGAGACTAAATAAGACGACTGTCAAATGTGACACTGGACAATGCCGAAAAACTTTGCGAAGTGATTAAAAAAATGTCTTTTGTTTTGATTATGATGGTGATGTGTCTAAAGTTTTGTTATTCGTAACCGGCGGAGCTAGTGTAATGCTAAAAACAGAAAAAATATTAAAGAATTATTTTCCTAATATGCTCCACCTGACATATTTTGCTCATGGATTGCATCGAATTTGTGAATTTATTAGTGACAGTTTTCCCAATATAAATTCTTTGATAAGTTTATTTAAAAAAAAAAATTGTTGAAAGCCCTGAGTAGAATATCGTTATATAGGGAAATGGGTCCGAATATTTCGTTACCTCCACAACCAGTAGTTACACGGTGGGGTACTTGGCTAGAAGCCGCATTCTTTTTTTCGAAAAATTTTAATTTATTAAAATTATTTGTTAACAAGAGGATTCTGTCAGTGTTAAAGATTGTAAGTCGCTCTTAATTCATGAAAATTACACTCAGAGTTGAAATTTATTGAGAACAATTTTTCTATATTACGACAAGCTATTACATTTTTTGAGACTTTAATGTTGTTAATTTGTATCGACAAGCTTGAATCGTTATTAACACAACTGAAAAATATAAACTGGCCTTTACAAACTCAATTTAACGACAAAATTGATGCACTCATTGCAAGAAACCCGGATTTTACATTTTTAAAACAAATATCTTCGAACTCTTTTACAGACGGCGTAACTTTTTTAAAATATTCCAACCTTGTACCTCATTTTATATTTGCTCCAGTCAGAAGTTGCGATGTGGAAAGAACTTTTTCTACATTTAAAGACATATTGACATCAAAGCGATCATCCTTCACTGAGGACAATTTAGAACTATATGTCGTTTTACAAGCGTATAAAAAAGTCCTAGCTTCGAGTACAAAAACATTCGAAATTTTGCCATTGCGAAAGTATATTCTTTATCTGGGAAAGAATAAGATTTCACTAGTACGGAGATGTTTGTGCTAGTACCCTTGTGTACGAACGCCAGTGAAACGGTTCCAGTCGACCGCTGATGCATTGCTAATGCCCCTCGCGTGATCAAATACTCTATCGAGTTCGTCGCTTGTCGACTCTGTTGATTTACATATAATGTCCGCGCTCTGGTAATAACCCAGAAACAATATTGTCTAGCGATCCATCAGTTAGTCTTCATGGATCTGTTTTAATTAATGTTCACTACACCATTGAGGTGTAAGATTTGTCCATCTTTCAAGTATATATATATATATATATATATATATATATATATATATATAATATATCATACCTTTAAAATTATTAATGTTTTACTACAGTTAATTTTTTAGGAAATTTGGATGTTGTCTTCACTAGATGTGACATTGTAACCAGCATCTTCTTTACCGCAGGCAATGATGTAAATATAATATTGTTTGAAACTAGTATTAGTCAAATTGTTGTTTGCTGTACGGCGAAATTGGAAACTCAGTAAAGCTATTGCCTGACAATTGAAAGAGGTAATAAGACCTTTTTCCAAATATCGGTTGGGCTTTGACACGACCACTTCTGTGATAAGTAAAATTGTGTCACTCACCTGTATCTGCCTAGTAGACTATCTGCACATATTGCTCCAACAATCGGCAAGATGTAACAAATCATTATGAATACGTGATATACCAATGTTGAACTGTTTTCCGACAGCCTTAACTCATTCCTTAGATACAAGGACAATATTGCTGAAATATAACAAAAGTGCGTTTCTATTAAATACACACCATATTGATGAGGATAGGGAATATGTTTAAATTCAAGTTGTTAAATTTGGAAGCAAAAGCCCACGAACATTACAGAAAACAACGTAAGAAGAAATTACAATTATTTTTTTACTACGGAAAGGTGGTCTGCACTACATATCTTGATAGCCTATTAAGTATAAACATTGTTTCAGAAATCAAATTGTCGTGATTCGAAACTATAATTACCGAAAAGAATTATGGATTAGAAGTTATGCAAATACTCACCAGCTATGAATTAAATTTCTTTTAGTGAACTAATACATGTCTAATTATGAATTATTTTTAATATTAACAAGATTAATTAGAATATGGTCAATTGTGGGGGCAGGATTCGTGTGTTGATGATGTGCTTTTTTTATTCTTCTGTGCTTCCGAAGCTTTGAAGATCAATAAATATTTAAAATTATTTCGTAGCCTATATATATTTTGTAGATTTATATCTTGGATTTTAAAGAACCCATACACCTTCAAACGATTATATGGCAAAATTAATTACCCGGTCTCCATTATCTTTAGATATTTGGTGCTTACTATGTACATTGTTGATCGGTAAATTTCTTCTTTCCACAATCTTTGCGATGTAATCATTATTTTCGGTAATTTCATATTCTTCTTGTACTTGTTCGTAAGATATGTCCTTTTCTTATCCTTCGTTTTCTTCTTGTCTGTCGGGCGTTCTTTTTTCATCTCAAACGTATAATACATAACCTCTCTGATATTGGTCTTTATAATTTTTTTATACCATGAAGCCTTCTGTCAAAAAAATATGTTAGAATTAATTTAATTACTAAGGTTTGTGTGCTACTTTATTCACAATCAGAAATTAATTAATTTGTTTAGATCGTACACTATACAGGATACTTGTTTGCAATTAATGTATACAGTGAGTATCAGTCGCTACATTCGTTTAATACAAAACTATAATTCTCTTGAATAAAAATATGCCGTGAGAGGTTGCAGATCAAAATTCTGAATGCAATACCTTTAATAATAATGTATCATTATTATTGCCCATTGTACTAAAATTTATTATTATTATTATTAATTAAATTCATTATATATTTTGACAGAAGGCTAGGAACTGGCTTCATGGCACACACATTATAAAGATAAGGTGAGGTCTTTCAAACCAATATCAGAGAGGTTATGTGTTACACGTTTGAGCAGAGAAAAGAACGTCAGTATAATCCATGTCCTCGCCCCGTCATAAGAAGAAGAAGAAGAAGAAAATGATATATTTTACGAATAACTAGAAGCAGAATATGAAAAATCACCGAAACATGGCATCGCTATTTGGAGATTACAACGCAAAGATTGGGACAGAAGAAATTTACCGATCAACAATGTACATAATAAACACGAAATATGGTGCAAAAGTACGACGAAAAAGGTGGTGGTTTTAAAGGAATCTATAAAGAATATGCTTAAACAAAGTTTGGAGATAGATGTGCTGATCAAGTCAGTACTAAAGTTAGGAGAAAGAGTGCCTTCTAGAACTGGAGAAAGAGCAGGACAAGGAGCAAGTTATGAAAAACAAACATAGATTCAGGCATCTTAAAGGTCAGAGAATCTTCATTAATGAGGATGTTTCACAGAAGGAAAGAGAAAAGGGTAAAGTAATAAGGAAAATAGCGAGATAACAGGAATACGGGAATGAAATCGGAGCGGCAACGGATATGAATATATGAAAAAGTACAGATATACCTAGTTACAGCAAAAGAATGAAGCTAAATGTAATAAAACAAAACTGTTTAAAGTTGGGCACTTGGAATGTCAGAGGTATTTAAAATAGATATTCTTGACCTACAGGAGACTAAGCACAAAGGTACACAGATTGTAAGAATTGATGCTATATATATTTGAGTAGTGGGGGAGAAGACAGAATGCTTGGCACATGGTTTTTAATAAGTAATAAAATGGGTACGCGGTAATAACTTTTACACCAGTATCAAATAGCATTTGCTGGGTTAGGTTGAGGGGTAAGTGTAGAAAATTAAGCATCCTGAATTTACATGCACGTTCCGAAGACAAAGATATTATTACAAGGAATGAGTTTTATGAACAAGTACAAAGCATCATAGACACTTTACCGAATTATGACGTTAAAATACTAATAGGTGATTTAAACGCTAAGGTGGGAAAAGAGGAAATGCACAAAAAAGTAACGGGCGGCAAAGGAATGGAGAAATGGTAATGGAACTGGCTATGCAATATAATATGAACATAATGAGTACAAATTTTGATCAGAAGGATGTCTACAAAACTACCTGGATCTCTCCAAATGGAAAAATAAAAAATCAGATAGATCACGTTTTCATTGACAACAAACAGAAGAACTCTGTTATGGATGTCAGGAGTTACCGGGACACTAATGTAAGTTCAGGTCATTTTTTGGTGTTGGCAAGAATAAAGCATGAACGGCCAAGAAATAATATGCAGAACAAGGTTAGCAAATTCAAAAGATATAATTGTTCTCTGTTGAAAAATGAAAATAAAAGATAAATTTAAGGAAAAATTCAAAAAGGAAGCAGAAGCAAAAAATGTTAAAGCAAATGGCAGCAGATCCAAACAGCACTAATAGACGTAGCTGAAGAATGACTTAAACCAGCGAAAATAAAAAAGAAGAAACATGAAGAATGGTTCTATGCGAAAAGCGAAGAGGTGTTAGAAAAAAAAATAAAGTGAGAATATAAATTTTAAATAACGATACCCTTAAAAATAAAACTAAGTATAATCAATAAAGAAAGGAGGCGAAGCACATATGCAGGAAGAAGAAAAGGGAGAGTTGGGAATCAAAACTGCAGCAGATACGGGATCAAATGATAAATAATACCCGAGGTTTCTATCAGGAAGTTAAACGAAATAAAAAAGTAAGGATGGGACAGAATATTCTCCTAAACGATCTAGAAGGGAACACAGACCCCGAAGAAAACACGGAAGAGAATACAGAAGGAAATGATTTATAGGTATCAACGGAAACTGAAATGAAAGACATTCTATTAAAACTAAAGAACAATAAATCTGGAGGTGAAAATGGAATTCAAGCGGAAATTTGGAAAAACGGCGGTGATTACTTGGACACCAGGATAATTAAACAGGTATGGGAGGAGGAAAAAATACCTAGAGATTGGGGAAAAGTGGCTTACAAGATTTTAGCATTAACAATAAGAGAAAAACGAAATAGGTACAGCGAAAAAGATGTCAATGAATATCAGGGACGTTTTAGAAAACGAAGAAGTACTATAGATCAAATATCTACTCTTTACTCAAAACAACAGTTACGAACAAAACTTGGCTTTGCACATGTTATTTATCGTTTATAAGCAGGCATATGATTCAGTAGATAGAAACAAAATGTACATTGCGTTAAAAAAGCTAGGCATCCCGGAAAAAATAATGTTAATTAAAATGACATTAAAAGAAACATTTAAGGGGTAAGGCCACCATGCGCGTCAAAATGAAAGGACAATTTTAATTTTTTTTTTGCAGAAGTACGGTGAAAAACCTGTCGAATTTCTTTATGTAGTACTTCACGAAGTGTTTATGAGTACAAACAAATTTTCTTTTTAGTTTTTGACTGAAAAATGGCTGCTCCAGGGTGCGATTCCTAAGATGGGTTTTCTTGGAGCTCTAAAACGGGCGAACCGACTGTACCCCAAAATATGAACCTAGAATAAAAATTCAAGAAGTTCCCTTCAATATATATCATAAACTACTGGACCACGTAGGGAATTTTGAAAATATTGATTTGCCGAAAAATGAAGGGCATATGAATAGAAAGTTGCTTTTTTTACATAAAAATTACATATTCGATTGTTTATAAAAAGAAAAGTACACAACTTATCAAGAAATCCCTACGTGGTCTACTAGATTATATATGTTTCAAGCTACTCTTAGAAGGCAATCGATCAAGATTTGTAGGCGCTATCGGTTCGCCCGATTTAAAAAATGGTGATTCGAGAAAAACGCGCTAAGCCAAACCCAAGCGCGCGGCAATGGTCGCGATATGCATTTGGCGCGCCGCCAGGCGTCTCCGCAAACTATCGCAAACAAGCGGTTCGAGATTTTTTCTAATTACGAAACTTTTTTTACTTTTTCTTGAAGGTTTGAGGAAGGTTCTGAGCTAATAAAAAAAATCTATTTTTTAAAAGTTGCATGGTGGCCTTACCCCTTAACGCAGTAAAAATATATGCGAAGATAGGAAATAATTTTTAAGTGAGAAGGGGTTTAAGACAAGACTATCCACGGCATTGTTTAACCTAACATTAGAAAACGTAATGCGAGAAAGTAAAATCCAAACGAAAGGGCTCATATACCGCAATAAACACCATATAATCACTTATGCTGATGATGTTGTAATACTGACCAGAACGAAGAAAGAATTAAACAGAACGTTTCAGGAAATCGAAAGGAACTCAAAAAGATATGAACTAATTAAGGAGAATAAGACTAAATACATGGATGAGTACATAACACTAAGAGGAGATATAAATAAGGAATACAGTTTCGAGAACATAAAATTGTTTACGTATTTGGAAGTATAAGCAATAATAGTGAAGAGGACAGTGAAATGGAAAAGAGAATAAAGAAAGGTAACAAAGCGATGGGAAGTTTATGCAAAATAATAGAGTCAAGCTAATAAGTAGGAAAACAAAGGTAAGAATATATAGAACAATAAGCAGAGCCTTGGTATTATACGGATGTGAGTTATGGATACTCAATAAAAACAATGCCCCTAAACTAGAGATCTGGGAAAGAAATATCATGAGGAAAATATTAGGAGGGATATAACAACATGATGGATAACGGAGGAGAAGAACTTACTAACATTTATGGGGATACCAATATTGCGCAGGTTGCAAGAGCTCAGAGAATCAGTTGGTTAGGACATGTAGCTCGAATGCCTCCTCAAAGAATCACGAGAAGAGCCATTTTAGAAGGTTCCGCAGGGAAACGCAGCAGAGGAAGACCGAAGACATGTTGACATTATCGAAAAAATGTCAAATGTGAATATTAAAAATTAAATTATTCACAGTATGAAATAAAATAAATAACGACATTCGGCCCTGAACTCTTTTAACAATACTCTTTTCGATTTTCACGTTAATTACTATAACGTTACAAGTCCGGGAACTCGTATTTAACAGTACAAGTGAGAAGTTTAAGGACGAGGCGACGAAGGAGCCGAGTCTTTCGAAAATCGAAACGTGTGCTGTGAAATACATTTATTTTATTTCATATTGTGAATAATTTAATTTTTAATATTAATATTTGACATTTTTTTCTATAACGTCAATAATTGACATTATTGGGTGCATTCTGTAATAAATCCTGTAACGGTATTAGAGCCAGAAAGTATTACTCAGTAACAATTTCCGGCTCTGATACCGTTATAGCTCACTTCCCGAACTCAAAACGGAACGGAAAAATTGAATTTACCGGACAGTATTAAACAAATTACTATTATATAATTATGTTCATTTTCAATATAGTTCATCGAACCTGAAGACATCATTCGAGTTAGAAAGTAATTGGTATAAAATTATATAGCCGGAATGTATTACTCAGCAACACCTTACGGCTCTGACACCATTATAGCTCACTCAAAACGGAACGGAAAAGTTACCGGACAGTATGAAAGAAATTACTATTATCTAATTATGTTCATTTTAAATATAAAGTTTAAACGTACTTCATCGAACCTGAAGGCATCATTCGATTTAAAACTAATTGGTATAGAATAATTTTAAATCAAGAGAAAATGTTCCTGGACTAGCTCTGAGAAATTGCAACTTTTGAACAATAATGTTCAGTGAAGAGTCAACATGTGGCTTATTTTTAGCAATACTCTGCGGTTATATTTGCTGAACGATCATCATACGCGCGATGACCCATCTGGTTTGAGCCTATTCGATTATTTTTTGGAGAAGTCAAATACAAAATGTATCATACGATATTTCAACACAGTTATGTTGTGCAAAGTTATGGGAAAATAGTTGTGTTTTTGGACACATGTGGAAATATATATATATTTGTGACAATTAGAAGAACAAACATTTTTTCGTTATGTTTTCAAAATTCGCATTAACCTAGGTTCCTAATTGCAGGTCTGCTTGTTGGCACTGAAAATGATTTTTTATAAGTTGTGTTTATAACAACTTCATTTTAGCACCCAAAACTCTGTTAAAATGAATTTGAGCGCTAAAATAAGTCTGGTATATATTTTTTCTTTTTGTTGGCAGCGCTTTGGCAGCGTACAACGTCAACGAAATGTCAGTTGTAACTAATAATCGTTGCATTGTTTTCGTTGCACCATTCTTCGATTTTTTTATATTTTTGTTCGTATTGAGAACGCAACTTGTTCAAATTAAATGTTCGACCGCCTCCTTTTTTAATTTCACACAAACATTACCTACCCGCGCAAATAGCCCTAAATATTGAAATACTTAACAAAGTTTATTTTTTCATGTAAAAAGGGCGCAAAGTAGAAAAATAGTATAAAATACTCGTACAGAAGGCTATTCAGGGCATTCGTCCATTCAGGCCACTCGCCTTTGGCTCGTGGAATTTCGGACTCATGCCTGAAACAGTGCCTTCTGTAACTTGTTTTTTAATATACTATTTTTGTACGATCCGTGCTAAAAGTTGATATTTTAATTGTTGTCTAAGCAACTAAAATAATGTTTTGTATCAAAAATATTCACGCACGTGTTGCACACTATACTTTTTCTACGATTATACGATTAATAATAAATACAATAAACAAAAAATCGAAAAAATAAATTTATGAATTTCCTTTATTATAATAATATTTATTAAAAGTAATCGTATAATTTGTTCTCGAGCGTTACACCACAAAATTCTGTCTGAAATGTCTTTTTATTTATCGAGTTTTCTATGTCACCCTCAACTATGGATGAGCTCTACCAGCGTCCGCGCTGTTTTACATTTAGTAAATCTGCCCCACTTTCAACCAATAAAGAGGCAGAGGAGGGTTGTTACGGTTTTAAAAATGTCCAGGAGATTTTGGAGCAGAATTTTCCGTTATATTAATTGCAGCGGCCCCGCGCTCGTATTATACCGAGTAACGTTAGACGTTTATCGCACGAATCCCCGATCTAAATGGTTGCGCGCAAACTCGACGTTGATCGAGACGGTCGCAGGCTCCATATACGGAGGAGCGAGATAGATTGTTTCGCAAATTTTCATCGGGATGTGTGCTTGGATCCTTTTTTTTCTTCTTCCTTTTTTAAAAAAAAGTACGTTCGACATTAAAAATTGGGCAGATCGTGTAAAATATTTTCGACGACAAGTTAGGTCGGTAAAGTGCGTTGTTTTAATAAAGAAACGCTCCATTTAATTGGGATTCATTACCACTGATTACGGCGAATTTTCCTGAAGTCGAGATTGTGGTAATTGTTCGTTGATGACTGGGAATTTATCTAGTAAAAGGATATACGTCGTTCGAAAGTTGATGCACAAAATGGCCATGTTCTTCGTGCACCACGAGGTCGAATAAATTATGGTTATTGGCATATTTGTTAATTTTGGATTTATTTCTTTTACCCTCGCGGACGTAAGTTTGCTTCGTTCAACTCGTTGTTGCATACTTAGTTCGCTGTTTGAATTTTAGGGTCCAAGTAAGTGCTAGTTTCGAGCACGTACTAAAAGGTCGAAGTATTATTTAGTTTTGGGTGTATTATTCTTCGTCCGTTTCTATATCGTTGTACCGCTGATCCTGGGACACGCAGCCGTTAGTGACAATATCGGAAGTTACCCCCGGATGAGAGATCCATTCCAATTTCTACAGCTGCGACAGGGAACAGATAAGAACCGATTTGCTTATTTATACACACATATATATATATATATATATATATATATATATATATATATATTTTTTTTCTTTTCCTTTACTACTATTTGGCGCATTAAGGCATTAGTTTATTTGATATATCATTGAGTCAAAGCATCGCTTAACAGAAGTTAAACTCACTTAACTTTCCATACTGTAATATATAGTTATTATTTTATTTTTTTTAATATTCATTAATTGTAGTCAATTTCTCAAAGTATAAATTATATTTACTGATGTGAAGCAAAGTACGTTGCAACGATACGGAGGCCAATCTACAGGGTGTATTTATTTTGTGACGTTACGTCTATTTAATTTGGGAAATAATTCCCTGAGCTATTTGCATATACTTTTGTTTATTTATTTTGTCATGCGTGACTCACTTGTCACAAATATATATATCATTGTTCTATTTTTTTTTAAACTGTACATTAAATAGGTTGAGTTTAATTTTATTTAAATATTCTTTTATTTATTAATTTAAAAATAAAATACACAAAGAGGGTGAGAAAGAGAAAGATTATTGTCAGTAAATATTATCACCTTATTGGTGGAGATTAAGTCGGAGTTCTTTTTGTCCTACTGGACCAGTTGGTGTTCGGGTCAACTTCGTGGCGCCCATTATATCATTAGGAACATTGGACCACCCCTCCTCCGCTGAGTTAGTGGCAACCCGACACCAACATTGTGTTGGCATTTTTTTTTCCTCCTTCTTATAGCGACCCGAGTTTAGTTGGGTCACAATTTAGAGCGTCACAGGGTCTAAAATATATGATCCGTGTATTGTTCTGCATGAGGCAGTTTTAAATATAGTCTCTAAGAGCACCAGCAAATCCAAAATGTATCATCAGGCGTTTCATTTATGAACTTGATAATATGTTGCCCTTCTAAAACATTAGAATATCCTTGGGACATGCCCTTCTTTATTTCTATTTATAAACGCACAACTTTCGAATATCTACCGATGTTCATACTATGTCTGATGCTAATGGTACTCTTAAACATGGAATAGTTACTCTAAAGTGTTGTTGATTTGAAATTCTTCGCCAATTCTACCAAGACGCGTCATTTTATAAATTTTTGGAACATCTTTTCATAAACTTCTACCGATTTTTGTGGTAACGATATACTTGCTGCATTTGCTACAGCCGTTACATGTGATGGAGTAGACAGTCTTTTTTGCTGTATCCGATTCCATAACTATCGTACAATATGAAAAAAACGAGAATGATTGAGTTTGGCGTTTCACGTCATAAAAAAATGTTATTAAAGCACAGATATCTATGAATTTTTCGTCTGTGACAACAAGTGTATTAGCTCTTCTGGCGGCGGGGCGCGGTGCGCGAAATAAATCCCATAAAAATGGCATTGTATTTCACACGCCGGTATTAGAAATCAAACTTCTCGTATTTCTATCAATGAACTTATATAGAGTCGCAGAAAGATTTTTATTTGCGATTATTCTTTAATATTCAGTAGAATTTTCGATGTAGCCTTTCTGCCACAGCGGGTATCCCAAGGTATTTAATTATTATTAAATTTGCCTCGTAATCTTATTAGATTATCAGATTTGAAATTTTAGGAAAGAATCAATGTGTAGAGCTATCTTTCCAAAGGTTTTGCTATCGATGGAAGTTATCATGTATTTGATACAAAAACGTCAGTGATGAACGAAATGTGAGGTGGCCGAAGAGCCTCATATTTCCTATAACAATGGACATAAATTCTAGCAACAGTAATAGTTCTCGACATATTATTTTTGGTGTCTGGTATCTGACTCTCAATCTGTTTTCTAACTATATACGATTACCTTAGTAATATTTTTCGCCCCAAGCTTCAGCGACCATAGCATTTTCGTCGATCGTTAAATTTTTCGATTTCTTTGGATGATAACCCTATCCCTTTCTTTGCAAAACGACTTTCTTTTATAGTTACTTATAATTAATATTTAATTTAATTACGATTTTTCTACTACAACAAGTTCAACAAAAGAAATTGATCTGCACGAAATCTGATAAAGTGTGTTGTTCATATACTTTAGCTGGAACTCGTAATTTTCGCAATTTTTGTTATCAAGATATCGCACGAAATCGGCAGTTTAATGGAATTCTTAAATTGTATTTATCTCGACATACATTTTGCAATTTTTGAGAGCGATATAAATATTCCAATATGTCTCATTTGCGTAGTGTACCCCTCGCGTCGGGTGAGTTCATCCGACCGTTAATACTTTCGTCCGGGCGGTACTCTTACTTCTCTGGATTATTTTCCAGCGCGTCAGTTATTCTTAGATCTCTTCTTATTGCCTTCAATATCAATATCCATGTGTTCCTGTTCCGATAACTCTTTTAACCCACTCGTTACGCCATATTCTATCATATATCGTATATGTATTAAATAAATGCTGTTAGCATCTTCGCTAGTTTCTTAAGAGGTTTTAGTTTTATTTTTCGATGAGTTTATATACAAGCTTCAAATTTTATAATTCTCTCTCGACCGAAGAGAAACTTGTGACGAGGATAGAGCGTGAAGCACCATGTGTACCATGTTAGAGCTTAATTTTGTTATATATGATACAAACGTAAAAAATTGCAAAGCAATAGAAAATATATACAGCGATCGTTGTAATTGGACGAGGTGTGAATAACGTGCTCGCCTTAAAGTGGACTTGCAAATTATTGACTTTATCGCGAATTTACGAGAGGCGAACATTGAAGTAAGTGCATCTCGGGTACGCAGGGCGTTGATAATACCGTTCTTTGGCCAGTGAAAAAACTTTCCGATTAGGAACCGGCTTTAATCCGTAACAAAATTATCGTATACAAACAATAGTTACAATTTTTAGGCTTTAGAAGCGGTAGTTAACCGTGATTATTTTCTTTACGGCGAAAATTTATCGAAGTTTATTATCGGCTGTTTTTGTAGTTAATATACAAGGGGAGAAAATATAGAACCAGAAACATTCACAAGGAGTTGGAAGACGTAGGGATCGCCAGGAAGAGGTGGTGAAAAGAAAGGCAGTGAATAGGAGAAAGAAAAGGCAATGGAGAATATGATGGGGATGATCAAAGATATGATGAAGGAGCTGACAGAAATTAGGAAAAAGTTAACGGAGATAAGGAAGGAGATATGGAATGGAGAAAGAGAGTGGAGCAGATACTGGCAAAAATGGCAACAGCGAGGGAGAAAGAGCAAGTAACATCGGGAAGGCGAAGTTGGGAAGCAAGAGAGATATGGATAATAACCTGAGAGAGAAGGAGAGGGAGGTCCAAAGCAGTGTAGGAAAAGGAAAACGGAAATAAAGTAAGAATGGGCTACAGGAATTTGAGAGTGCAGGACACTTGGCTAGTGTGGGAGAATGGAGTCGGAGCATTAAGACGGAAAAACTAAGGAGGAAGGGAAGCAGATGGGAGGAAGACTGAGTCGGGGAGGAGAGGGGGTTGAAGGGTGAGGAGAAGAAGCGGTTTTAGGGTATGTTTTTGGAATATAGCAGGTTGGAAGAAATGGATGAAGGAAGAGAGAGAGGATTCAATAAAGATCTGGTGGAGTATTTTGTAGAGTTTCACTACATAGGGTTGACAAAGACGTGGGTGGACGAAGATAGGTGGAGAGTTTTTAAAGATAAAATGCCGGAAAGATTCAAATTGAAGTGTAGGACGGGTATTCTGAAGGAGGCCAGGAGGGTAGAGAGATCTTGGGTAGATATTACAGAGGAGAGGAGAAGGCAGAAGCGAGAGAAAGAAGTAGGAGAAGAGGCTAAGAAAGGGGAGAGGTACAATATTTGACAGGGGAGAAAGAGATATGGAAGTACCTAAGGAAGAGAAAAAATGGAAGGGGGGGGGGGGCACGGGGAACATTGGGAGCGAGAAGTGGAGGAGATATTTTATGGAACTATTAGAACGAGAATGAAGAAGGTGTAGAAGGGAAAAGGTGTCAGGGAGGGGAGGAAGAGATAATGGAATTCACTTGGGAGCAGTTGATGAAGACAAAGAGCAGGTTGAAAAAGGGGAAGCCTGGGGTAGATATGAAAGGTTGGATAAACGCTCCAGAGGAGGTGTGGAGAGAGACACTCAGGTAGTTAAACGAAATATGAATGGTAATTTCCAGGCAGTTGGAGGGTGGCGATTATGGTGCCGATATGGAAGAAATTAGATAGGGAGAGGGTGGACAACTATATCGTTGCTGGAACTGGAACTGGGTTACAAAATATATGCAGGGTTGATAAGGGCAAGATTAGAAGAGGGGGTGTAAAGAATGGAGATCCTACCGGAGAGACAGGAGAAATTTAAAGAGGGAAGGGGTACAAGGGACTATTTATATGTATTTAATTATATAATTGAGTGAGAACTATCTAGCAAGGCAGGGGAGCGGTCTACGCAATGTTTGTAGGCGGCGTTTGACAGAGTGGTAAGAGGCACACTGATGCTATGGAGAAGGCAGGGATATCAAAAGGGGTGGTGGCAAGAAGAAGACCGATTTATAAGGAGACGTGGTGAAAGGTGAGTGTACGAGAGAAACTGGCGAAACGATTTTGGACATCAAGACGATTGAGACATGGGTGCCCGCAACTATTTTATATACTTATATATATATATATATATATTGTAATGTTATTTTGTAATGATTATTATGTGTTCTAATTGGAATATTTAACGTTATTGTAATTGATTGTGTTTTAATTTAAAGATTCAATATTATTTTGGACTCTTATCTCTCTCTCAGGGCGTAATGTGGGTATAAGTAGGTTTTCTAGGTAAACGTATCTCCAAAAATATCAACTTTCAACAGGAACAATATTTATTAACTGGTATAAAAGAAAAACGTTTTAACATAAATAATAACAACTGGTATGCAACCTTAATAACTCGTAAGAAATGTGTGATGCGTGACGTTATCGAAGGGAGAAATGATAGTGTTTAATACGCACGAAAGGGCTTTCGATGCAGTCTTGGTGTCTCTCGAGGATAATTCTTAATTATGGGATATGTGCTGTGGTTTATTCGTGTAAGTATGATTATAATTAATTAGTGTAGGTGTGGTTAAAGTGTGTAACTTATATAATCTAAGACTAACCTGTTTAACCGGTTCTAATTACAGGTAAATAAATCTGGGCCAAGCGCGAAATTCAAAATGGCGGTTCCGGCGGGGGTTTTTCTTCGGATTTTAAATCAGTTTTCGGGATGGAATTGGTGGAATAGACTGCGGGAAACTCGATCTGGATGTTCCTCTGGTTCAGGATAACAGGAGCGGCGGGTTCCAAATTGGGAAATTTCCGGCGGGATTTTATGATCGATAACGTTCGGATTTTTATCGTTCGGAGGTACGCTTATATGTTTTAATTCAATGATAAATGGTTTTCTTTTAAATAATTACTGTTTTTCCGTAGAAATAACGAATAATACCTGGACACTTTTTCACGGTTATCGTTTCGTAATGGCGTTCTAAGCGTACTCTCTACTATCGGTGCCAAAGTAATAGTCCCCTGTGTTTGAAGACCTATATCAAAGAAACCGCTTGGCGGAAAAAAATTAAATATACATTGTTACAACCGGCAATCATTTCTACGTAACATACTGTAAGTTCAGATTTTTGTGCCCCTGCGTTTAGAAGTTATCATTAGGGAAGTGCAAAAAAGCATCCGATTTTTGCGATATCTAACCGATAGCCGATTTTACAATTTTTTTTCTACTTAACCGTTCAACAAAAAAAATTGAAACTTCGACTGGACGAAGTCTGATATGGTGTGCACAGAGAGGAATTTTAATTTTTTCAACATTATAAATAGTTTAGCCGCAAATTGCAGTTTTTGTGATCTCTGTTATCTCCGTTACAAGATATCGCACAAAAGCGAAATTTATTTCTAAGGATTATCAACTTGTACTATATCGGAACACGTAATGAAATTTAATTGTACCCGTTATTTAATATTTTTAAAGTGAAATGAAGTCTGCGTAATTTCTGGCGACTGCGCAATCTCTTATCGCAAATTTACTGCCGGGACCGGACTCTACGCATCGTGACCAACACTACGATATACAACATTTGTATAGGAATTAAATTCAAAATTTCACACTTATGAAATATATAAATATTAAAATGAAATTATTAAATTTGTGAATCCACGGCTCTGTTAGTGCAATTATTAAAGTTTACATTTTTTCTGCCAAACCGTTTCTTTGAATATAGGCCTTCAGGGCCTCCGTAGACTACCGATTAAACAGTCGGCCGATAGTTTAGTCGGTGGCTGAAGTACACGTGGCCTTATGGGAGCGCGTACACTATGCGATTTTAAATCGGCCGATTAAAAAGTTTGATGGGCAGTGCGATTCCCATCCAACTTTAAAGTCTGCCAACTATCGGCCGATCGCTTGAAGTGCATGGCGTTCAATACGAGAGCGCACACTATACAACTATTTAGTCGGCCGACCGGGTCTGATAAGAAGTGCGCGTGCGTACATTTGTCGTTTATAAAAGACAATTGAATAATAATAATTTATTAGCAACGATCATTACAGACATTTGCAACGCCAAACATTTTAAAAGAAACAATCAATGGAAACTTCACATGTACAAGTTCAGTCAACTAATATATAGAATTAGAATCATTAAAATTTAAATGAAACACATGTTAAACTTTGGAATTCTTTTTTTCATTAATTTCTTTCGTCTATTTAATATAATATATAATATTATAACTTTTCTAGATAACATTTCTTTTTGATGTGTGCAGTTATTATAACACGTTTCGCCCAAGAACTGTGCTTCGCGATGTATTCAGCCGCAGACTATCGGGCAACTATCGGACAGTGTGCGCGCCCTCGTGCAACCAAATAGTTTAGTCGGCGTAGTGTGCGCGCTCCAGCCCGATCCGACTAAACTATCGGCCGACTGTTTAATCGCTAGTCTACGGCGGCCCTCAGTCGATTATTATTTTTGCACCGGTAGTAAACAAATGCGGTCACTTTTAATATCACGATAATGAATATCCATGTGGTAAATAATGATAACTAACTCATATAAAAGCACGAAATGTTATTTATTTGCCAGTTACTGAATATCTTTATTTATAATCAATGTACTATTATTTATGCAAAAATGCCGAAGCATTGCACTAGAGAATTCAAACAAGTTATATAAATGTACTAACTATTGATGTGAATAATTGGGGTCACCACAAGAACAGTTAAAAAGGTAAGTAATGAATTCAAAAGTGAAGATAGAGTAAATCATTTTATACCAAAAACTGATAGAAAAAAATCGAATGTGACGAATTTTTGCAAGGGGTAATAAGGAGAAAGATATTCAACTTTTATATGGAATGGAAATTTCCGACAGTAAAAGAATTGTACTCTGAACTTACAACTGAAGTTCCAAATTTACCCGAATTTTCGCAGAGAACATTGTACCGTTGGTTAAAAACATGTAATTTTCATTTAGAAAATTAGATAATAAACCAGTGTTAATGGAACAGCCTCACATAACTGCTCAGAGAGCTAATTTCTTGTCATCTCTTCAAAGGTACAGACATCAGGGGTGGGAAATCTTCTACACGGGCGAAACCTGGTGTGGTGCAAATCATGCTCGACAGTTCGGATGGATTGAAAAAGTAAACTCGGATAATAAGGATACTTTTGACCATTATTGAGGTGGAGTGCAATAAGTAAACGGTTATAGAGGCGGTATAAAGCGACCATCTTGTGCAGGTCAAAGGGTAATTATTTTGCATAATGGTAGCAAGAATGGATTTTTGGAAGGAAACAGTAAATACTTTATAGGCGAAAAAAGAAAGCAAAAGCCGATTATCATCACGAAATGACTAAGCAACATTATGGGGAATGGTAGGGGTACGTGATGTCGGTAATACCAGCATAATCAATAATTATTATAGATCAAGCTCCTTATCATACAATGCTAGATCCTGATTTTAGGAACCCTACATTATCCTGGAGGAAAGATGACATGATTGTTTGGTTACAGAAAAACAAGGTGGCACACCGGAGGGCATTACTAATTTTTCTAAATTGACTCAACAACAACTGTTGCTATTGTCTAAGCCGGATCGTTATCAAAAGGTACTACTATTAGAAATTATTGCAAAGCAAGAAAGAGGAGACGATGTGAAATTATTGTGGTTACCTGTAGCTCATTGCGAATTTAATGCTATTGAATTAATTTGGGCATACGTGAAAAATAAAGTTGCAACAAGAAATAATTTTTAAAATAAAGGATGTATTGAATTTATGTCAGGAAGCTTTGAACGACGTTTCAACGGAGATATGGAAGAATTGCGTTAAGCATTGTAAGAAAATTGAGATACCGTACATAGAAAAAGAACACCTTATAGACGAAATTATGGAATCATTTATAATTAACGTAGGAGAAAGTGACGATGATGAATTGTCGGACGAGTCAAGTGATGATGATGATGATGATGATGATGATGATGATGATGATGAACAATGCATTGATGAAATTGATACCGAGGATGCTCCCTTTTCTCATTGCATCTGCTAACAATTCCGATACGGCCGAGTCCGTCTACCATAACCAACTCTGCTCAATTCGTGGGTAACGTAATCGACGCCATTCAAAGGTTTACGCAAAATACTAACTAACTATAGGACCAGAACCAATCCAAACAACCACTTCGTTCAAAGACTTTATACCGAAATAATACGACTATTAACAACAATATGAATTTGCCGATTTGTCAAGAATTCCTCCGTTCTTATACTGGACCGCAGTCATGACACATTTTAATTGCACATTCACTTAGACGATAATGAATATACATTGAGTTAAATAATGATAATAAATACAGTGCAAGAAACGTAAACAAGTCACCGAAAAGCATTGATTGTGTTTGAGTATAGACAAAAAGAGTAATTTTATCTACGACGTATCACACGTGTGAAAAAACTGTAGAACTAAATATTTGTATAATTATTTTATTGTTTATATTATACGATCTTAATCTTTGGACATATTATCATTATTATTCTTATATTTATTTTCATTCGTCAAGTACAGGACAGATTGATATGTTGTAGTATTTTTTATTATGTATGTAAGCGTCCATTATAACTATTTTCTACAATAAATTTTACATTACCGTTATGACTAATTGTTATTTAGGCTGTTAAAAAATAAAATAAATGAGGTCTGAAAGTAATCCAAAAAAGTTTGAAGTACCGCCCTGGCAGATTACACAGCGCTAGACCGACACCGCTCCCTTCGGGGGGGAACTATGCGCGAACTTTATTGGAATATGTATCTCGCTCCCAATAATCAAATAATGGGTACAATTAAATTTCATTACCTGTTCCGATATAGTACAAGTTGATATTTCCTTAGAAATAAATTTCGCTTTTGTGCGCTTGTAACGGAGATAACAGAGATCACAAAAACTGCAATTTGCGGCTAAACTATTTATAATGTTGAAAAAATTTAAATTCCCCTCTGTGCACACCATATCAGACTACGTCCAGTCGAAGTTTCATTTTTTTTGTTGAACGGTTAAGTAGAAAAAAATTTGTAAAGTCGGCTATCGGTTAGATATCGCAAAAATCGGATGCTTTTTTGCACTTCCCTAATGATAACTTCTAAACGCAGGGGCACAAAAATCTGAACTTACAATATGTTGTAGGAATGATTGCCGGTTGTAACAATGTATATTTAATTTTTCTTTGATATAGGTCTTCAAACACATGGGACTATTACTTTGGCACCGATAGTAGTCAGTTGTTTTTATAATTGCATCGCCGGAACGGTCATAGCAATCTACCGATACCTATCGCGTTTACATTCGCGCCGTGTGTTCGTCCATGGCAAACTTTATTTCGGATCATTTTCTTCGATGCGTTGCCCGTCACGGCAGCTAAATACGCTGTATGTTTTCTTCATTTTCGTCTTGGCAACGGTAACTCGGTATATAAATTATAATCTAACTTAATTCTAAATATTTATTTACAATAGTAATAATACATTTTTCTACAACCAATCAATGTAGTTGCCTGTCTATATTGATCCTCTTAGTTTTTACGTTAATAAATGTATAAAAAGGTATTTAGGTGTTATTTATATATCACTGACAAAATGTGAGTGATCTATGAGTCAATTTATTTATTTAATTATTTATAAATGGTATCATTTTATAACATCACAATATATATATATATATATATGCTTCTTGGTTCTCGGGTTGTGAACCGCGTTGTAGAAATCTTCCCCGAAGGGTCGCTTCGACGTTTCGGCAGAGTCCCATCTGCCATCTTCAGGAAGCTCTTCTAGGTCTCGCTGACTTAGAAGAACTGAGTCGTAGTCGTAGTTCTTCTAAGTCAGCGAGACCTAGAAGAGCTTCCTGAAGATGGCAGATGGGACTCTGCCGAAACGTCGAAGCGACCCTTCGGGGAAGATTTCTACAACGCGGTTCACAACCCGAGAACCAAGAAGCACAGATTTCAGCCGCGAGAACTTACGCACCAACATATATATATATATATATATATATATATATATATATGTATAAAATATATACAGGGTGCTGCATTGGCGGACGCAACATAGGAAATCCCATGTTAATTTCGATGCATTAAAATATTGACTTCGCTAATTATTTTACAGCAAAATTTCATTTAAGTTTTTTAAAGAGCACTAGATCATGGTCCAATTGGCCCAAATTGGGCATTTTTGCTATGCTATGCTCAGTTCGCAAATACATTACAAAATCAACATCAACATCAATTCAGCCTTGGTCAGGACTGTCAAAGTTGACAGATATCTCATTATCGTAACTGACAACGGCTAAATTTAATAAATTTGTACATCGGATACAAACATAATAGAAATTTATTCAAGTATCTAACATTAGCAACAGCAATTAGAAATAAGACTATGCCTTGGGTTGGGTTAGGTTGGGTTTCCCTATTGCATTTGCAATTATTCAAAACTGTTCCTTGTTTCTCAAACTTTGTTACTAGCCGTTGAATAGTGGATCTGTGCGGTATCGGTCGATCTGGATATTCAACCGAAAAGCTATCGCAGACATTCTGGAAACTCTTTGCAGCATAATATAACTTTACTATTTTTTCTGGTGTTGTATAACTCATTTTTGATTCGGCCGTTGTCAGTTAAGTTTATCAGAGAACTGTCTGTCAACTTTGACAGTTCGTGACCAAGGCCGAATTGATGTTTTGATTTGTAATTTCAAAATTTAGCCGATACATTTTTTAATGTATTTGCGAACTGAGCATAGCAAAAATGCCCAATTTGCGCCAATTGGACCATGATGTAGTGCTCTTTAAAAAACTTAAATGGAATTTTGCTGTAAAATAATTAGGGAAGCCAATATTTGAATGCCTCGAAATTAACATGGGATTTCCTATGTTGCGTCCGAAAATGCAGCACCCTGTATATTGCACAGCTGAAGGCTGTTAGAGGATCTGGCCGTTGGTTTTTGTGGACGATGTAGTTATTCTGGCGGAGTCGAAGAAAGGATTGAAGGCGATGGTAAAGAGATTCCTTGATAAGAGATGATTAGAGTTAAACGCGAAAAAGATAATAATATTTAGGAAAGGAAAGACGCACAAGTGAGGTGGATAGGAGAATTAACAGAGCAGGTGGGGGAGTGGGCATACTTAGGATACGTAATGAGTGAGAGTAACAGCAGTGAGGGGCACATAATAATAATAAATAATGTTAATTTGTTAAACCTATATTTACGTATGTTATAAAAGATTCATTTAAATTTGTCAATAAAATCAGGGATATTAAATTACTCAATGATCACGTATTGGTCTCCTTGGATGTAGTATCCTTGTTTACTAATATACCTCACAAATTGGTACTAGATACCACACTGGAGGAATCACCTAATACATTACATACCTCAATAGATTTGTTTACATTTGATAGAATCATTAATTTCTTGTATAATACTAGTTTTTTCTCACATAATGACTTATTTTATTATCACAAATCAGGATCGTTGATGACATTTTTACACCTATTCCGCAATAATATATGAACGTAATTTTATGCCTTTTCAATTCATTTCATCCAAAACTACAATTTACTTGTGGTATTCAAAAGCAACGAGTTTCAGTAGGCTATTGAATTTTACCTCACAACATCCAATGAGACAAAAAAATAACGCCGTACTTGCGTTAAAGAACCGTATTGAGAAAACCAGTAGCAATAAATTCCATAATGACAATATATATAGTTAAGATCCATGAAATTTTAAATCTTAACAGTTATCCAGAGAAATTTATTAACAAGATCATTGAGAAAATATGATATATATTTGATAAAATGGGTTGGAAGGTCGAGGGAGAAAATCAGTATCGAAGATGTGATGGCTGGATAAGTAGAATTGTATAAAACATAAGAAGAATGTCGAAGTATGATATATGCGGATGTATAGTATGAGTTCATGTAGGAATGTCAGGATATTTGAATGGCAACAGGTGGGGAATGCTGATTGGAAAATTGAATATGTGGTAATAAGGAAACGTGACTGAAATATTCGACGCACGAAAACAAAAATGTAGGACATTGGAGAGGTATGAAGTACTACAAAAAATGTGATGACGTAACAAAGGTAAAATTGATTAAATGTCACTAGTTCTTTGTTTAAAGCTTGAATAAATCACATATTCGCAGCACTAAGTAATGTGGCTGCGTAATTACACGCATGTAAAACTGGATTAATAATAAAGCGTAGTACTTACTGCGTAGTCCACAGAACGAAAATCTTTCACAAAATTCCGTCGCAATAATGCATATAATGGAAATTGGATACGCACCTTGCTAAAAATACATATAATTATTACACGAAATAAGATTATATATTGGTATTAACTTACATCCATTTAAAGTTAAAATACATAGTAAATGCTAAAAAGAATCCAATAATAAATCATCTATAAACGTCAATATGACGTGTGACACATCGGTTAAAAACAGTTAACTTTCGAATATTTTATTACAACTTATAAAATCTACATGTAATAGACATAGCACATAATATACAAGACGAAGTTACATACAATAAGCATTTGCATAAACATTAAATAAATATATTCATTCATATTTTACAAAATAGAATTAATGTGCCATTCATGGATAAATATCTAAATTGCGTTGTACGTTTGGAAAACGAAATATGTTGAAAATAAAATGTATGATGAGGATATTCAATTAGCCTCTTTTCATAAATATAAGACGGATACATTCAAAATTTATCCATGAATATAATTACTACAATATTTGTCATTTATATGGACAATAATTTTTTATATCATATATTATTATATCACAACATTTATTTAGTATAAGAATACATATTTCCATTTAGAATACCGCTTATCCTCGTTTTAGAGAGGTTCCAACAAAACAAAAATGTTCATATAAAACAGATGTTTACAGAAATATGTACATTGTATTATGTGATTTATAAATGATAATAAATGAAAATATCAATCTTTGGCATTTTTTACGTTTTGAATCAAATTATTAAAATAAAATTTTTGAATAACTTGATTAATATTTTCAATTTTGTAGTAAATATTTACTTTGAATTACATTAGAAAATATAGCATTAAATATTAACTTGTCATAAGATCCGTTGCATTATTATATCGACTAGAGAAATGTAGGTTGTTTATCCATAGAAATATTAAATTAGTGAAACTGTTTTTTTTTTCAAATTCGAATAATTGGTATCAGTTTTTTCGTTCGCCCAAAGTACCCCTCTTTAACATTAACCTAGACTTGCCTTTTACTTACACCCTTCCTCACAACGTTACCTAATTCAATGGCTTCAATTATTGTTATTCGTACTAATGTACTTTTTTGAGACTATACTCATATCCATTCTCTATTCGTTTTCAAGTATTTCGTCTTTCTCACATGTACCATTCGACATCATATTGTAACATTTAGCTTTCAAAAATTTGTCTGGAATTTATTTGACGTATATAATTGGGATATTTTAGGTAATTAAGTAAGGTATATTGCACATATATAGTAAATTAAGTAAGACTTACTGCATGTATGGAGATTATTGTTAATACGATGTAACCAGTACACAATACTGTGGATGATAATCACACTTAAACCCCAGATGTTTATTATAAAGTCAACAGCTTGACTTAGTATACAACTCTATGTAATATGTTTTAATATCAATTTTACTTACTCTTATATTTTCTCTGTCCAAAGCTCCACTTAATCATACTTTATCAAATCTCTTCTCTTCTTTGGGTCGTTGTTTTTTTGTCATATTGGATTGTGCGTTTTATACAGGGATGTTTTATATAATATGCATTCTATTTCAAATAAGCTTTTTAGTTTCCCATATTTTCATATCATTAATGTAATTTATGCCTCTATGTTAATAAGATGGAGGCAGATGGTTTAAATTTCAATTAGGTGTGTGTCATAAACATCTGTTTTATACGATATATACTAATTATACAAATACGACCTATACATACATCATTAATGAATCGGCAAGTAAAATACATAGGAAAATAAGACGAGGACAAAGAACAAATACACGTATTTTTATTAGAATTTGTATATACATGACAATTTTACATTTATCTACTGTGAGTTCGAACAATAAGTATACATTTATATAAAACATCATAAGAATATTACTGCTGTTCAACTAGGAACATCTTTGCATGAGTTTGCCTGAACTAGTTTATGATTTTAATTGATTGAGAAGTGGTTTCTGATTATTTGTGAGTGCAATTTCGAAACTAACGAAAACTAATCCAACCTGGTCATACTAGTAATTATTAAAAATATATTCTACAAATATGTGTAAGTGGGAGGTTAAAATACTATGTAATATGTAAATATGTAAATGTCACATTTAGAGATGTACACTTTAATATCATTGCGGTTCGTTGTATACTTTTTGACCAACAAGGACAAGCACGTATGCGTATTTTCACCTGGATGCAAAACTACTGTCATATTTTCATTTTGCGCAATTGGTACTTGACCAAATTAGAATTACATCAATCACACGTCACAAATATTTGAAATGCATACATTTTTTTATTTAATATTTTCGAAAACTAAATATATATTAGTAATTATTTTTGACACGGAGTGACCCAATAGTTTCCTACTATTTTACAACTACATGTTCTTGATATGGTATAAATGACTTGATTTTAAGATCAATAAAAACGATGCGAAATCGACCATATTGCATCGTAGGAATGTAATGACAAGTATTTGATTTATGAAATAAATTGTTATTAATATGTAGTAATAATTAGGTTACTGTACAATTACATAACACACTTGCATCATACTTGATGTTTGTTCACCAAGGACACGATAAAATTTAAAAAAACGTATTGCAATAAAAATTACGCATAACAATGCAACGTAAACGATTTCCTGATAAAAATATGAAGTTGAGATTAGAATTGTAAAAATAATAAGTAATACGGATCAAATGACTTAGATCCGCAGTCTTAGTTAGGAATTTCATTGCAAGGTGCAAACAAATGTTTGCACCTACTATCTACGAACCAACATATATATAGAGGTGTGTAAATTAAGTAATGAGCCTGGCAACGTAGCGTTCGATCTGACAACACTGGGGGCGCTGGGTTTGGAGGGGCGGCAGGGGAACATGTGATCCGCCTTCAGTATGGGGTTTGAACTCGCTCGAGCTATTTGGTTGTCCGTAGCGATTTTTTTTAACAGTTTTTTCTATTGTGTATTGCAAAAGTGCGTGACATCAATTTCAAGCAACGGTGTGCTATCAGGTTTTGCCTAAAACTTGGACAACGAAAACTCTTGCTAATTGTCAGCAGGCCTACGGAGATAGTGTTTTGTCAAGAGCACATGATTTTCGGTGGTTTAAGGCATTTTCAGAAGGAAGAGAGTCGATTGAAGATGAAGGGCTTCATCTTCAAGAACAGATGAAAATGTCGACAGAATCCGGGATTTTTTGCGTTCAGATCATCGGTTGACTGTCAGAATGATGGGGAACGAGTTGAATTTGACTCACACCACCGTTCATCAGATTTTGACCAATGAATTGGGGATGAGAAAAATCTACGCAAAAATGGTTCCAAAAAACGTTTCGCAAGGCCAAAAGGACATCAGAAGGGAAAGGTTTTGGATTCCATTGAAAATCACCCCCATTTTCTGGAACGTGTGTTGACGAGTCTTGGGTATTTCAGTATGAATCAGAAACCAAGCTCCAGAGCTTCAACCTCTCCAAGGCCCAAAAAAGCAATGAAAACGAAGTCGAAGATCATCCACAAAGAGTTTCTACCTCAAGGCCAAACGGTCAATCAACACTTTTACCGGGAGGTTCATGAAAAACTTCGAAAAAGGGTCATTCGTGACCAAACATCAACAACAACTGGGTGTTGCATCACGATAATGCTCATTGTCACATAGTTCAATAGACGAGTTTTTGGCCAGTAAAAACATTCTTGTGGATCCTCAGCCTCCTTATTCGCCTGACCTGTGCCCTTGTGACTTTTTTCTCGTCCCGCGCATCGCTCCTTGTCCGCAGCTATCGGGCAAAACATGACACTCCCGTAGTGCAACAGTTATCATGTTTTTCGGACCTATAGAGGACAATGCGACAAGAGACGTGCACGAGCAAGGAATGTTGAGAACAGTAGAGGGGACTAGTTTAAAGGGGCAATGCTCAAAATGTTGTACAATGAGAAATACCAATATATGGTACTTATCTTGTATCATGAGCAGTCAGTCGTTGAATAAAACACTTTTAGCAATATTAAAGTTTATTGCGACACCTTTTTTTTGCAAAAAGGTTGCAATGTTCATTGCTTGACAAGGGTTTTCGAAACACCTTTTTGCAAAAAAAGGTGTCGCAATAAAGTTTAATATTGCTAAAAGTGTTTTATTCAACGATGTAAGTTCTCGCGGCTGAAATCTGTGCTTCTTGGTTCTCGGGTTGTGAACCGCGTTGTGGAAATGTTCCCCGAAGGGTCGCTTCGACGTTTCGGCAGAGTCCCATCTGCCATCTTCAGGAAGCTCTTCTAGGTCTCGCTGACTTAGAAGAACTGTTCTTCTAGGTCTCGCTGACTTAGAAGAACTGTTCTTCTAAGTCAGCGAGACCTAGAAGAGCTTCCTGAAGATGGCAGATGGGACTCTGCCGAAACGTCGAAGCGACCCTTCGGGGATCATTTCCACAACGCGGTTCACAACCCGAGAACCAAGAAGCACATATATATATATATATATATATATATATATATATATATATATATGTTTTTCCCTGGTTGTCGTGTAATATAGGTTCATTACCCGAGAACCAGGAAGATAATAGCGGTTAAACATATAGGGTTAAACGAACTTGTTACCCGAGTGAGTCATTGATTCTTCGTCGCTTAGACATCCACCTTCTTTTGTATGCGGCCTCACCTCGCATTTTTAGTAGCGAATAATAATTAATACACGCCAACGAAATCGTGCATCAATATAACTAATCTTTTGTTGCTTTGAATTCCCGAATTATTAAATCACGAACAAACTTTACATCCCCTGTCTTTCGTTGTTCCCCTTTTCTTTGTTTATCGCTGTGTTATTGTTAATCTTTAGTTAAGACCATTTTTGTAATTATTTATTTAATTATTGTGTTAGTGTTAATATTAATATGAACGTGAAACAAATGAGGGAGGAATCATTCACGCCTACCGGAATAAACAAATCGTGTCTTGCGATTGTGTTTTTTTTTGTTATAATAATCCCACGAAAATATAAAATCCCTCCCGGTAACAGACTGAGACTACAAAATTTTCATCCAATCTTCGGTCCTTTATGGTTTTTCTCATACATTACCTTAACGCAGCAAATATATGTGCAGTGAAATATCTATCATACATTGAATAATAACAAATAGGTATAGAGGGCAGAAACAAAATACAAAGGTACTAGTTGAAAGCAGTATCAAGACAGAAATAATCACATTTCACCGACAAACCATTATTCACAATGGTCCCATGTCACATTATTTATTTAATAATTGTGCCTATTCTTCGTTAGAAAGATCACAGCTGGGAAGAAGGCAACACTTATATTTAATAACCATGTTTTAGTTTCAGTGGCGCGTTTAATGGACTGCCGATTTTTACTTTCACATATAAAATATTTCTCAACACGTGCATCTATCCTAACGTGTTTATAATGGATATAAGTGATGATATATATCTTGTAAATTACATATGTTGTTAACGTAGTAACTTGCAAGACACCACATAAGCATTATCTTAATTGTCGTCAATCTATGCATTGAAATTTACAATTCAACATCTAATAAAGTCTAAAGTACATACATACCCTAACATACTACTAATGTAGTTTATAGATTAAGCTGTCATAAAAAACAATTCATGGTTTATGTTTAATGCGTATGCATGTGTGTGTGTGTATCGAGCCAGTTTTACATGTTATCTAGAGTACTGTGGAGTAGAAGTATTCGCGATAACGTGGGCTGGAAATTCTTTTTAATCGTCCTCCTACTCGCCCGTATCCTGAAAACTGTCAGTAAATTGTTGCGAGTGAAAGGATATTTCGCTTGTCGTCCTACTTGTAAACGATCACACATGCATCTTCGTGGTCCCTAGCGCGTGCTTACGCACAGTTATATTCAACCTAGAAATGACGAGGCTATCTGAGTACGATTATGTACAATTATGAATATAATCACACTTGTCAAGGCTCGCGATGATACTGGGGCTGGGTTTACAATCGATCACCGAGTAAATAGAATAAACAAATATATCAGATCAAGCAACGGTTTTTCCTAATATAATTACCACAACAAAAACCTACTATGAAGCACCTTGTAAACATACAATCTGAACGAATTTGGATGCGCTAAACTTTACGCATATGTAGCTTAACCGAATGCAATATGTTTACGGGGAAGGTTATATTGGAATGAGTGTATCCATTATGAAGTGAAGTACATTTCTTGATTACCAATAGTAAATATTGCAGTATATTTTTTGACAAACACCAACGCGAAACGTTAACAGCGCTCAAGTATTGCGTAAAATTGTGTTGCCACGTATGACAGACAGGTAATATTAGCCAATAGATTTGATGCGAAAAATTGAAAGGAATCAATATCAAAATGTGTTGTTTCATTACTTTGTTTTCTATGATCAAACTTGACATATTGAAAATGATGCCCACGAAAATACCAGACAGGGCTATTTATCTCGACATTTTCAGCAGGTTAACAAGAGTTTCGCCCAAAGACTGGCGCTTGTTGAAGGCTGTTTTCTTGTTGCATATTTTTTGACGATGTCACAACATTCGTAAATGCGATTCTTTCATGTCTGATTTATTTATGTTTTTGCTCGAAAACGCAAGCAGTGTTTAGTGGCACTACAAATCCCTCCTACGACATTGAATGGCAAATACATTCATGAACAAGTAGTAAATGGAATTTTGCTCAGTGAATTACTTTCATACGTTATTTTATTAAGAATTTCAATTTGGAAAATTATGCTAACGCTTCTCCTTATAGGAAGCTGTTACGTTCCATTCTACGATGCATCCGCGGACGATGTTACAGTTTCATAGAGTCCTGTAACCGAACTAGTTCTTGAGATTAGGCTCTATTACGTGCAATATTCGTTTAGAATTTAATATCGATATAGGCATCTTTGGAAAATCGTTAGCCGATCGCTACTTTATCCAAGAAACGAAAATGCGCTCGCTTTGGTCTGTGACATTTGACTAGTACAGTCGACTGTTGTGGCATACGGCGAGTTTGGCAGAAGTTTTTAGGCGTAGATTATTCTCGTTCACGGTTGTAGATAGCGCTATCTGGAACATTTATGCCCGGTTTCACAAACGTTTGTCAAATGATAACAAGCCTTTAAAGACTCGTTATTGTTTGTGAAATCCAAAACAATGGTAATTTTGCCTTTAACGGTTCGTCAAGGTAATCAATCGTCAAATATTTGCCGATTGATTAAAGACTCATTAACGAATCGTCAAACTTTTGACGATTCGTTAAGAAGCCGTTAACGACCGATTAGCGTTTGTGAAACCGGGCATTAGTGTGTCATTGTGTGGAAGACATAAACTATTATTGGGGATTTGAACGACTTCAAAGTGGTCTGTTGGATGCACCCAACCCAACCCAATCCAATGAATTTTCCAGACGATAAATTTTACCTCACGATAAATTTCCGGGCTCATATCATTGTTCATATCGTTTTATATTTGCAAGACGGATCAACAATACAATAGCTACTCCCCATCCGTTAAGTTTATTATAACTCGGTTCTTCTCATGTTAGAAATTGAACAGCCAACAGTTACTCATACACACCATAAAAAATGAATATGCAAAAGTAAACCCCAGGATGCACCAAAAGAGAACCACACATCAACCTTAAAGATCAGCTCTACAATGAGTTCATTAAAGGCACATTGGTTAAATAAAATAAAATAAAACTAAAATTAAATTAACAAATAAAAGAAAAAGAAAAAAATCATCACAGTAATAAATTATAAATTTTGCTTAAATTGAGAGTGTCAGTTACCGCGATAGGTTTTATTTAATGGCATTTGTCATATTAATGTTTATTGCTTGACAAGGGTTTCCGAAACGCCTTATTGCAAAAAAGGTGTCGCAATAAACTTCAATATTGCTAAAAGTGTTTTATTCGACGACTGACAGCTCATGATACAAGATAAGTACCATTATATATATATATATATATATATATATATATATATATATATATATATACACGAAAGATGGTCTAATCTTACACTTCAATGGTGTAGTGAACATTAATTAAAACAGGTCCATGAAGACTAACTGGTGGATCGCTAGACAATATTGTTTCTGGGTTATTACCCTTCGTCAGTAGCGATTACCAAGAACCTTAGTTGTTGAAATACCTTTACATGTAGTGGCCATCAAAACTTCTTGGCGCGAGCCAATCACTCCTAATGAACCACTGACAACAGAACACTGACAAGACGATACCTTGTCTAACACCTCGCGGCGAGTAAACAAGACGACTGTCAAATGTCCAGTGTCAACATATAAAAGGATTGCTGCAATTAAGTTCAAAAACAATTCAAATTGAAAATGTGTCTTGTCAAATATGACAAAAAAATGTAAAATTTACACGAAAGATGGTCTAATCTTACACCTCAATGGTGTAGTGAACATTAATTAAAACAGGTCCATGAAGACTAACTGGTGGATCGCTAGACAATATTGTTTCTGGGTTATTACTAGTGATGGGCATAATCGAGATATTTCAATAATCGATTATTAGTAATCGATATAATTTAATAATCGACTAATATTAGTAGTTAAAATTAGTAGTAGTCGTACTAATACTAATTAATGCAACGTACAACATAAACGTTCTAATACCACTAACAGTGTGTTTTCTAAAGCCGTGCAACTTACAAATTTATATCGAAACAAACTATCGTCTAAAAATTTAGATCAAATTATATTCCTTAATACCACATTCTTATAAATTTGTTTTTATTAATTTTTATTATTATTGTTTAATCTAGAGTTATTAATTTATTATATAGGTACCTTTGTTTTTATTGAGAATTATACTTTTGTTGTTATTTGCTCATATTTTTTATATATTATTGTGGCAGTTTATAAATATTATTGTAAATTTTGAAGCGTTTTATTTACTAACGCAATATTATCAACACCATTGTACTTATTTAAATTATTGTATTCTTCAATCCGACAATGACGATCGGTCGAGACTACAAAAAATAATTGAAAGAGAAGCTTCGCTTAGCGATACGACTAATTAGTTGCCACAATCGAACGAGTCCAATGTTAAAATAAAATATCTCGAACCTGGAACTACTATTAATATTTAGTGGTGGGGTTAAAATATATCGAGATATCGGACCTTCTCGGTCCGCCGCCACACGTTCCGTGATCGACGTACGACTACTAATTTAGTACTACTAATTTTCAGAGTGCATAGTCGATTATCTCGAGAGATTTTAATAATCGACTAATTCGTGTATCGCATCTCGATTATTCCCATCACTAGTTATTACCCTTCGTCAGTAGCGATTACCAAGAACCTTAGTTGTTGAAATACCTTTACATGTAGTGGCCATCAAAACTTCTTGGCGCGAGCCAATCACTCCTAATGAACCACTGACAACAGAACACTGACAAGACGATACCTTGTCTAACACCTCGCGGCGAGTAAACAAGACGACTGTCAAATGTCCAGTGTCAACATATAAAAGGATTGCTGCAATTAAGTTCAAAAACAGTTCAAATTGAAAATGTGTCTTGTCAAATATGACAGAAAAATGTAAAATTTACACGAAAGATGGTATAATCTTACACCTCAATGGTGTAGTGATTTCAACAACTAAGGTTCTTGGTAATCGCTACTGACGAAGGGTAATAACCCAGAAACAATATTGTCTAGCGATCCACCAGTTAGTCTTCATGGACCTGTTTTAATTAATGTTCACTACACCATTGAGGTGTAAGATTAGACCATCTTTCGTGTAAATTTTACATTTTTCTGTCATATTTGACAAGACACATTTTCAATTTGAATTGTTTTTGAACTTAATTGCAGCAATCCTTTTATATGTTGACACTGGACATTTGACAGTCGTCTTGTTTACTCGCCGCGAGGTGTTAGACAAGGTATCGTCTTGTCAGTGTTCTGTTGTCAGTGGTTCATTAGGAGTGATTGGCTCGCGCCAAGAAGTTTTGATGGCCACTACATGTAAAGGTATTTCAACAACTAAGGTTCTTGGTAATCGCTACTGACGAAGGGTAATAACCCAGAAACAATATTGTCTAGCGATCCACCAGTTAGTCTTCATGGACCTGTTTTAATTAATGTTCACTACACCATTGAGGTGTAAGATTAGACCATCTTTCGTGTAAATTTTACATTTTTCTGTCATATTTGACAAGACACATTTTCAATTTGAATTGTTTTTGAACTTAATTGCAGCAATCCTTTTATATGTTGACACTGGACATTTGACAGTCGTCTTGTTTACTCGCCGCGAGGTGTTAGACAAGGTATCGTCTTGTCAGTGTTCTGTTGTCAGTGGTTCATTAGGAGTGATTGGCTCGCGCCAAGAAGTTTTGATGGCCACTACATGTAAAGGTATTTCAACAACTAAGGTTCTTGGTAATCGCTACTGACGAAGGGTAATAACCCAGAAACAATATTGTCTAGCGATCCACCAGTTAGTCTTCATGGACCTGTTTTAATTAATGTTCACTACACCATTGAGGTGTAAGATTAGACCATCTTTCGTGTAAATTTTACATTTTTCTGTCATATTTGACAAGACACATTTTCAATATATATATATATATATATATGTCAATTTTATAAAGTCAATCTACGTCTTAAAATTACAGTTTTGGTCCTACCATGCCCGCATCCTAGGCGATGATTTTTGGACTAAGTCGGGAATAGTCCCTGACCCTCGGCAATCAATTAATTGTTTTGAAATATGGGATACAAACAGACACATTGAAGTATGTTATTTTCATGGATGCTTTTGCTACATAACAGACAGGTTTAACAAATTAGCGTAGTGGTAACTGGTGGAGAACTACAAACATACATAATACTATTCAGGATGTTTCGACTGACTTGATACCTAGGGATTAAATAATAAATTTATGAACGAGGCTTGAAGCTACACACTGTAACCATAAAGATTGCTTTGCATCTGGGGCTGTTTTGGAAATTTTTATCTTATTTAAATGGGACTAACAATAATAGCAAATGAATACGAAAATATGACAACGGATCGCTCAATCCGATCGCTGCCTCTGAATACGGAGCGTTACCATCACTAATTGTTTACAGCCAGTGAGTTAATTCATAGTCCACAATTCACATTTTTTTATTGAAACATATTGTTCTTAGAGCCGCTGATATGTATCCCTTAGACAGTGACACTATAACATGTATAGACCTATTGCAACTTTCCTGGAGGTGGGATGTTAGGATTAGCATCGTTGGAAAATTTGAGCAACCCGGCATTTGTTTTTATTCGGATCCTATGGTAACTTGTGCAACTTCGGTCAATACACAATCCTGCCTTTGTTACCATAAAAATAAACGGAATTTTCATAACATACATAACATACAACTTATTCGTTATATTGTGTGCAACCCAGGGTATTGCTGATACAGATTGCTCCTACACTTGTTCATTGGGAAAATTAAAAATAAAACGAAGAGATGACCGAGATGAGATGATGTAGTAAAGCCGCAGCCTGCATTACCACGAAATGAGTATATATGGACACTGCTGGTTATGTGGGACGTTACTGCTTATATTGAAATATCCTACAATTTCAAATATCCCTAACAATGTTAGACTCTGCTGCTTTCATCAAGAATCTCACCTGTGCATCGTGATCACGGTAAATACGTTTGTCTTATCTCGTGTGTACGGCTTACTTGTTTCTGCTAAAAACATTAAAAATTGCAACGCGGACTATCATGAGGATATGAGCTCTTCGTTGTTCGAAGAGTGGTTCCGGAAACAACTGTTGCCAAATATTCCCCGTGATACAGTTATAGTTATGGATAATGCACCATCGCATAGCCGTTTAGCCGTAAAAATTCCTAATACAAGCACTAGAAAAGGAGATATTATTAATTTTTTGAGTGCAAACAATATAGAAATTCCACCAGATGCAAAAACAAAACCCCAGCTCCTGGAACTAGTTCGTGCCCAAAACGTCAATAAAAAATATGTTGTGGACGAGATGGCCAAAAGTTATAATTGTGTTGTTATAAGGTTACCGCCATACTTTTGAATCTCTAACCCAATTGAATTATTTTGGAGTGATCTAAAACGAGGCATAAGGAAATTTAACAACAACCCCGAAAGTTCGCCTGCGGTTACTGATATAATCCGAAAACAAGTAGATAGTATTACTACGGAAAAATGGCAAAATTGTATAAAACATGTGGCTAATGTCGAATTATGCTATCAAACAATACCAAATGTAAATATTGTAATTAATGTTAATAATCCTGATTCGGAATCAAGTAGTAGTGATAGTGATAATTAACTATTAATACTCGGAATTGATAATAAATCTTCAGATTGTTTACATTGTTTTCTTCATCCTGAATATTCTGTAAATGTGTTGAGTCCAGTCCTGGATTACCATTGCCGGTTCAAACGCACGTGCTGTTTTACAAGCACTTTTGTGGAAGGTCAATTTTGCGGTTAAGGGTACTAATAGCACCATAAAATTTTACAAGACACAACGAAAACGACATTACTATATGTATCTAGTGCGCGAAATTATAGTTTGCTGCTTGAGAATGAATTTTTTGTCGAGGCGATAGCCAGCAGGTTTGTCGAAAGAAAAAATTTAAGGATACATTTGATGAAGAAGCAAAAGAAAAAATGGGCATTTTAAATATTAAGGAGAAAATTAAATTACAACAACTGGCTGTTGTAGAGCAACAGCTCCGTATTGTAAAGCAACAATTTGAGCAAAAGAGACAATTAAACCAAATTAATCTACAAAATAGATTAGGAGAAATTGAGTTCGAGTGGAAAATGAGAAAAATTAAATTAAAAATGAACGTTCGATGCAACACCTTGTTCCTTTATGGGCAGTATTATAATTCATTTCTGCTTGTGTGATGGGATTTAAAACATGAGTCATTAAATATGGCTTACAAGCATAAGCACTGTCTCCTATTATGTAAGACCCCTCAAACTCCTGCTTCACATCTTACACTTAAGAATGAAGAATTCCACACTCTGAGTCTGAGTATCTTGAGTTGTCCCAAGCCAACGAAAAACAATATCACTTATTAGTAACTTCGAATCACAAACACCCTATACATTTATTGAGAAATAATTCTTCCTATTTCTATACAGCTCAGCGTTATCTCCACCAGAGATATTATTGGTATGTAAGTGCCATCCACGCAAGCAATAACATTTGGAAAGCCATGCGCCTGATAAAAAAAATGTTTTTACCGCAATTTTTTCTTCGTCAGTTTCTGGCATTTTACAAAATGAGGGCGTAATTCTGCTAAATGTTCTGAAACGCGTTGAACTATGCGACATACGACACTTTTATGTACTCCACAATCATCTCTAATAAGAATCTGAAACGCACCTAAAATGAAAATAAATTAACTGTTTATAAATACAATAATTGACTGCATACCAGTAGCATCGAATTGCAAAGCAATAAGTAGTTGATCAGCCGCAGACAATGAATAATTGCTTAGTGTCATCAGTGAATTGGTATCTTCAATCAATGCAATAATGGCTCTCACAGTATTTTTGTAGTAGCTGTATCTATTTCTAAATTCCGCTTCACTATATATATGAAAAGGATTCCGCCGTTTTCTAAAAATTCTGACCCTCTGCACCTCTCTTACGACGTCAAATAACTCTTCGTCTGAGGATGAGCTCGAACTGGAGAATTCTTGATGTACCATATGCTCTTCTAACTCCATTTTAATGTAACAAATAAACAACACACAAACACCAGAAACTCTCAACCGGCTACGCTCGAAGAAATGGAACTCTCAAAGTTCTTAAAATAACTGATTTTGTTATTAACTGTGATTATGCAACCACTAAAAAGCCAAACGACGAAAACACCGCGCAGACACACGCGGTTTTAACGAACTTTTTGACAATTTATTCAGGCTCACTGTTAAAACTCACAACTGTCACTTACACAAACTATAGAAACTGCACATGCGTCGAATAGTTAACTGACCAAAATGCCGTGTTAATTTGACTGTGCAATTTTCCTAGTTTAAAATCGATTTGCGTTTGTAACATCATCGGTTAGTTCATCGTATTTTTTGTTCTGGAAAATTCCATAACTGAATTGCGTCTTATTTGTTGGACCTTTATCGTGACGTCAGCGCCAGGCTAGTGATTTCATCGGGAATTGCAGTACACACATATCAAAATAGTGTTGTCTGGTAACATTTAGTTGCAAATTCAATTGATGTCAAGTCGCGTAAGCGTTTTTGTTTGATTGTGATCATTTCAGTAACAACAACCTTCATAATAATGTTGATTCATATTTGCCAACCTATTGTTGCCTGTAGCCCCTTTTTATTTATTTTTTTCGTACGCGCCACAAGCGGACTTGCTGATAATAAACGATATTGATGATAATGTTCCTTCGGCGACAACCGGTGTGACTTCATAGTAATTGGCATTCAACTTCAAAAGTCTTCTTTTCTTTGAAGAACATTGACCCTATACAGATTGAAGCGTTCGAGATGTTCACTGTGTAACTTGATGTTACCCGTGAATGCACGACCTAAACTATATCGACGACAACGATCATCATTGGATGGTATCTTTATCATGGCTGCTCGTTGAATAATATTTCGGAGAGTTCATAGCTCTAATAAAACAGCAACCAAAAAAGAGCCTTGAAAATATTGTGGGGCGACAGCACTTGACCCAACTGTAACCAGTTGGTCTGTGAGACAGTATTTCACTTCCCATGAAATGGCGGTAATGGTTCCTTAAAATCCCATTCACAAACGCCTGATATTAAACGGATTGTTGCTTATTTCATTAATTTCATTCATGTACAAATAACTACGGAGGGAAATATGTCTGTAAATATTATGTTACGGGTACCTACTGCGACCCTGTTTTTCTCCAAGTCTTCACATCCCGGTTGGTAATTTGAATTTTTTTTTTACTTTCAACCACCAACGTCAACATTAGTCGTTATTTACTAGAAACTAACTGATTCGAATATTTTACATTGACCAGCTCAGACTGTTCTTTTATATGAAGTCACAACAATGCTAAAGGAATATAAATGTACTGTCTTTATTGTAATTCCAATTCCGTTGGAACTATTGGAACAAGGTCTAACTGCCAACTACTACAATACAGCCGTGATGTAAGACGACATGGAGCAGTTGCAGTTATATCTGTATATTCACTCTTGCCTTTAACTCCCACATCACCTTTTTTACTAGCCTCTGCTCCACCATTAATTTGCCCTTTGTTCGTATTTTACCAATCTTCTCCCTGCCATCCTTTCGTTCGCCGTATCTTATAGTACTATAAGTTCTTACGTACATTACGTTAGATATCTAGTTTTAACGTTCTCTTCAATTCTCCCTGAAGCATTCAGTTTAAACCTCTTCTCCTTTTCACTCTTTACATTTCCGGTCATATATCAATATACTGCTCAATATCCTTCGCATTTACACACTCATCGTCAGCCCTTGTTCTGCCTTTTGTGTTTTTAGTCATACAGAGTATATGTCTTCTTCATAGTTATTATTCTCTCTCATGGCATCCACCCTCCGACAGCGACATTCTTTCCAGAACAACATTATCTTTATCAGTTTTATTTGAAGCTTCCTTTTGACCAAGAAATTTTCCAGTCTACTAGCCATGGATTTTTAACCCCGTTTCCGTGTCTGTTAATAGCACTACATCGTCCGCGATGACTCGTGACCTTCGTATATTTCCCATTTCAGTTCCACCACCATCACTATAACCTACCTCCCTTAGTTCCTAGTAGGGCACTCGGCGGGCAAACTTGCATTATAGTCCCATTATAGTTTTGAACTTCTCAGGTAGAAAAGCCCCAACCCTTACCTTGCACCACGTTTCTTCATATATATAATATATATAATTGTGTCTTGTCAAACTTACCTAATGTAACTAAATTAGTGAAACAATAAAAGTATAGACATAACATATTAAAAATTGAAAAGTCGTTTCTGAATCGGTAAGATTGTTCAAAATCAACATGGCAAAGATTATAAACAACGGAGAACCTTTTAAACTGTCGAGCATTTAAATGCAAATGAAACGACTAAACGCTATGACGCTGTTTTTCTCCAAGTCTTCACATCCCGGTTGGTAATTTGAATTTTTTTTTTACTTTCAACCACCAACGTCAACATTAGTCGTTATTTACTAGAAACTAACTGATTCGAATATTTTACATTGACCAGCTCAGACTGTTCTTTTATATGAAGTCACAACAATGCTAAAGGAATATAAATGTACTGTCTTTATTGTAATTCCAATTCCGTTGGAACTATTGGAACAAGGTCTAACTTCCAACTACTACAATACAGCCGTGATGTAAGACGACATGGAGCAGTTGCAGTTATATCTGTATATTCACTCTTGCCTTTAACTCCCACATCACCTTTTTTACTAGCCTCTGCTCCACCATTAATTTGCCCTTTGTTCGTATTTTACCAATCTTCTCCCTGCCATCCTTTCGTTCGCCGTATCTTATAGTACTATAAGTTCTTACGTACATTACGTTAGATATCTAGTTTTAACGTTCTCTTCAATTCTCCCTGAAGCATTCAGTTTAAACCTCTTCTCCTTTTCACTCTTTACATTTCCGGTCATATATCAATATACTGCTCAATATCCTTCGCATTTACACACTCATCGTCAGCCCTTGTTCTGCCTTTTGTGTTTTTAGTCATACAGAGTATATGTCTTCTTCATAGTTATTATTCTCTCTCATGGCATCCACCCTCCGACAGCGACATTCTTTCCAGAACAACATTATCTTTATCAGTTTTATTTGAAGCTTCCTTTTGACCAAGAAATTTTCCAGTCTACTAGCCATGGATTTTTAACCCCGTTTCCGTGTCTGTTAATAGCACTACATCGTCCGCGATGACTCGTGACCTTCGTATATTTCCCATTTCAGTTCCACCACCATCACTATAACCTACCTCCCTTAGTTCCTAGTAGGGCACTCGGCGGGCAAACTTGCATTATAGTCCCATTATAGTTTTGAACTTCTCAGGTAGAAAAGCCCCAACCCTTACCTTGCACCACGTTTCTTCATATATATAATATATATAATTGTGTCTTGTCAAACTTACCTAATGTAACTAAATTAGTGAAACAATAAAAGTATAGACATAACATATTAAAAATTGAAAAGTCGTTTCTGAATCGGTAAGATTGTTCAAAATCAACATGGCAAAGATTATAAACAACGGAGAACCTTTTAAACTGTCGAGCATTTAAATGCAAATGAAACGACTAAACGCTATGACAACAAGACTACAAACCGTTACACGTTAATTGACTTACCTACTTTCATAAGAATTATCCGTTTCTTATTTAATACTAGTTATTTTGCCCAAGATGATTCTTTCTTTTATCAAAATTCTGGTTCCATTCCCCAATCACAAATGGATAGTATTCTAAATGTGTTTAATGGTTGTCATCCACAACTTCAATTTACCTTGGAAATAGAAAATAACAATCAATTGAATTTCTTGGATGTCACTATCATTAGGAATAATGACAAATCACTTTCTACGAAATGGTACTCAAAACCTACGGGTTCTGGTAGAACTTAGAACTTCTTATCCCAACACCCTATTAGACAAAAAATTAATACCATATTGGCTTTATACAATAGAATGAATAAATTAAGTTGTAGTAAATTTCAATCAGATAACAAAAGAATTATCCATGACATATGAATAGCTAAAAAATTTATCAATAAAATTTTATATTCTTTGATTTATCCCTCTGTTTCTAAATCTAACACTCAAACATCACTCTCAAAAATTTTTTACTCATTCCCTTATATTTTTGGTTTGTCAGAACAATTGAAAAAAATTTTAACTAATGATTTTGACACTTTGACGTTCTATAATACCAAGGTAGTTGGGGGATTGTACACAAAATTAAAAACAAAAACACCAACTTTATTGGAGTCTAACTTGGTTTATAGGCTTCAATGCAATGACAGCAAAGTTTTCTATATAGGTCAAACTAAACAATATTTAAAAAAAGGATTCAAAACCATAGACAAGATTGTAAAAGTATAACAAATAAGGAAAAAAAATCCGCGGTGGTCCGCACGAAACTTACTTATACTTAGTTATACTACATTTTTCGAAAAAACTTTTCAAATGAAAGTTGTTTAACATATCAATATCTATAATTTATGTAAGAATATTTTTTCCGTAACGTGTACCGTTTTCGAGATATGGAAAAAGGTGATAAGAGTAAACCATCACTTCCGGTTGAGAGATTGCGTCCAAAATAGGACGTTTTACTCCTTGCTACATACAAATGTTAAGTTTAAAGTTTCAGAGCTCTAGCTATAATCATTTGGACGCTAGAGCGCGCACTGACACACAGACAGACACAACAAACACACACACACAGACGTCATTCCGAAAATAGTCAGAAAGGATTCAGGGGACCTCAAAACGCGTATATCCGTTAAAATCTCGAGGTCGAAATTTTTCATGACTTACTTACTTACTTACTTACTTACTTACTTACTTACTTACTTACTTACTTACTTACTTACTTATACATAATGTATAAGTAAGTAAAAATCGGATATTACAGCATTATGTTCACATGCGTTTAAATATAAACACACTTTTCATTTTCTCAATCCTAAAATTATAGATAGACAACATAATTTATCAAAACGTTTAATCTTAGAATCCATCCACTGTTCACGCAGTCGGTTGGTCCCACCACGTGTTTTCGTATTTTTACTTCTTTTTTGCTCAATCCTTATAGCGGTTTGTAGCCTTGTTGTCATAGCGTTTAGTCGTTTCCCGTTATTTGCATTTAAATGCTCGACAGTTTAAAAAGTTCTCCGTTGTTTATAATCTTTGCCATGTTGACTTTGAACAATCTTACCGATTCAGAAACGACATTTCAATTTTTAATATGTTATGCCTATACTTTTATTGTTTCACTAATTTAGTTACATTAGGTAAGTTTATCAGTATTTGTTTGGTTTTTATGTTTTATATTTTTACATATTTTCATTTTTTTGGGTCTAAATTGTAATTGCTTGTTATATGTTTTTTTAGTCTGAGAATGCTATTTAAATTATAGCGAAACGTCACTGATGTAATATTGGTTTTATTTCCCGCCCCACTGTCCCAATTCCGAAGACCACGTTTAGTATTTAAAAAAGGGGGACAATAATATTTACATTGATATATATATATGTATATATATATATATATATATATATATATATATATATAATTTACACGAAAGATGGTCTTATCTTACACCTCAATGGTGTAGTGAACATTAATTAATACAGGTCCATGAAGACTAACTGGTGGATCGCTAGACAATATTGTTTCTGGGTTATTACCCTTCGTCAGTAGCGATTACCAAGAACCTTAGTTGTTGAAATACCTTTACATGTAGTGGCCATCAAACGAAGGGTAATAACCCAGAAACAATACTGTCTAGCGATCCACCAGTTAGTCTTCATGGACCTGTATTAATTAATGTTCACTACACCATTGAGGTGTAAGATTAGACCATCTTTCGTGTAAATTTTACATTTTGCTGTCAGATTTGACAAGATACATTTTTAATTTGTATATATATATATATATATATATATATATATATATATATATATATATATAAATTGAAAATGTGTCTTGTCAAATATGACAGAAAAATGTAAAATTTACACGAAAGATGGTCTAATCTTACACCTCAATGGTGTAGTGAACATTAATTAAAACAGGTCCATGAAGACTAACTGGTGGATCGCTAGACAATATTGTTTCTGGGTTATTTTTGAACTTAATTGCAGCAATCCTTTTATATGTTGACACTGGACATTTGACAGTCGTCTTGTTTACTCGCCGCGAGGTGTTAGACAAGGTATCGTCTTGTCAGTGTTCTGTTGTCAGTGGTTCATTAGGAGTGATTGACTCGCGCCAAGTAGTTTTGATGGCCACTACATGTAAAGGTATTTCAACAACTAAGGTTCTTGGTAATCGCTACTGACGAAGGGTAATAATCCAGAAACAATATTGTCTAGCGATCCACCAGTTAGTCTTCATGGACCTGTTTTAATTAATGTTCACTACACCATTGAGGTGTAAGATTAGACCATCTTTCGTATATATATATATATATATATATATATATATATATATATATAAGTTATATCGTGGACACCTGTAGCTTCTACGTGATATAACGCGCAGACTTGCTTATCATTATATTCGCTTACTATGTAATTTAGCACGTGTAAAAATGTATTGCAGCGACAATAACAAGTTAGTCATGAATTATAATTTGTACCGAACACTTTAAGATTGTTTTAATTAAGAAATAAATCTTTTTTAAAAACGGCCTTACGGTAAAACCAAAGTTAAGTGGCGCAGTCGGATCGGTATACCTAACGATTTATTAGTGGATATAATATTTCGGTTCGTTTCAACGATTTATTGGTAAAGAACAATAAAGAGACAGTGTTGGAGTTAAAAGAACATTTTAACGTAAATCGAGTGAACATCGATTAAAACACCATCGTCCTGAGAGAAAATCAAGATTTGGATGGAGTGGACATTAATTTTACTGTAAGTGCACATGTCTTTTAGAGGTTCGAGAAATCTGTATAAAACATACGATTCAAGTTTTGATTCTGAGTCAAATTCACCAAAATTTCCATCATATCGTTCAAGATCCCCAATCAAAAACACAAAAATGGCTTTAAATCAAACAACACCTGTTCTTAAACAAAAATATTTAAATATGATTCCCGATTTTCATGGTGAAACGGAACTATTACCGAGCTTTATCGAAATCAGCGAAAAGCTCGTGAATAAGTTTTATAATGCGCAAGATGTAAACGATTTTCAGAATGAATATCTGTCAAGCATTTTGTCAAAAATTAAGGGAAAAGCCGCAACAAACATATCGTCTTGCATTATTACAAATTGGTTAGAATTAAAGACCGCTTTAATAAACACGTATGCAGACAAAAGAGATTGTTTCAGTTTAAATATTGAAATGACAGAATTAAAACAAGGAAATGAAACACCATTTCAATTTTATAGTAGTATTCAACATTTATTAAACTTACAAGTTTCTTATCTAACAACGCACTGCTGTGTTTCCGATGGTACAATAATAATAAAAAAAAAATTAAATTGAGAAAAATAATATTTTAGTTTATAATTTATTGCTAAATTAATACTTTAAGCGAATATGATTTTTATTTACGGAGAACATTAGTTTTAATTTCGTGTACATTTCGTTTACATGTCATGGGGGAAATTAAGTGGGGTTAGAGAAGTGGGAAACGATAACAATATATAAACGACTGCGGACGAGAAATTAGGACAGTTCCAGAGCAGTTCCACGACAGTTCCACGACAGTTCCTGAAGAGTTCCCGGACAAGACAGAAGAAGAAGGAAGCAGTCGGAGAACCACGGAGCCAGAGTCCAACAACAGGACAGGTATGCAGAAACTTAATTCATAATTAATTTGTAACCAGGTTTATGTTCAGGGAAAAATAATTAACACTTATATTTATTAAAGGTGTATATGTAGCGTATAAAAATCTAATTTTACTAAATGTTTTAACACTTGTGTACGTGTTAATAGTATTATTATTATAAAGGTTTGATTAATGTAGATTAAGATTGATGCTCGTGTAAGCGTCAATAGGAAATAAAGCAAATAACATTTAAGAAACATTTCATTTAATGCTTATGTACGCTTTAAATGGATAGAAATTTAAGACCGATGCTTATGTAAGCGTCGATAGGCAATTAAGAAAAATAATAATTAAGAAACATTTCATTTAATGCTTATGTACGCTTTAAATGGATAGAAATTTAGGACCGATGCTTATGTAAGCGTCGATAGGAAATTAAGAGAAATAATAATTAAGAAACATTTCATTTAATGCTTATGTACGCTTTAAATGGATAGAAATTTAAGACCGATGCTTATGTAAGCGTCGATAGGCAATTAAGAAAAATAACAATTAAGAAACATTTCATTTAATGCTTATGTACGCTTTAAATGAATAGAAAATTAAGATTGGTGCTTATGTACGCATCAACAAATAGGAAATTAAGCAAGTAACATTTTAAGAAAAATTCCATTTAATGCTTGTGTACGCATCAAATGGACAGAAAAGTATTAGTTAACATTTAATAACCACGAGCGCATCAAGGAAAAGACCGCGCTTTTATTTTCTTAATAGGCTCGACGATCGGACGTTCGGCATCGACGACACGACGGGCGAAACCGTTTGGCAGCGACGAAGGCCACGCCAGGGGACCGAGTCAAGACCGAAGTACCGAATTATAATTAATTAAAATACGCAAGTTTTTTGTTAATTTCAGAAAATAAATGTTAGGTAAAGAATTTAGAAAACTTTTTATTTCAACGTGTCCACCTGATATCTGTTCTCAACATAATAAATATGTCTATGTAGCACGGTAAAATATAAAAAAATTTAAGTTTTACAAATGTTACGCCCTATTGTAATTAAAAATAGCATGCGGCAATACATAGCAGCACGTTACCGCTAACGAAGCAAATGTCTTAACACAATATTTTCGCAAATACGCGCTGAGAATTTTATTACGTGGACTGAAGGAACCACTAGGATCCCTCATGCGAACGAAAAATCCAGCAGATTTAAATGTTGCCTTAAACATGCTTACGAACGATTTCCAATGGGATATCAATCGGCAAAAATCCGAACAAAATAAATTAATTCCAAAACCGAATTTTCAAAATAAACCTGTTTTTAAAAATCAACCATTACAAATTACAAATTTTGATCATAATGCGCGATATTTACAAAAAAGAAATGTCGATTACAATCAGCAATCGAATTTTAATCGAAACAATGTACCTATTCATAACGAAAAAGTAAATGTTTTTAGACCGCATCAAAACCAAAATTTGCCAAAACCTATTCCAATGAGCACGTCAACTAGGAATACATATCGACCTAATCTAAACCAAGGTGATTATTTTAAACAAAATATTCCGGACAATGTAGTTCAAGAATTACATAATATTGATGACGATTCATGCGAAATAGCGGATGAAGCAAACGAATTTGATTACCAACCTTCCGTTGAATTTCCTGAAGAACAAAATGATTTTTTAGGCGAAATAGTCTCGGAATACCCCAATTCGAATTAATGAATTCAACAAATGATCACAGCGAACTACCATACATAATACTTCCTGAAATAATTTAAAATTATTAATAGATACTGGCAGTTCAAAATCTTTCGTAAATCCCAATATAGCGAATAAATATTTTAATGGTTCAATAAAACACGATCCATTTCAAATTTCTACAGCACATGGTGGTACTTCATTCGAAAAGTACAGTACTGTAATATCATGTTCAAAATTGTTTAATTTACAAAAGGACCTTCTTTTAAAATTTCATTTATTCAATTTTCATAATTATTTTGATTGTTTACTAGGATTGGATAATTTAATAAAATTAAATGCTACGATCAATCTAGAAAAAAATCTATTAATTACGCCAAATTGTGAAATTAAATTGCATTATCACAAATTACACCCATGCACAAATTTTATAGTTCTACAACCACGAACTGAACAAGTAATTAAAGTTAATGTGCAAAATATTAAAGAATGTGAGATTGTTATTCCTTACACGAAATTAAATGATCTAGAAATACCTGAATGCGTTACAAAAGTAAAAAACTACTAAGCTCTTTGTACCATTCTAAATCCAACAGAAAAGGAAATAAGAATTGATAAATGTTTGCCAAATCAACCCGTAGTAGCTGAAAATTTTAACGATTACGATTTAAATTTTAATCCAAATTTAAACGTAATAGAATCTAAACAAACAAAATTTGATCCATCAAAAAATATACGTACTGATCACATGAACGTAGAAGAAAAAACGTCAATTACTAAATTAATTAAAGAATATGAGGATATATTTCACTCAGAAAATCAACAATTAACGTTCACAAATCAAATCAAACATAAAATAAGAACAACAGACGAATTACCTGTTTACACAAAATCATATCGTTACCCCGAAGTACACAGACAAGAGGTACAAAATCAAATTAAAAAAATGTTAGAACAAAAAATTATTCGTAAATCGCACAGCCCTTGGAGTTCACCTATCTGGGTAGTACCTAAAAAATTGGATGCCTCTGGCAAGCGAAAATGGAGGATAGTTGTAGACTATCGTAAGTTAAACGAAAAAACTATCGATGATCGATACCCGTTACCTAATATAAATGATTTATTGGACAAGTTAGGCAGATGCCAATACTTTTCTACATTAGACCTGGCATCAGGATTTCACCAAGTTGAAATGTCTGAAGAAGATATACAAAAAACAGCTTTTAACACGGAAAATGGTCACTATGCCATTTGGACTTAAGAATGCACCCGCAACATTTCAAAGAATTTTAGATAATATTTTACGCGGAATTCAAAACGAAAAATGTCTGGTTTATATAGATGATATAATAATTTTTAGTACCAGCCTTGAAGAACACATAGAGCGTTTAAAAGAAGTATTTGAAAGACTAAGAAATTCAAATTTCAAAATTCAGCTAGATAAATCTGAGTTTTTAAGAAAAGAAGTCGCATACCTAGGACACGTTGTTACCCCTGAAGGTGTAAAACCAAATCCTGACAAAATAAAAGCAATCCAGAATTACCCAATTCCAAGATCTACGAAACAAAGGCTTTCTCGGATTACTTGGTTATTATAGAAAATTCATCAAGGATTTTGCTAAATTAACAAAACCCCTTACGACTTGTTTAAAGAAAGACGCAGTAATAAACATTAAAGACCCCGATTACGTGAAATGTTTTGATTTATGTAAAAATTTATTAATTAATGAGCCGATACTTCAGTATCCGGACTTCACAAAACCGTTTAATTTAACCACGGACGCAAGTAATTTTGCAATCGGTGCCATTTTATCGCAAGGTAAAATTGGAACAGACCTACCAATAGCATATGCTAGTAGAACTCTAAATAATTCAGAAACCAATTATTCAACGATCGAAAAAGAACTTTTTTAGGCGACCGACACGAAAAATTGAAATTTCAGTCGTCAAACGCGGACGAAAAGTAATCGTTTTTCGTCCGCTTTCATTTTTCGTCCGCAATAGGGTGGCGCCATCTACCGACAGTTACCTAAATTGTATAAAAATAACCACATTGCCGTCAGTGTCAAACTGTACATCTTGTTTACATTAGTAAATACGTGTTGGTGATAGACTTTTTAACTGATTATTGGGTAATTATTGTTTATAAAGCCGAAATAACTTCGAATGTAGACAAAGAAAACATAAACATGTCTGAAGGTGTCACAAATATGTACAATTGTTCAGTTGTCATAAATGACTATGTCAATAAATTGTAAGTAAATGTTGCAACAAATTTGAAAATTATATGAGGGTCGCCTAAAAAATTTTGTGTGCACCACGGCCAAAAAGTGTTTTTTCGTCCTCGTTTGCTTTCCGACCTCGGCTACGCCTCGGTCGTAAAGAAAACTCGGACGAAAAAACAGTACTTTTTGGCCTTGGTACACAAAATACTATTTTAGGCGACCGACACGAAAAATTGAAATTTCAGTCGTCAAACGCGGACGAAAAGTAATCGTTTATCGTCCGCTTTCATTTTTCGTCCGCAATAGCGTGGCGCCATCTACCGACAGTTACCGAAATTGTATAAAAATAACCACATTGCCGTCAGTGTCAAACTGTGCATCTTGTTTACATTAGTAAATACGTGTTGGTGATAGACTTTTTAACTGATTATTGGGTAATTATTGTTTATAAAGCCGAAATAACTTCGAATGTAGACAAAGAAAACATAAACATGTCTGAAGGTGTCACAAATATGTACAATTGTTCAGTTGTCATAAATGACTATGTCAATAAATTGTAAGTAAATGTTGCAATAAATTTGAAAATTTTATGAGGGTCGCCTAAAAAATTTTGTGTGCACCACGGCCAAAAAGTGTTTTTTCGTCCTCGTTTGCTCTCCGACCTCGGCTACGAGTAAAGAAAACTCGGACGAAAAAACAGTACTTTTTGGCCTAGATACACAAAATACTATTAGCGATCATATGGGCCGTTAAATATTACCGACCTTATTTTTTTGGCCGAAAATTTACTATAATTACTGATCATAAGCCTTTACAATGGTTGTTCTCCTTAAAAGAACCAAATTCTAAAATGATTAGATGGCGTTTGAAACTTGAGGAGTACGATTACCAAATTCTATACAAAAAAGGTTGTTTAAACAAAAACGCCGATGCTTTGTCGCGAATTGAATTAAACATGATCAACGAATCGCCAACAACTTCCAAAACAATTCTCGATTATATCGATGAATTTAATAAAGAACTCGAAACACAAAATACAATCACTAATAGTGGAAGCAGACAATTTAGAAAATAATGATGATGATGATGATGAAACAGTTCATTCAAATCGTGAAAACCCTATAATTGGCATTCCAATTGTAGACCGTCCTGTTAATTTTGGAAAAAATCAAATAATCATTTCAGAAGTTAATTATGCACCTGCAAAACCAACGTTTATAAAACTTTATAAAACAAAGCAAAGAATACTTGTTCAATTTTTAAAGAACAATTTCGAAAAAGAAATGATTGACTTCATTAAGGAATTTATTGTACCCAAAATTAAATATTATATATACTTTGAAGATCCCTTATACGAACAATTTAGTATAACACTTCAAAAATACTTTAAGAACTCGGAAATTAAAATGATTAAATGTTCAACCAAACTAATTGATATTAATGACGAAGATGAAATAATACAAACCATTCAGAATTATCACGAAGGTAAGAGTAACCACCGTGGTCTCGATGAAACGCAAAATGAGTTGCGAAAATTTTATTATTGGCCTAACCAAAGGAATTGCATTCAAACCTATATTAATAAATGTGAACTTTGTCAATTAACAAAATATGACAGAAAACCTTTGAGATTATAAGTCAACATAACCCCTACGGCGGTTAAGCCTTTCCAAATACTACATATTGATAGTATAACATTGGAAAAGACTAAATTTTTAACCATAACCGATTCATTCTCAAAATATGCTCAAGCCTACAAACTAAACTCATCCCAAAGTATTGAGGTAGTTAACAATTTAATAAAGTATTTCACACATCACGGCATACCAGAGCAAATAATATCAGATAATGGATTGGAATTTAAAAACACACCAGTGAAAGAACTATTAGAAATTCACAAAGTAAAAATACATTTTATTAGTTCCCAACATCCAGAATCTAATGGATTAATAGAAAGGTTCCATTCTACGCTAATTGAACATATCAGATTATTAAATAATCGAGTAGAATATAAAACTGAACCTATAGAAATAAAAACTAATTACACATTATTAGCATATAACAATTCCATTCACTCTGCTACAAAACTAAAACCTTATGAAATAATATCAGGCCATTTAGAAACAAAATCCCAATTCGATATAGAAATTGACAAACAACTTGTAAATAATTACATATCGAATCATAAAAACAAAATAAAATTGTTGTATGAAAATTTAAATAATAAAATACAACAAAGGAAAGAAAACGTCATTAACAAAATCAATGAAAAATTACCGCAAATTTCTAAACGAGTATTCGTGAAGAATAGACAAAAACAGGGAAAAACTCAAAACAAATTTAAAACGGAAAAAACCCAAATTTAAATATTATATATACTTTGAAGATCCCTTATACGAACAATTTAGTATAACACTTCAAAAATACTTTAAGAACTCGGAAATTAAAATGATTAAATGTTCAACCAAACTAATTGATATTAATGACGAAGATGAAATAATACAAACCATTCAGAATTATCACGAAGGTAAGAGTAACCACCGTGGTCTCGATGAAACGCAAAATGAGTTGCGAAAATTTTATTATTGGCCTAACCAAAGGAATTGCATTCAAACCTATATTAATAAATGTGAACTTTGTCAATTAACAAAATATGACAGAAAACCTTTGAGATTATAAGTCAACATAACCCCTACGGCGGTTAAGCCTTTCCAAATACTACATATTGATAGTATAACATTGGAAAAGACTAAATTTTTAACCATAACCGATTCATTCTCAAAATATGCTCAAGCCTACAAACTAAACTCATCCCAAAGTATTGAGGTAGTTAACAATTTAATAAAGTATTTCACACATCACGGCATACCAGAGCAAATAATATCAGATAATGGATTGGAATTTAAAAACACACCAGTGAAAGAACTATTAGAAATTCACAAAGTAAAAATACATTTTATTAGTTCCCAACATCCAGAATCTAATGGATTAATAGAAAGGTTCCATTCTACGCTAATTGAACATATCAGATTATTAAATAATCGAGTAGAATATAAAACTGAACCTATAGAAATAAAAACTAATTACACATTATTAGCATATAACAATTCCATTCACTCTGCTACAAAACTAAAACCTTATGAAATAATATCAGGCCATTTAGAAACAAAATCCCAATTCGATATAGAAATTGACAAACAACTTGTAAATAATTACATATCGAATCATAAAAACAAAATAAAATTGTTGTATGAAAATTTAAATAATAAAATACAACAAAGGAAAGAAAACGTCATTAACAAAATCAATGAAAAATTACCGCAAATTTCTAAACGAGTATTCGTGAAGAATAGACAAAAACAGGGAAAAACTCAAAACAAATTTAAAACGGAAACAATAAAAAGTATAAACCCTGACTTAAAAACAGCTAAAATAACACCCAAAAATTTAGTACTACTGAAAATATTCACCTTTCGAATATTAAAAGACCCACAAAACAAACTTATCAATTTAAATACCTTCCAGGTTCCTCTCAATCGGACATGGAACAGAAATAAGGAATATCACCCAGAACTTAGGGATACTTCCAATAAATTTGGGACTTGCCAAACTACAAAGAACGAAACACACCTTTGTTCATTATTATGAATTAGGACCGCTATACGAAGAGTATATTGCTCTAAATCGTCAATATGAAAACCTTAATTCTAGCGTATCTAACAATACAATATTTGCAAGAGAATTAGGAAATTATGACCAAATAATCCAATTTATTCAAACTACAATTAATGATAAAATGGATAATTTAAAAGCACACGCTTTGAATGTAAGAAAGAAAGGTTTAATTAACGGTTTAGGATCGATAATCAAAACCATATCCGGAAATTTAGATGCAGATGACGGAAAAAGATACGATAACATTTTAAAGCACATCGCTGAAAACAACAAAACTTACAAAATCAATTAAAAATGCAGTATACCATTAATCATAAAATTATTAAACAATTTAATGATACAATACAAGATATACAGCATAATGAATTGATGTTGCGATCAAGAATTTTACAATTAAATGAAATCGTAAAAGATGGTGTAAAAAACCAAAATCTTCTAGTAGCGAAAGATCTCTACAATCAATTATTTATACTTTACGATGCTATATTAAATGTCTTACAGGATATTGAAAATTCTGTTACATTTTGTAAACTAAAAACATTGCATCCAAGCATTATAAAACCTATCGATCTATTTCAAGAGTTGCAGAAAATATATTTCCATTACAAGGAACAGTTCCCTTTCGAACTAAAATACCAGAATATATTCGACTTCGAGTCTATCCTAACTATCAATTGTAAAATAGAATTTACAAAAATAAATTATTTCCTATCAATACCAATTGATTACGAAAATGACTTTGAGCTTTATTATTTACATCCTATACCTACAAAACACGAATCAGAATTTTTAACGATAATTCCAGATAAATACCGTTAAATATTTACTGAAATCTAAAAATAACGTAATAAAGCCTCTAACTGATATTTGTACCAAAGGTAAAATATTCCAATGTCCTAATTATCTCCAAGCAAATCACAAAGCAACTTGCGAAGAGCAAATCCTGCGAGAAGAAAATTCGAGCCAATGCCAATACGCCAAGTTGAACGTAAACAGAAATCACATAGAAATCATTCCCGAAATTAACCAATACTTGGGAGTATTTCCAAAAGAAGAAACGATCAACATCGAATGTCAAGGCGAAACAGAATCAAAGACTTTGACAGGAATATTTTTAATCAAGGAAAATTCCTGCAAAACAATTTACAATCAGAATGAATTAACCTATCAAGAGATAACTTATGGGAAACCAGTTCTGATCAATAGGTTACAATTAAAGTTAAAAGAAGACAAAATCTCCGATATTACGATAGATTTAAAAACATTAAATCTAAAGAGAATACCTTCCGACGTCGTTGTGCCTATTGCTCAAGAATCCATTAACCACTTCGTGCCAAGTGTCTGGACAGTCATCATTTGCGTCGTCATTCTATCCACTGGAATTTACTTCTTAGTCAAATGGAAGAAAATCAAAAGAATGAAACCAACCCCCAAGGTTCGACTAGAACTCGTGGACCGGAAACTTCAGCTTCCTGCAGAAGCTTCATTCTGAGAAAGGACGAGTTATATCGTGGACACCTGTAGCTTCTACGTGATATAACGTGCAGACTTGCTTATCATTATATGCGCTTACTGTGTAATTTCGCACGTGTAAAAATGTATTGCAGCGACAATAACAAGTTAGTCATGAATTATAATTTGTACCGAACACTTTAAGATTGTTTTAATTAAGAAATAAATCTTTTTTAAAAACGGCCTTACGGTAAAACCAAAGTTAAGTTATATATATACCTTATAGTATTTATATCTACCATTAGAAAATAACAATTCGAAGGTTTCAAATAAAAGAAAAATATTTGAAACGTTATCTTCTTTCCTACTCTAATAAAGATCCATCTGTGGTACAGTATATGTGGTTACAATCATTATCCCAAAGAATTCCTTAGTGAAGTTGCTGTTAGAATTCGTAAATTTTATGGAGTCAACAATAACTTTAAAAACATTTAAGGAATTCTGAAAACACTTCGAATGCTTGGCTTGCTTGGCTCGAACTGCTTTTGCGCGTCGCCGAATTATATTAACTTTTCATATATAACTTTGATTTATTATTAATAATTTATTATTACATTATTAAGTTTGGTATGTTAGGTTAGCGTTTTCTCATTATTTGTTTCTTCTACAATTTTCTAAGTTAAGTTAAAACAGCATTTTCTGAACTTCGCCTTGTGACTGTGTGTATATTCCGTTTAGTTTATTTTATTTTATTTCATTGTATTGCTTTTCATTTGTATACATGTATATTTGCTTATCTTATTTCATTATTTTTTGTTAGCTTTTCTTTTGTTGATTTTAATGCTTTGCGTTGTATTACATTGTACTTGTACACACAATAAAGACATTACTATTATTATTATTATTATTAATCATTCGTTGTTCAGTATCAGACCGATAAACATCGTTTAATTGTGCTCTGTGTGAAGGCTTCGTTTTTTCTTTGAATTGTGGTGAAAAGTTTTGTTGTGCAGTGGCAATGACAACCGAATTGAACTAAGGTACATTTTTCTATATAATTTGGGTTGAAATAAACTATAATAGCTTAGTTAAAGCAAATTTTCGTACAATCGAGTAACATTTTCGCCATAAAGTGAATCATATCGTGGGTATTTGCGAATTATAATCCTCCTGTCGGTGGTTTTTTACCGGCACATTTCTTGCCGGCGTGTCCGAAATTAATCCTTAATCCGCATTACGGGAAATAACATCGATTTTAAATTGTTTACGCGAAATTAGATCCGATCGCGGAAGAATTTAAAAATGCCGAACTGTAATAAATGCGAAAAGGAACTTCCGAGGGATGGTGGATACATAATGTGTAAAGGATGCGACGGCGGTTATCATTACGGCGATTGTTCGGTTAAGCAAAGAACGTATAAAGCTATGGATCGGAATAAAAAATCGCGGTGGCGTTGCGTAACATGCAGGGATAAATTAAAACGATCAGAAGAAACGGGCAGCGACGATTCCGAGTTAGAAGAGGAACAGGATGAAAAGGATGTCGCCACGGATATTAAGGAAATGAAACAGATGATTGCTAATATGGCGGAACAATTGAAAGAAAATACAAAGAGCCAGAAATTTGTAGCGGCCCAATATGATGATATAATGAAGGGGCAACAGGATATAGGAGAGCATATTAAGAACTTGGAAAAAAAAATTGCGGAGTTGGTAGTTTCCTGCGCGGAAAAAGATAGAAAGATATCGTCATTACATATAAGAATTAGTGAACTAGAACAAACAACTTATGCCAAGAATTTTGAAATACACGGAGTAACCGAGGCGGAACATGAAGACACAAAACAAATTGTAACTAAAGTAACAAGAAAGATGGGGATTGAAGTAGACATTAAGGAAATAGATGTCGCCCAGCGTTCATTAAAAAAGCGAGATGAAAATACGGGTAGAGTTCGAAAAGTAGGAAAACAGGAAAACAGGAAAAGTATATGTAGTTGAACAGCTATCTTCGTTCAATAAGTCGCTATTGTGGGAAGCAAAACAAAAAGCAAGAGAAAAGGAATGGAAGTTCATATGGGTACAGAATGGTAATATATTGGCAAGGAAGGAAGAAGGATCAAGAATACACTACTTAAAGGATCTAGAGGACTTGAAGAGAATCAATTAAAATAATTTTTGGCAAATTAAAGAAAATTTTATATATCGAAAATGGATCTGTCTTTCATAGATAACGACATACAAAGCAAAGTTAAGTGTCAAGTAATTGACTCGTTGAAAAACTGGACCACGGCGATCAGTGAAAATAATTCACTCTTGATTATTCACTTAAATATTCGCTCTATTAGAGCTCATTACGATGAATTTATCTCGTACATAAAAGACAGCATAAAAAGCATTGATATCATAGTATTGTCTGAAATAGGAATAAGTGAGGAAGATCTCGTGGATTCTCAGGAAACCTATAATATTGAGCAATACAATATGTTTCGTAAGTGTAGAACAGGTAAATTAGGAGGTGGTTTAATAATCTATTTTAAAAACAATTTAGACGTTACCGACATTAGTGTAAACTTCGAATCGTGTGAGTCCCTCGCGATAACTATATCAACTTCGTGCAACGATAAACTAATGCTGTTAGGAATGTACAGGCCACCGAACAATAGTGTAAGGCAATTTATAAGTGAACTAGACAAATTTCTATCTACCAACAAAATAAAACAAGTGATACTAATAGGTGACGTCAATATAGATATACTAAGTGATTCAAACATATCAGATGATTATGAAAACATGCTACTGTCAAATGGTTTCGAAAGAATAATAAACAGCTACACGAGAGAGGTTATCAGGATTGACACTTTAGTCAGATCGTGTATTGACCACATATACATTAAACATAACGTTGCTACAATAAACAGTGCTGTAGTGCAGAGCAAAATATCGGACCATTATATGATTGCCTTTGCGATAGATAAAATAAAAAAGAAGATAAACATAAATAAAAATACTATCATATCAAAAACAGACAAGAATATCCTGGCTACAATATTGAAAGAAACTATGCATGCAAACATTTTTAACAAAATTAGTGACATAGATGAATTATATGACAAAATGGTCACTGCTTACAAAGCAGCGTACGAAAAAGCTACAATAACATACGAAAAAAAGGAACGTCGCCCGCTTAAACCCTGGGTAACGGAACAAATTAGAGACGAAATAACGAAAAGAGATAAAATATTCCAAACTTGGAAGAAGGCTCAGGAAAATGCAGAAACTAGAAGAAGGCTGAGAGTCCAGTATAACACTGCACGGAACAAAGTAAATTCTCAAATAAAGCTAGCAAAGAGAATATATTATACAAAACTTTTAGAAAATTACAAATTGGACATGCGGCGGACATGGACTAACATCAATGAAATTCTGAGGAAATCAAACAAAAGAAGTGGAGATGAAGCGATAATGAAACATATGAAGTTGCCAGAGGAAGAAATCGCAAATAGATTTGCGGACGAATTTAGCAAAAAGGTGGAAGATATTGTTCACAGTTGTGCGAAAAAGATGTTCAAAATTAGTGATCGTACTCAGCTTCAATCGATGGTAATGGAAGAAATCTCCACGGATAGAGTGGCCTCAATCATACAAAACCTTGACGAGAAGAAATCACCAGGAATTGATTCCATAAAGGTCAAAGACTTAAAAGAACTCCCTGATTTGTTTAGTCCCCTAATAACAAAAATCATCAACGTTTCTTTATTCGATGGGAGAATCCCAAAAGAAACAAAAAAGGCGATTGTGAAACCAATATATAAACAAGGAAAACATGCCGATTTCAGCAACTATAGACCTATATCTATATTACCAGTGGTGGAAAAAGTTTTGGAAAGGCATGTATCTGAGAAAACATGGAGTTACCTTAACAAATATAACTTGGTAGACGGAAACCAATATGGTTACCAGAAGAACAAGGGAACAGTAACGCTATTGGAGAAATTCACCAACCTAATAAACAGTAAACTTGACGAAAGAATGCACGTTCTATGTTTGTTCATCGATTTCAGTAAAGCATTCGACACAATAAACCACGAAAAACTTATAATAATTCTAGAAAACTTAGGTATGAGGGGTAAAGTAAAAATGTGGTACGAGGACTATTTACGGAACAGATCCTACGTCGTAAAAATACGAGACAAACTAGGAAAGCATACAGCAACAAAGAGGGGAGTTCCTCAAGGTAGTATATTAGGTCCTATGCTGTACCTACTGTACGTGAACGATGTTGGATCTTGCTTCAGTAATTGTAGATACTTGTGATCGTTTCCATCCACAAAGATCTGAGTATAGCGGAGGAAAATTTACAGAAAGAATTTATCCGATTTCAAAAATGGGCCCATGATAAGGAGCTAGTAATCAACGGGGGAAAGACAAAGCTATTGCACATTGCACCGCCGAAGCTAAGCGACAATAGACCAGTGCAAATAATAATTCATTCGTCAAAGTGCCTTCATGGGACGGATGAAGGACAAATGTCTTGCGACTGTCGAATTAAAATACTGGAGGTAGAGAGTTATAGATATTTAGGAGTCGATATAGACAAAAACTTCCAATGGAACATCCATATAGGTAATCTAGCAAAGCGTTTAAAGCACTTTGCTGGTAGTTTCTATTACTTACGGGACTTACTATCGGTGGAAGTGCTGAAGATGCTATACCATGCATTGGTGGAATCAGTTTTGGGCTATGCGATAACGATATGGGGTAGAGCGTCGAATTATCAATTAGACCGCATTCAGTCTCTGCAGCATAGAATAATTAAACACTTGTTACCGAAGGGAATAAATCAGGACATGTACAATACTAACCTAGAGATCCTAAACATCAGGGATCTATACAAGTATAGGCTCATTCTGAATAATTTTTATGATACCACTTATAGAGAAAAATTAGACCATGCGCACGGAACAAGGGCAAGAGATGGTGGACTATGTAATATACCGGGACACAGTAACAAGTATGGGTCTAGAACGATGGCTGTCCTTATACCTACTATATTTAATCAAATACCAGAAGAGATTAGAAACACAGACAGCATAGGGAAGGCCAAGAAAAAAATAAAAAGCTGGTTGTTGCATAATACAGCTTGAAATCAGACCAACGAATCACCTTTGCCACTGATAAGCCTTTCGGCTTAGTGGCGGAAATAAAAGACCTATCTTAATAATTGATTATTTGATATTTCATATTTGGATTTTTATTTGTTTTTTTTTCCCATGGTACTCATTTTAATTCAGGATTTTACGGTTTTGTTTGATTCTAGTGCATTTCTTTTGTTACATACTTTTTGTGTTGATGGTTGTATATAATTAATTTAGATTTAAGTATGTTTAGATTTTGTTTTTCATTTGTACTTTGTTAATAAATTGTTAAATTTTAAAACAAAGAGGACAGCTTCGATCTCTGGGCTCGGCAGCACACCAGCTTGCTGAGGTGGTGTCGAGTGTGGAGGTGAAGCATGGCGTGAAGGAGGTGTTGGGGCAAAAAAATAATGTTTAAAATATAAATTAAAAAAAAAAAAAAAAATGGATAATTTTAGTTGTGTCAAACTCTTGCGGCCCAGGTAACGTCTCTCCTATTCATTTGCAATGTTCAGTGTGAATATATTAAAATTTATTTGGTGAAAAATACTATATATACAGGTATTAGTAAAATACTGGTGGAAGAAATACACGGCTAAGCATGCCTAATAAGTAAACCATTGATCAAGTTTCGACGCCACTGTTACAAATGAAAATTAGTTTAAGTAAAAACAATTCATTTAATAATGTATAAACCTGCATGCAAGTATTGCTGCAAAAATATTTTTACATAAGTTGTTAAACTGATGATATTGAAGCAGAAGTTACAAACTACATGATGCTTTATTAGGCATTATCCTTTTCATTACTGCAGGGATATATGCGTCCTTAAGAATGTTCACGAAATTCTGATTTATAATGTGTACGTTTATAATGCACTGGGTTGGTATTTATGAGTTGTTTTAAATTTAGACATGTGAAAAAGCTTCAAATCAGCATCAATGTATCCTATGCACTAACATTAGTTAGCGGAATGCGTGGGTGTACTTTAAAAATATTTTTGCGATATATTGTTGAATTAGAAGTGATTTCAAAACAATTTGTCTTGTGCTGTACGTTGGGAATTTTGAAATCATTTTAGCCATGAGCCGGCTTTATCCGAGTAAGAATTAATCGAATATCTGGAAAATGTGTCTGATATTAAGTGGTAAAACCACTCTAGGATTTTCAAAAACACTATTTTTTTTCTTCACTCTAACGATACTTCAGGTTCATAAAAATAATATGCCATTTGATTTATAGTGGAAAAAGAATGTTAAAGGGTTTAATTATAGATCGACCGCAGCGTCTCAGAGCGCGTGCTGGTGTGTTTAGGAAACTTTAGACGCGTTTTTCTCTGAACTACTTTTTCCTAACTGGCAGGACAGATTTCTCGGAGACTATTGCATGGATCCATTTAAAATTTTCACAGTAGCTTCACAATAGTGCCAATAGTGCTATGGAAGTGCGTAGCCGTTTTTGATTGGATGTAAACTTTTTTTATGAACAACTCACTCATTTTTACGGCAAAATATGTATTATAATATATATTCATTCCTTAAAGAAAGCACCTACGTACTTCCAAAGCCGAATGTTATTATACATTATAAATTTGTTTACTTTTTTGCTCCAGGACTCATACAAGCCGAAAATCCGTCCTCCCATTTCGGTATTTTTAAAATCGGTGTTCTCGACGACGGGCTCCATCGCCGCATTTGTAATGAAAATGACAATAAGAAAATTGTTTTTTGTACTTCAATATGTGCTTAATGAACCCTCAGAGAAGAATTTCTATTCCGTTTGTCATACTCCCAAAATAAATTGATAAATTTAGCTCTTTTTCCGGCCTCTAAAGTGGTTTTACCCCTTAAGGTAGATCCCTACTATAATAGCGACGATAGTAGGGATAAAGACTATGAATGTTCTGTCTTCACGAGAATACACAAATGGGTATTACTCAACCGATCAAATTGTCCGGTCAGAATTTGCTGAACACGAACTAATCAAAATGAAAACGAAAGTAACGATTCTCGGCACATTGAGAATACTGGTTCAACTGTTTTCGTACCAACTACCAGTTGAAATTAACTTGGCGAAGGAGTGTAGCAATTTTGAAGAAAAAAATTCATTAATGGTGTGTGCGGTAAGTGAATTATTTCCAAAAAGCCTAATTATGCAGATAACGTATTACGCAAATCTTTTAAGATTTAACATTTTACTAAAATGAATATTTTAGACTATTATACATTTATTTTTAATACGCACTGAGATATATTTTCCCCAACAGTTTAATACCCTCGGATGTATGTGCCCCTAGCGATTATTTAGAACAATTATATAACAAGTATCAAATTAGTTATTAATTTTAAACATATACATTTCATTATACATTCATACATTCATTGGCCAAAATTAGTATTAAAGGGTTATGCAACAAGTAACAAGTAACTAATTTTCTACGTTAACATTGTCCTACTCTAATACTCCATAAGATAGTTTTCCGCCATCGTTTCACTACTGCATTGGATATTCTAGCAGCACTAACCAATACTCCCATTGTTACTGAACCCGATCGTTGGCCGTTATTGATGACCAAGTAAATATTTTTTCCCTAAAATGTACATATATGTATTTTTTTATAGAAAGAACTTGCAAATATTTTTATACACTATTTTCAATTTTATGCTAACCACCATTATTATGCAGAATAAATGGAGTGCAAACTGCGAAGATATCAAAGCACCTGCATCTGATTTCAATGTTACATATGCAATAGAGCTCTCTCATTTAGGCTTGTTGAATAACATGATTATTCCAAAACCGTTCTGTAACGTTCGCATGAACATGGTAAGATAGAATATTTTTTTAATCTAGGTGTAGATCCCACTAGTCGTATTTAAAATATCCAAGGCTACTGTTAGAGCATCCTTGTTTTAGATTGACCCCCGCACTTCTAATTGTAAGCAAATGTAATATAAATTCATTACGGTTCGCCCGTTTGCGAAATTACCTACAAAACCCAATTCGGTCCCATGAAAATAATACATACATAAGACACCAGCTTCTCCTCTAACCGTATCTTTCTAACAGTTGAAGTATCTCCGTCTTCTTCTATTACATGTACAACATCATTAGTAAACATGTTCATACATCGTGCGAAATGTTATTCATTTAATGCACTTCACTTGTGAAGTATATTAAATTTTATATAATTGTGTGGAGGTGCAGGTCTAAGGCTTGTAATTTAACATATAATATATACGTATAATATTACAATTATTTACTCATTTACAGTGCCATATCATTTTTCAATCGTTGCGCTGAAATATTGTCTTTCCTTATTTGTCCGCTTTGCGGTTTTACTATGATTTGCAATGGATGATGTTGAGTCCATGTTCTAATTGTGGAAAAGTGAGTTTCACTTTAACTTTAATTTGACGAAGTAAACGTTCGCTTGTTGGCTGGTGGCACCGAAATAAATATAAATATGCTCGCAAGTGGAGGTCGAAAGGTTTTGAGCGATTATCCGCGTGAAAGTCGCACAAAAGGAGAAGAAAGTGGAAAAACATCTAGGAGTCGGCCATGCTATCCCACTGAAAAATATTCATGCGAATGAAGATCTTTTGGTGACAGTGTACCTGGATCTATCAATTTTTGTCAGGTTGTTCGGTTTGCGTGAAGGGCCCGTGATCTCGTTTGCGATCAGTTAGGAAAGAGGCCGGTGTTCACAGTACGAATCCATCAGTCCCTAGATGTTTAACCAGTAAGAGATCTATCCCTGAACCGGCCCTGTGTTACATAATAATATTTCATCGCACCATCAGAGTTTCAGTTTATTTTTCATACTTTTCACATTCGACTATCAATTGCAGGTGATTTGATATTGAATTTTACTGTAGAGGTTATATTCTTTTATAATTTGTCATTGATGATTTTTGTGAATTAAAAAGTTAAATGTTCTTACGTTCATTGTATGTCGCAACACGGGTTTGGGGTTGTGCCATTGGCGACATTTGTATGGTAGACCCAAGTGTACTATGATCGGTATCCGAGAGTGCAGGGCTGTCTCTTGTTTTAACCACGTGTAAACTGTTTTGTCCGTGAGCGGTGATGTGTGAAGTTCGAGAGTTGTGCTGTGGTGAACATTTTGAGGAATTAGTTTTACTAAAAACAAAATAACATTTAAAACTGATACACACCGAAGTACTGCATATATATACCAACTTAGAATTTGACCTTCTAGACGAAAAGGTTAGAAGCGAAGTACAACACGAATGCAATCTGAATCTGTGCAACTATCTTAAGCAAAAAGACAAGGCAGCAAGCCCTATATGAAGAACAACGTACCATAAAAAATATAAAACAAAAACTACAAGAAAACGACTTAATTTTATGCAAGGCCGAGAAAGGTAACACGATAACCATCCTCAAGAAACCTGACTATATCCAGAAAACATTGGAATTAATCGAAAACGAGAACTTTATTGTGTTGAAAATTGATCCGACGCCAAAATTCCAGACGGAAATAAAAACAACTATCAAGAAATGCGCAAATATATTCGACAAAAATGAAAGCTATCGTTTATCCGTTATGAATCCCAATCCACCTATCCTATCCTATAGCCTACCAAAAATCCACAAAAATGGTTGTCCTATGCGCCCCATTGTATCCTACATTAATGCCCCAGCCTACAACTTGTGTAAACAACTGAATAAAACTATCCCAGATCTCCTTAACTTCCAAAGTAAATATTCCATCAAAAACTCATTACAATTAGTGAATAATATTCAAAATCTAAAACTGTCACCTTCTGCCAAACTAGTATCCTTTGATGTGGTAAGCCTTTTCCCTTCAATCCCATTAAAAGACCTAACGAAGATCATTTCGAAACACAGCCTGGGCACACACAACCTCAGCCAAGATCAAAAGGAGGAATTACTCCTTGCGACCAGAGTGTGTCTGAAGCAAAGTTACTTTAAATTTAACAATCACATCTACCAGCAACTGGATAGTTTACCGATGGGCTCCCCACTATCTCCATCATTAAGCGAGATATTCATGGCTGATCTCGAAGAAGAAATCTTCAAATCCACAAACGGTTTAGTAAAAAACGTGTTTCACTGGTCCAGATACGTGGATGATATCTTCTGCGTATGGACAGGCACTGAAAGACAACTTAAACTGTTTTTAAGTTTCCTAAACTCCTTTTACAAGCAAGTACAGTTTACAGTGGAAATCGAAAACGACAACGCCACACTCAACTTCTTAGATCTTCGAATTACAAGAAATAATTCACAGCTGACCTTCAACATATATAGAAAACCTACATTTTCGGACGCCATATGTAACGCTAACTCAAGCCAATCAGTTGCAATTAAAATAAGTGCTTTCCAGTCGTGGATACATCGGCTGCTAATATTACCTCTATCTACTACAGATTATCAAAAAGAAGTGGAAACATTAAAAACCATCGCCAAAAACAATAATTACAAAGACATCATAGACCAATTAATCCGGAAAAAACGCCAGAAGCTTCTAAGAAATCATTTTTACACACCGGTTCACAACGTTTCACGCAATTATTGCTTTATAAATTACCTCCCGAATGTCAGTGATAAAATCTCCAATAGGTTACGCAAAAATAAACTAACAGCGATTTGCGTAAACAAAAAGAATTTAGGGTCGATATTGGTTAACAATAAAGAAAAATTAGAACCCTTGTGCAGAAGTGGAGTGTACGAAATCACGTGTAACGACTGTGACGCCCTGTACATTGGCCAAACTGGACGTAATTTCAAAAAACGAATCAGCGAACATAAGAAAGCTATCTTGAACAACGCAAGTACAACGGGCTTCGCAGAACATTGCATAAAAAATGTTCATTTCCCCAACCTTGACAAATTTAAGATATTACACACATCCAATAAAGGGAAACGTCTAAATTTATTGGAAATATTAGAAATTAAAAAAGCCGAAAAAGCACGTAAATATGTCACAAACGAACAAACTGAATTTGGAATTTCCCCGGTAATCTTCGCTGCAATTAACGCTTAATCTGTTACCTGTGTATATATAGCCCCGCTATTGTAAATATCCTTAGTAATAGTATACTCTTTGAAAATGGCTTAACCGCCGAAACAGCTGTCAGAGCAATTAATAAATGTGTGAAACTTAACCAAGTGTTTTATTTTGTTTTTATTAAAAATGTTTCATCAAGTGCCTAGCGATCAGTCAATCTCAACAATTAGTTTTACGTCAGATTCTGGTGGATCGGTACGACCATTAATGCTCCATTCCATAGGCAGAGCCTGTAATGGATATAAATTGACTTCATGCTACCGCGTCCGAAGTACGGAGTTGCTCAGTGCGCAACAAATTTCGTAGAAGCATAGTAATGAGTTTGTCGTTAATTTTATCCATCCGTTTTAAATATCTAAAGCTAGTTTACGGTATTTTTGTTCTGGAACATTCCAGCTCTGAATTGCTTCTTATTGCTCCAACGTTTTTGTGTAACGTGTTTACTAATTTAATTTAACCTTTATTTATTTCGAACACGGATACATTTTTTGTTGCTTCATAGTATACTGAATATTTGTTCACTCGTGTGATTGACTATTAACGTAGTGCTCCGGCGCGGTCGAATTAAAAACATAAACGGCGAACTTATTTATGTGCGTAAATGTACACTTTCTTTCATATGAAATACACCACCCATTAAGAATTATACTACAATTTTGAAACTTCGGTAAAATAATGCTTCATTATCAACTAAGAAACAATGAAAAACTCCTTAGGTGGATGGCTACCAGGCATCGATTTCAAACAACAAGGTCGATTGCTGTGGATTGGACGAGAGCTTTGAACCGACACTTATCGATGGCAACTGTTTACAGAAGAATTTCTTCATTTGGGCTTCAACCATACCGTCCTTACCTTCGGCTTCCAGTAACACCTCCCCATAAAGCAGCCAGGTGTCAATTCATTTCATGGTATGACATCGTCTTCAGTCATGAATCAAGGTTCTGTTTATGGGTGAATGATGGTCGTAGAAGGACATCGAATGGAAAGACGGAATTTGGAGTCGAGTTTTATCTGACGCGCGCACAGAACGACACAGCTACCAAATATTATTATGCGATTGCCTCCCTTTACGGATATACTTGAATTTTTTTTGTATACTCCTCTTTCGTTTTATATACGGTATGACAAGGTTTTGATTGTGGAAAACCATATACATCTACTCGTCCCTTATGTGTCACGTGCACTTTCGTCTTCGCCTTCTTGGTTGGTATGTCTCAGCGTCCGAATCACGTGTTTTGTATTTAATCTTCCATTGTTGCTGTTGTCAAGCATATGTGAGTCGTATCAGTGTGTCGTCTGCTGAATTGGTGAAATCGGAAGTTGCCATGGCTATTCTGTCTTTTCCAAGTGTCTTTCTCTCTCCCTCTCTCTTTTATCATCGTGGTGTGTCTTTGCTAGAATGTTGAAGTCTGGTTGTTTTGTGAATTACTTATAACGTATGTTTGCTTTTGCGTGCTTGCTGCGAAATTCTCCTTTCTATGGACTGAAAGTTTCTATTTAGCGTTCAATGTGTTTAGTATAGTGCGCTAGATCTGGTTGTGATATCACAATAATATTGTCTCACGTGATGCTAAGATATTGTTGGATATTTATATTTTATATTTGCGATCTTCGTCGAAATTTTTAATTTTCATTTGATACGTGAGTTTTCATTTTGTCAAGTGCGTGGACATATTGTCCAGTTGACACTTCTGTGGCGTCAATATTGACGCAGTATGATGCGTTAAATTTCAGTTCGACCAATCAACTTATAGCTCATAGGTATGCCGCTCATATATAGATGTGTCAAATTTGTATGTGGCGTATTTTGTGTCTTGTGATTCATCCAGTTGATTTAGCATTTTTATACATTTTATTGGTGGTGTTTACAAAAACCATCTCACTTTCACTGACCAGTAGAAAAACTGGCAGAAGAACCGCCCAAATTACGGCCAGAAAATAATATTAATCGCATCATGGCTTGGACGCTTCACTTCTCTAATTTTTCGATAAATCAAATATTGTAAACATGTTTCGTGACCAAAATATTTTGCCGATGATGATTACATATTTTGGCCTGATCTTCTATCATAGAGATACACTCAACTGCTTGGATGCCCATCACGTACCATATGACCCTAAAAATGATAATCCCTCAGGCAAGGCCAACTGAAACTTTTTGGGACCTATTAGCAAGAAAAGTGTATGAACATGGTTGAGACGCCCAGAATGAACAAGAATTTCGACAAAGAATTTATCGAAAACTTAGAGAAGTGGATTTAGAAAGTGTCCAAGGCATGATGTCAGAGGAAATCTTCATCTCATTGAGGATAGAGGACTAATAGCAGCAATCTAACATATAGGTGTTAAAGTTTAATGTCAATTAGTTATTCTAATTTTATGTTTGCTTAATAAAGGTTTCTTTTGTTTAAATTATATCTTGTTGAACTTTTTCCCAAAATTTATAAGACCGGTGTTATAAGTTATCAGGCGATTTAAAATTTATAAAACTGTATGTATAAATTTTGGATGTATGAAATGTTCGCATATTAACATTATTTAGTATGTACATATAGTTTTACCTCACAAAGTTAATTACCATTTGACGTAAAATACACACATACACAACATATAGATACATCACATTTTTGTTTCATTTTTAATCTTAATTTTTTTCTAAAAGTAAATGTATTTGTTAAAATAAGAAATATATCATCACTTAAGTTCGTAATATACATTGAACATCAATTGAACTAAAACATGGAGACATGCACGTAATTAATAGGCATACATATATGTTTGGTAAAATTTCTTATGTAAAAACAGTTTTTACGTCGGTATAAATAGTTGCTATTAAGTGGTGTAAAGCAATATTTTGATCGTAAATGAAATTTTTCAAGGTTTCATTAGTATTGTCTTTATTAATAAAGAGAAGAATGCGTTATGCACTCAGGGTTAAGTTTGTTTTGTGGAAAATATGCTGCCAAAGCAAACACTGCTAATTTAAAAGTTAAGTGCAGCTATTTGCTACGTTGTTTACTATGAGTGAATTAAACAGTTTATACAGGTAAAATTTAGTAACCGTTTAATGACAATTCTTACTTGTTCGTATGTGAATAGATGTGTGTCAATGTGGCACATGGTGTTATAGCAAATTAGGTTGATGTTATATGCCATTAAGATTATGGTTATAATATCGATAATAGCCATAGCTACACTTAATATCGAATATATTAATCGAACTTCAAGTGGAACAATAACTTTATACGCTCACTTCATTGCAAGTAACACATGTCACACCTGAACCTAATAGAGTACATCATTATTTTTAATTTTTGGTACTAATGTTGGATATGCTGAAGTAAGGTCAGTAAATCAGTTTTTAAATACATTGTCCATGTTTATCTTAGATGTACTCTATTAGGTTCAGTGGTGACATAATGTGACATGTGTTACTTCGTATATTATCCTCAACATATGTATAAACGTTAAATTTGGGGAGCAAGAATTTCTTCCAAAATATGATAACGCAACAAAAAAATATAATATGCCCAAAGTAACAGTAAATAATAAATCACATTCTGAAAAATGCACTAAACTATAATTAAGTCGATTAAGTAGAATAAGGTCGAGTATCGTCCAGTATCTCGTGGGATTTTAAATTCTCCAGGCAGGAACATTAGTTACCTACATCAATATTGTTTGTGTTTTTTTTTAATTTGTACTTTTATTTAATAACCTTAGAATATTGTATTGGGAATATTTGAATTAAATCCTGCCTATTATTTCAAACACAAATTGTGTTTCATTCAAACTTTATTCGGATATTGTCTGCAACCCTTCGCTATTTTAGATATCAGACAAAAAGTCAATTTTTCATATTGCTACTGAAACCAGATAAGCGGGTTCTCCCCTGCTATATTACAAAATTCACATAGGGCCATGCCAGTTAAGACAGAAAAAGGTAGTTACTGCTAATGCCTATAAAATATAGTGCACTATAAAATCGGGCTGAAGGCGCCAAAAGACTCAGTTTCTAATATGCCAGCTTTATCTTTATGATATTTGTCATGAACAATCGATGAAAATGAAATGAATGTGTCACGTAGTATAATTTGGAATTATTAATTTTCCCTTGAAAAGAAAGCAAGAAAGAAATGGGAATGGTGAACGAATTAAAATAAAACCGTTTTAATCCGTTTTTTTCTATTAAAATTGTATGTTATGTATTATTGATTTTGTTAATAATACTATAATTAGTTATTTATAAATGCATGAAAATTGATTAGTAAGAAACATGTTTGCACTAAAATTATTTATTCAAAACATTCAAAGTAAAAGCAAATCGATGAGATGCCCTCTAAAAAGTCTGGTGTGGATGATTGTTGGATGTTCCCAATTGGTATCTCAGATCTACAATCATGTGATGTAAATTTTGATTCGCGGTTATCGCTTATCAACTATGGAATTAAGAACAAATCATTCCAGGTCTCTCATACTCGTATACTAGTAAAGTATATTTGATTTTTAAGATTTATAAGTATCAATGACCAACAACTTTAGTAGGTGCAGCAATGATCATTCTTAGAGTAAATAGAAGCAAAATGAGTTACGTATATAATTCTCAACCTTGTCGATCTTTCGGTATAAAATAATTGTGAACTGCTTGGTTTGGTGGTTCCCCTTTTCTATACCCCTTTCTATCTGTCGCAAATTACTATTACCGTTCGTCATCCCAATTGGTTCCTTATCGATATTTTATCTCCTTGCCCTTTGCGCGATTTTAATATGCAATCAATTTATAATCATTAGAACCTAGAAAAGTTGGAAAATTCAATAAAAAATGGTGGGCTTAATTAAAAAATCTATAAATTCTTGGAATTGAGAGAATCAACCCAACTAACGAATTTACAACAGATTTAGGTTGGGTTAAAATTGAAGACGAATGTGGTTCAGTTTCCCTGACGGACACATAATATTGGTTATTCAAAATGCGTTTCGACTTTTGTCGTTTTCAAGTGGAGATTAACTTGAAAATGATGAAATCAAAATGCATCGTGAATAAGTAAAATTATGTGTACATCATCAAGGCAAATAAAACAACCAAGATTACAAATTTTAAATTTAATACAAAAATATTGATCAGCTTCTTGTTATATATATATAGTGCAAATCCTGTAACTTTAAGTACTACCCTTACCGGTAGCTTTAGGTACTAAACTTAATCAGGAAATTAGTTGTCTTGTCGCCAATCTTTAATTTAATTAAAGCGAACTACCATTAATATAAACAACATTTCTAAATATCTGAGACGTTCTGAATTTTATAGTTGCCATGAATATTTTAGTAAGGTACCGAAACGCATCCCACTAATCTGCCATCCAAAATGATAAATGTAGGGTAGTTTAAATGTCTAGAAACCGTCACGTAGTACATAAGTCCTGAATAAATAGTTAAAAAATTGTTAATTCACTCATAATGAAACAAATGGGTAGTAATAATAAGAACAACATTTTTCAAACTGTTTGGCAATTTCGTTACTGGATTCTCCACAATTTAGTCATACAATATCTCAATCATGATTTCCTGTTACTGCCATTATGGTTATTAAACGGCGGCTTCGGAATAATATGAATTAATTGATTACGGAATTTGTGTAATACATTTGATGCTATTAGCCGTGAAGTGAAATGTACGACAATTTCGTAATGACAGGGGTGGTTAATCCGATAGATAGTCATAATGATTTCCTGGATCAATTTTACAATTTACCTTAGATACATTCATGTAAATGTAATTTATTAGGTACTGAATCAGTTACTAAAATAGATCTACTGATATTTTATTTGCGGCAAAGGACAGTGCAGGTGGACGGACTCAAAGCGTGAAAGGTACTTAACCTTTAAAATGTTGTTCAATAAACCACATGCTCTGTTACAATGATGCTTTTAGTACGACTCAAAAAATATATTTATTATTTATATTAATCTCATATTTTATAATGGGTGTTTTATTAATATTAACCCACACAGCCTGTATGAAGGCCTCGCAGGAACTGCTTGTTACTTAGGAAACTTGCTGTTTCCTAATCAAACCGCGTTTCCATTTTGTTGTTTGATTTATAACTATATGAATTATTTGCGTACGTTGAATAAAAAGTATGTAAAAAAAGATATATATATATATATATATATATATATATATATATATATATATATATTCAAATTGAAAATGTGTCTTGTGAAATATGACACAAAAATGTAAAATCAACATGAAAGATATATATATATATATATATATATATTGAAAATGTGTCTTGTCAAATATGACAGAAAAATGTAAAATTTACACGAAAGATGGTCTAATCTTACACCTCAATGGTGTAGTGAACATTAATTAAAACAGGTCCATGAAGACTAACTGGTGGATCGCTAGACAATATTGTTTCTGGGTTATTACCCTTCGTCAGTAGCGATTACCAAGAACCTTAGTTGTTGAAATACCTTTACATGTAGTGGCCAGTCGTCTTGTTTACTCGCCGCGAGGTGTTAGACAAGGTATCGTCTTGTCAGTGTTCTGTTGTCAGTGGTTCATTAGGAGTGATTGGCTCGCGCCAAGAAGTTTTGATGGCCACTACATGTAAAGGTATTTCAACAACTAAGGTTCTTGGTAATCGCTACTGACGAAGGGTAATAACCCAGAAACAATATTGTCTAGCGATCCACCAGTTAGTCTTCATGGACCTGTTTTAATTAATGTTCACTACACCATTGAGGTGTAAGATTAGACCATCTTTCGTGTATATATATATATATATATATATATATATATATATATATATATATATATATATATATATATATATATATATATATATATATATATATATATATATATATATATATATATATATATATATATATATATATTGATGAAAACGACGATTATCGGGGTTGACGGTTAATATGTGGCGTTAATGAAACTCAATTAGATACTTTTCAATATTTCGCAATTTAATTATTGCTTCATCAGGAAACTACAAGTGTTATGTAAAATTAGCAATTGACAAAGAAAGCAGCAGGAAACAATAAAATAATACTTACGATACTGCGAGTTAAACTTAAATAGAACAAACATTATCCAAATTCGCGATGAAACGTCGAGATTAAAAATATATCATTAGATAAAAATTATTTTAAAACCAGATTATGTCTAAACACGTTGAAAATCAAAACAATAATGGATGACTCCAATTCTGCCAACACACAAATTTAGGACAGTTGGTAAAATGTTTTATTTACTATATGGCACGAACGATTTAAATTTGAAATTTGCATGCTAAGTGCTCCCATCCGTAACGTGTGGATTATCACGATTAAATTGTAGTAAATACGCATAAATATTACTTAATTTATTGATGTCAGTTCTAAAGTTAATTGAATTAGTATTTTTTTGGATATGATACATTTCAAGAAAATTTCTATGTTTGAATTGGGAATGGCTATCAATAATTGTGGCATTGTCCAAATCAAAAGTGTGGTTCTTCGTTCTAAAATGTACAGAAAGGGCACAGGAATTTTTTCCTATTTTGCAATCACTTTTGTGTTGGACAAGTCTTGAATGCAACCATTGTGATGTCTGTCCAATGTAACAGCCATCACAACCGTTGCAATCAATTCTATAGACAACTCCCGACCTGTATTTCTCCGGTATTTTATCTTTAACACAACTAAATAATGATTTTATTGTTTTTAGATTGTATTTAGCTATTTTTAAATTATTCAAATTGCAAACTTGTATTATCTTATTTGTAATGTCTTTTATATATGGTAGACGTTTGTAAACAACCGCAACCTCACGTTGTTGGTTATTAATATTCTCCTCTAGTCGTACTCTTGTAGTAAATAGTAAACTATTTACTAATGTGCGGGGATAGCCGTTGTTGACAAATATCTCACTTAATATTGTTAGGTTCTTTTTATGAAATTGAGGGTCGCTAAGTTTGATGATTCTATTTTTTAAACCTGTAATATTATTAATTTTTTGTTTAACGGGGTGGTTGGAATGAAAATTAATAAATCTACCAGAGGCCGTAGGTTTCTGGTACCAATCAAAGACAATACAGTTGTTAACATCTCTAATTACTTTTGTATCTAGGAAGGGTACAGATCGGTCGTCCTCTAATTCATACGTGAATTGTATATGATCATTGAAGTCGTTGAAAATATTTAATGTATCCTCAACATGTCCAACTGGGACCGCACAGATGATGTCATCGACATACTTTTTTAAAAAGGGTAAATGAAATGGTAATGCAGGAATGATGTAATCTAGCATGTAATCTAGAACTATTTGTGCTATTATAGGACTTAAAGGGCAACCCATAGGTGTACCAAAGCGCTGTCTGTAAAAATTGTTTTTAAATGTAAAATAGCAATTATTAAATATAAACGTTATTAATAGCAGAAACGTCTCTAATGTAAAATTGCAATGCAGTTCTATACTTGACCACTTAGCTGTAATTACCGTTAGTACTAAATGTAATGGAATATTAGTAAAAAGTGATACGACATCAAAGGACACTAACACGAAAGTATCAGGCAATTTAAAATTCTTAAGTTCTTCTACTAAAATAAATGAATCTTTGACATTGTAACTTGTGCGATCAGCTAGCGCAGATGTCAGAACATGTGAAACATGGCTGGATAATTTATAAGTCGATGAACCAACAAATGAGACAATAGGTCTTAAAGGATAATTGATCTTATGGATCTTAGGAAGACCATATATCCTCGACGGTGTAGAATTATGAATAATCAGATGTTTATATATCTCTTCAGATATATATTTCTTGTTCTTGTAATCTTTCAACAAATCATGCACCTTTTTTTGAACATTGAAGGTGTGATCTTTGTCTACGATCTCATAAGTGGTCCTATCGCCCAGCAAGGTAGTCATACGACTGTCATAATCATCTGCGTGCATAGCAACCGTTACATTACCTTTGTCAGCTTTAAGAATTAATATATTGTTATTAACTGTTAGGAATGATTTAGTTTTTTGAAAAATATGTTGAAACTGCGAGAAAGACTTGTTATTGTTTTGTTCATGGTAAAAATTAGTAACGATATTAGTAATACGTGCCCTTAACTGATCTCTACTATTCTCGGGACAACAAGTGATCACGTCTTCAATGTCTGCTATAAGTAAACCCATGTTAATATCTTTAGGAGAACAATTAATACTGAATTTAGGTCCTAGGGATAGAAAATTCTTGACATCATCTGGAAAGTCCAAGTTAGACACGTTAACGAACCAACGGTTGTTATTTTTAAATAAACTATTGTTTGTGTTGCTATTACTTTTTAATTTATTAAATTTATTAATGTTATTTTTCTGAATTATTTTAAACCTTTTATCAAAAGCAATATTTATGTGAGTTTTAAAATCATTGAAAACATAAAACGGAATTAAATTTCTAAGTTCTGACACCACGTTATGGATGGAAACACGTAACAATTCAATATCAGCTATGGTTATTTTTATTTCAAAATTTATAGTCTTTACTCCTAACCTTACGTTGAAGTCGTTGATTTTTCTCGTTAGTGTTCCTCTTGTTCCTCCTAGTAAAGCTAGAAGGCCTTTTGATCCGTTTCTTATATGTGTGGGCAAAATTTTCGTCTGTCTGCATCGCAAAAGGAAGATACGTCTGTTCAATTTGTTGGCAATTTTTATGTTGAGATTGCTCCACTTCTTCATCAGTACTACTACATGCTGTCCGTACTGGTGGTGAATATTCTGATAATACCCCATCTGTAAATATCTTTGCAGGAGTATCGACCGTAAATTTAAATTGATGAAAACGACGATTATCGGGGTTGACGGTCAATTTGTGGCGTTAATGAAACTCAATTAGATACTTTTCAATATTTCGCAATTTAATTATTGCTTCATCAGGAAAAATACTGCGAGTTAAACTTAAATAGAACAAACATTATCCAAATTTGCGATGAAACGTCGAGATTAAAAATATATCATTAGATAAAAATTATTTTAAAACCAGGTTATGCCTAAACACGTTGAAAATCATATTGTTTTGATTTTCAACGTGTTTAGGCATAACCTGGTTTTAAAATAATTTTTATCTAATGATATATTTTTAATCTCGACGTTTCATCGCAAATTTGGATAATGTTTGTTCTATTTAAGTTTAACTCGCAGTATTTTTCCTGATGAAGCAATAATTAAATTGTGAAATATTGAAAAGTATCTAATTGAGTTTCATTAACGCCACAAATTGACCGTCAACCCCGATAATCGTCGTTTTCATCAATATATATATATATATATATATATATATATATATATATATATATATATATATATATATATATATATATATAAATTCCGAAGAGTAGTTGCCGTTGATATATTATATCATAACAAAACAAACATCAAATTTGTTTTTTTGGGGGATTGCGGCAATTAAACGACGAAGTATCGTATGTTCTTTATTTATTTATGAACCAATATTTCGCACCCTATACGGATGCTTCATCAGGATTACTAAATAGAATTTAATTAATGAAAGTTATGTTGTTGCAATAATAATAATACTTACAAAAAATTGAACATAGGGTTGAACAACCATCAAACAGTATAAACAAGCAGGATACACATTAAAATTAATTAATTGATAGTATAAAACTTCAACGAAGACAACGGAGCACGTGTACACATTTTACATTATTCACGATTGACACACACATCAAGGTGAAACTTGGCATGAAAAAGATATTTTTATATTTATTACCAACCAAAAACTCAATTTTGACAATTATACACTAACGAACATAATTTGAATAAAAGCAATCGTACGCAAAAATTGATAATTGAGGAACCGATACTAATAGATGTGTCATTATTTTTATTAAACCGGCCAAAATCTTATTTGTTGATGGTCAGTAAAAATGAATAAATGACATTTAAATTATCCGTGTCCGACTTAAAGTTCATGGAATTAGGGTTTTTTTTTAATTTCCACCATTTCTATAAATTCTCTGGATTTTTTACTTTTTGCAAATTTTAAAATATTGACGTTTTCAAAACTAAAAGAATGGTGCTCGTTGTTCATATGTTGTGATAAAGCACATCTATTTTTCTTTGTTTTTATGTCGCTCAAATGGAGAGTTAATCTTGTCTTCAACCAGTTGGAAGTGTGTCCGATATACACCTTATCACAATAGCTGCATGGAATAGAATAAATCAAGTTAGAATTCATCAATTTGTCATTTTTATCTTTCAATTTACTGAAATAACAATCTATTACGTTAACGTTGTAGTAAGCAAACTTTATATTGTTACATGCTAAAATTTTAATGATCTTAGGGGTAAGTTCAGGGATGAATGGAAATTTAAAATATTTAAATTGGGAATTAATATCGATTGTGCCATCTGAACTCGTACCACGAGTGGTAATAAGGTTGCTCCCTGAAGGGGTACTAAAAAGTAATTTACTCAATAATGATTTAGGGTAACCATTATTAAGAAACATATCCATTAAAATTTTTAGATTCTTATTTTGAAAACTAGAGTGACACATTTTTATTATTCTATTTTTCATTGTTATTACAGTATTAATCTTTTGTTTAATTGTGTTACTTGAATGAAAATTCAAGAATCTACCAGAGTGTGTTTCCTTTCTATACCAGTCTATTATAATCTTATTCGTCGGTGTTCTATTTACTAGGGTGTCTAAAAACGGCACACTATTATTAGTTTCTTTTTCAACAGTAAACTGAATATCAGGGTGGAAGGAGTTGAAAATATCGAGAGTATTATTAATTTCTCCTTCTGGAAGAGCCAAGATCAAGTCATCCACATACTTCTTTATGAAGGCAAATTTGAAAGGTAAAACAGGAAGTATATTGTCCAGCAAGTAGTCCATGACAATGTTGGCAAGTATTGGGCTAAGTGGACTACCCATAGGTAAACCGAAAACTTGTTTGAAATATTTTTTGTTAAATGAAAAAAATGTATTGCTAAATATTAAATTCAGAATATCAAAAAATGATTCTCTTGACAATCCCGTATGTTCACTGATGTTATCCCACTTCAATTCCAGTATATATAGAACCAGGTCAATGGGTATGCTTGTAAATAATGAAACTACATCAAATGATGCTAAAACATAATTGTCGGGTAATAAAAATTCTTGAAAAGTTTCACAAAAGGCGAAAGAATCCAAAATGTCATAGTCTGGTGGTTACCCTAAATCATTATTGAGTAAATTACTTTTTAGTACCCCTTCAGGGAGCAACCTTATTACCACTCGTGGTACGAGTTCAGATGGCACAATCGATATTAATTCCCAATTTAAATATTTTAAATTTCCATTCATCCCTGAACTTACCCCTAAGATCATTAAAATTTTAGCATGTAACAATATAAAGTTTGCTTACTACAACGTTAACGTAATAGATTGTTATTTCAGTAAATTGAAAGATAAAAATGACAAATTGATGAATTCTAACTTGATTTATTCTATTCTATGCAGCTATTGTGATAAGGTGTATATCGGACACACTTCCAACTGGTTGAAGACAAGATTAACTCTCCATTTGAGCGACATAAAAACAAAGAAAAATAGATGTGCTTTATCACAACATATGAACAACGAGCACCATTCTTTTAGTTTTGAAGACGTCAATATTTAAAAATTTGCAAAAAGTAAAAAATCCAGAGAATTTATAGAAATTGTGGAAATTAAAAAAAAACCCTAATTACATGAACTTTAAGTCGGACACGGATAATTTAAATGTCATTTATTCATTTTTACTGACCATCAACAAATAAGATTTTGGCCGGTTTAATAAAAATAATGACACATCTATTAGTATCGGTTCCTCAATTATCAATTTTTGCGTACGATTGCTTTTATTCAAATTATGTTGACTTAAATATTTGTTCGTTAGTGTATAATTGTCAAAATTGAGTTTTTGGTTGGTAATAAATATAAAAATATCTTTTTCATGCCAAGTTTCACCTTGATGTGTGTGTCAATCGTGAATAATGTAAAATGTGTACACGTGCTCCGTTGTCTTCGTTGAAGTTTTATACTATCAATTAATTAATTTTAATGTGTATCCTGCTTGTTTATACTGTTTGGTGGTTGTTCAACTTTATGTTCAATTTTTTGTAAGTATTATTATTATTGCAACAACATAACTTTCATTAATTAAATTCTATTTAGTAATCCTGATGAAGCATCCGTATAGGGTGCGAAATATTGGTTCATAAATAAATAAAGAACATACGATACTTCGTCGTTTAATTGCCGCAATCCCCCAAAAAAACAAATTTGATGTTTGTTTTGTTATGATATATATATATATATATATATATATATATATATATAAAATGGTAAATTAAAAAAAAAAATGATAAATTGTAAGTAGGACTCCGTACACTAGATATTATTGGTCTCAATGGAATATTTTGTTTGTGTGTTTTAGGCAACCCGTATATTCGCGGTGAATGTGAGTCTAGTAATAAAATGACCTTTTTCCCATTTATTAATTAAATCATTAACATTGTTTTGAATTTGCAAAGTAGGGTCAAAAGTTAAAAAATTAGCTAGGCAGAAAAATAGAAACATCTTTCTGGTAAGATGCAGGAAATCTAATATAGTTCAAAATTTTATTAGACAAAGCTGTCATTATTCAAACTTTTTAAGTGTCAAAATTGATAGTAAATATAAGTCTATTATATCTAAATTTCACAAACAAATATTAAATCTTTGTATTTCGGATACTATAATCCTCTTGAAAAGATTGCATAATGACATCTTTCGATTACGTTCACTACGTTCGTTACATTTACACATACTTACCAAACAATATTGCAGATAGTTTCTCTAATGACCAATATTACAAATACGAACGAATCTTCAATAACGTCAAACGATCAAACATACGTAAATACACAAACATACTTAACAAACAAACACCAACAGATACTTTACCAACACTTAAAGAAAATTGGTTGGATATTTTGGCCAGTGTTGACATCCCTTATAATGTGAAGTTAGTACCGAGTTTAGGTCCCAAATTTTCAATTCCTGGTAAATATTTATCTATAGACAATATCATCGCTTGCATTGAAAATGCAAATTAAACAGTTTCTTAAAAATAATCCAAATTTAATTGTCACTCGCGCTGATAAAAGTAATAAAACTATTATCATGTATAAAGTTGATTATGAAAAGAAAATGATTGGTTTGTTAGAAGATGACAGCACTTATAAAAAATTACCTTTTGACCCTACTTTGCAAATTTAAAACAATGTTAATGATTTAATTAATAAATGGGAAAAAGGTCATTTTATTACTAGAAAGTTATCCAACGAATTGAAAAGGCATAACTCACATCCACCGCGAATATACGGGTTGCCCAACACAAACAAAATATTCTATTTAGACCAATAATATCTAGTGTACAGAGTCCTACTTACAATTTATCATTTTTTTTCTAAAATTTTAAGTAACATTGTTGGTAAACAACAATATAACAAGAATTCGTGAGTTTTTAAGAAATCAAACAGTTCCTACGAATTTTCAACTTTTCAGTTCAGATGTAGTATATATATATATATATATATATATATATATATATATATATATATATATATATATATATATATATATATATATTCCTACTAACTTAGCATTGGATGGAGTTGAGTTATGTCTAAATTCATGTTACTTCCAATACAAAAATAACTTTTATACACAATCATTCGGCACTGCTATGGGTTCACCCATTTCAGCAGTAGTATCTAATTTAGTAATGGAAGACTTAGAGGTAACGTGTTTAAATAAAGTAAATTTTTATATTCAATTTTATAAACTTTATGTTGTTGATTGTTTAGCTTTTATTCCAATCACTAAATCAGATACTATAACACATTTTCAATTCCTATCACCCACGATTACAATTTACACTAGAAACAGAGACAACTAACTCCATATTTTTTTAAAATATACAAATTACACACACTAACACTCGCATTGGAACAAATTGGTATATTAAGGAAACTAATTGCAATAGATACATAAACTTCAGTTCTGATACACCTTTAATATAAAAAAGTGTTGTTAATAGCCTTGTTGACCAAGGAATTAAATTATCACATCCGAAATTTCGAAAAGCAAATTTAGACAATATTAAATCTTTTTTAATTACAAATAACTTTCCAAATTCATTTTTCGAAAAGTTAATTAGGCGTAGAATTCACAATTTATATAACAACAATGCAGATCTAATATCTACTAATAACGATATTATATATGCATCACTTCCGTATATTAAGGGTTTATCGGAACGCATTAAACATGTTCGAAAGCCATACGATATTATAATTGCACACACAAACTAACACAGTAAAAAACATTTTTACACAACTTAAACCACAAATACCAAAGCAAAACCAAACACACACTATATACAAAATTAACTGTTCTAATTGTCCAGCAACTTATGTTGGTCAAACAATACTTACATCTAACAAAACCATTGACACTGCTTTATCCAAGCATGCAAAAAACACAGGACATACTTTTGATTTCGATAACACAACAATTCTTACAAAAGAGTGCAATTATAAAAAGCGTTTGGTTTTGAAATGTTATATATACAAAAAGACACTAACGCTATAAGCTCGAAAAACTGGCACTCCCAATTTAAACAAAATTTATAATAATTTATTACTGTGGTCCTGCATCTTTCTAGATTGATTTTTTCTTTTTCTTTTATTTGTTAATTTAATTTTAGTTTTATTTTAGGTTTTTTGATCGATGTTCAAACTAACTTTTTCACATAGGTTTAGTTTGAACATTGATCAAATTAGTAATTAATATTTAAGAGAACCAGACCTCTTAAAAAATACAAATCAAAACCACACATCATTAAGGTTGATGTCTGAAATTAAAAATGTGTTTGAATTGTTTTTGAACTTAATTGCAGCAATCCTTTTATATGTTGACACTGGACGTTTGACAATCGTCTCTTGTTTAGTCTCCGCAAGGTGTTAGACAGGGTATCGTCTCGTCAGTGTTCTGTTGTCAGTGGTTCGTTAGGAGTGATTGGCTCGCGCCAAGAAGTTTTGATGGCCACTACATGTAAAGGTATTTCAACAACTAAGGTTCTTGGTAATCGCTACTGACGAAGGGTAATAACCCAGAAACAATATTGTCTAGCGATCCACCAGTTAGTCTTTATGGACCTGTTTTAATTAATGTTCACTGCACCATTGAGGTGTAAGATTCGACCATCTTTCGTGTAAATTTTACATTTTGCTGTCAGATTTGACAAGACACATTTTAATATATATATATATATATATATATATATATATATATATATATATATATATATATAATTATTGTACAAATTCTCGACTGTAAATCACTTAAAATGGTACTTATCTTGTATCATGAGCAGTCAGTCGTTGAATAAAACACTTTTAGCAATATTAAAGTTTATTGCGACACCTTTTTTTGCAATAAGGTGTTTCGGAAACCCTTGTCAAGCAATAAACATTAATATGACAAATGACATTAAATAAAACCTATCGCGGTAACAAGGCCGACTTTCTATTACCCCAGTATTTACTGCAAGAACTAGGGAAAACCTTGTAAAAACCTAGTTAGGGTATTCGACCAACATTTAATTCACTACAATACAATTTAAAATCACAACGATAAAAAAAAATATATATATATATATATGATAAGATAAAAATAAATTAACCCGCAATTGTAATAATAATGATCAAAAAATTGTATTGTAATGAATGAAATATTGGACACTTGGAATTTTGTGACAATATTAATTCAATATTAATAAATCAAAATTAATATTAGAAATTAATATTAAAGCCACAAAACTCCCATTGTGAAAAGGCTAGCTAAGAGAACTAATAATAAAAATCTACTAGAATGACCAATGTTTAATTCATTAAAAAAAAAATTAACATTAAAACAAAGCAAATTTCTAAAAATGATTAAAATGAATTCAACATTGGTCAGACCTCTTAAAAAAATATACAAATCAAAACTTAAATTAATGTGCCAATATTATATATTATTACAATTGCGGGTTAATTTATTTTTATCTTATCATATATATATTTTTTTTTTATCGTTGTGATTTTAAATTGTATTGTAGTGAATTAAATGTTGGTCGAATACCCTAACTAGGTTTTTACAAGGTTTCCCCTAGTTCTTGCAGTAAATACTGGGGAATAGAAAGTCGGCCTTGTTACCGCGATAGGTTTTATTTAATGTCATTTGTCATATTAATGTTTATTGCTTGACAAGGGTTTCCGAAACACCTTATTGCAAAAAAAGGTGTCGCAATAAACTTTAATATTGCTACCATAATTATTTTACATCTTCTATTTATAATTTATATAGAAGTCCTGATGATGTGGATAATGATCCACGAAATATAGACTATTAATAAAGATATAGAATAAATCGCCCTTATTAAGACCGCAAACCCAACGGAGTGTTTCCGTAAAATAACTAATTATATATATATATATATATATATATATATATATATATATATATATATATATGTTATTTTACGGAAACACTCCGTTGGGTTTGCGGTCTTAATAAGGGCGATTTATTCTATATCTTTATTAATAGTCTATATTTCGTGGATCATTATCCACATCATCAGGACTTCTATATAAATTATAAATAGAAGATGTAAAATAATTATGGTATAACTTACTCAAATTGATACAATATAAAATTGGACATCCAATATAGGCAAAATAAAGGTCTGTTTAATTAAACTTTAATATTCAAACTAATATTATGTATTGCACAGCTGCAGTTATTTATTCCACTAGTCAAATTAACACACAATTTATAAACATTTAATATAATTTCGTCAAAATATATAAAATAATTGTCATTTTAAATTTCAATTATTTGAAACTAGATTTGGGACAAACTGTTGATGTAAGTTTTATGATTAATGGTATTGTTATGTTTTTTTATTTGCAACATTTCGTATATTGTTCTTTCTTTTTAGTTTATTTCTCGTTTTATGAGTTTATGTTTTTGAAATTTAAATGGGGGTCAATGATATTTCAATGTTTTTTAAAGCTGCGGCTTTTTTCGTACATTTTTATACTTTTATTCCGTCCTCCCTTAATTGCATCATTTAACCGATGTAACACATTTGCAATAAACAGATGTTGTTTGATATGTACAATGTAAAGTTTGGGTGCAACTTAAGTTTAACATATAGTATATTTATATGATATTATTGCATTTATGTGCGATACTACAATTATATGGTTTCAAAATATTATTGATCGTTTCTGATTTTTGACTATTTACAATTTTGTAATTTAGTTGTATTAGTTGTATTAGTCGGCGCTTTTTAGCTTTTTTGATTGCTATTGTTCTGTATTGTGGACTGGTAAATTTGGTTGCTCCACCATCACATTTATTTTATGTTGAAAAGTTACGTAAATTTAGAATTTAAATACTTGCCAGCCCAAGTAGGTTTGGTATACCATATGTTATGCAATTTACGATATTTTTTAATTATGCCCATATCTAAAAACTTTATTTAATTGTTGATTTCTTTTTCTACCGTAAATTGTATTCTTTTGTCGTAGTTGTTTTTTTGTGATGATACAGTTTTCTTGGGTAACTGATATTGCTGTCAAATAATCGTCTACATAAAATGATAGGTTTATGTTGAGATTATTTATAACATCCATTTCTAGGTCTTCTAAAAACAGCTGGGCTACGCTAACCCATTGCTAAATAATCAATTGCATATAATTTGCTATCAAATTAGAAAGAAATTGAATTAGGTTAGAATCAATAGCTGCAAGAAATTTCGTTTCGTCGTAGATTTGTATGTAATTTCATTCAATTTGTTTTTAATAACTTTTGTTTGGTGGTATAGTAATGTTATTAAGGAATGATACTTCCTGTATTCATTCTGTCGTTTTATCTTGTACATAAAATTTGACAAATCTTTATAATTAATATAATGAGTTTATAAATGTTTTTTAGATTCTGAAGAAGGACAACATTGATATCGAAACGATCGACAATTTACATGAAAATTCAATTTAATGCCAAATAATCCCAAAAAACGCACAACATAGAATAAAAATATAATAATTTTGGAAGCTATTTTAAACAATTGACAACATTTTTCCAATTTTTAATCGTTTATATGTTTCTAATAACCGACCCAAAATTGAAAATTTCTTCTTTCTGCGTGCTTCGCTTTGTTGGCAGTCAGTGCATGTTGAGCATTTTCATATTTGTAGTGCTAAATTAAACGTGCTGTCGACAATTCAAAAAGGTTTAAAACCATCTGAAGTTCTCGTTGTATCAAAAATGTATTTACAAAACCAATTTTCCTTGCTTCTTTTCCTATCATAATTTGGTTTATGGCCGCGCTTAAATCCATTATTTACAAACGAATTAGTGAAATATATGAAACGCTGATTTACATAGGTTTCATGTAATGAAGATTACAGTTTGAAAATTATCCAATCAATAATTTATAGGAAGGAGTATTTATACACAACTTACAATGTATTATTCACACGGAACGACTTTTAGTACTACGTATTCTTTTGTCATATCAATGTAGACATAAAATAATTGTTATGGTTGTAAATAAAAACATTTATAAAATATGCCTTACTCACTTTGATAGTGCAATAAATACTATATTAATTTAAGTTTAAATAAATCAGCCGATATAACCAAAGATAGATTAACTACTGAAGTATTAATACTAAAATAGTGAATTTGTCAATTCTAGACGCGTAAGTTTGGTACTAACAGCATCACTTGTTTTATTGAACAACTGTAAATTTGTGCATTGAACCATTTAATATAATTTGTGCTTATAACAAGATAACAATAAATAATTCTGTAAAGTCGTTATTTCGTTCAAATACCTAATAAAAATGCAGTCTTTTACTGATATTTCATACGAAAATTCTTAATTTATTCTATAATTAAAGCTCATGAAAGGCCAGACATGCGCTGTCGCAAATAGATCCAGGATGCATTGAATCTCACAATCCTACGTGAAAACGGGAAGCGGGTGGACGCCGCTTCACTCCACGCAGTACAACTGCGCGGTAGATGAACGCCGTACACACCAGCGGGGAAGGCCTTACTTGCGAATACATAGATATAGATATTAGCTCTAGTTAACCAACGCATGAAATCAAATTCTCAGGAGAGGAGCTAAATATATTTATATTTCTTAAGTGGCTGCCCGCGCCGCCCATATAGCCCGCTTTCCGTTTTCAGGTCGGAGTTAGTAAAATACGTCTATTACATGATCGTGTATTTTTTTTAAATGATAATTGTGTACAGTGGAACAATATTGTATGTATGTGTTACGCATACGATTCAGATGAAACAAATATTACAAGCTGGTTAAAGGAATATTTTTTTCATTAATAATACTTGAATAGTGCATATATAATACTTGAATATGCATATAAAAAGCGTATAAAAGATATACATATTTAGTACTTAAGACATAGCTTCAATTACTAATAAATATAACTATACCCATACACCCATGTGCGTGTTGCAAGAATCGTCTCATCATAATTCGTAAACATCTCTGCCGTTAGCTCGATTGGTGCAACGTTTGGACTGGCCTTCTCTGCACCTCTGGGGACTACAGTACATGTTATAGCCAGGAATTATGTGAACCCTGACGTCTCCGGAGGGTCTAATACCCTCAGGTCGTTGCCTGCGCGAAAAAGTAACGGTAGTCTTGCAACAGCAATAATGGAACAAGTTAACATATGCGTCGCGAAAATGTCGATTAGTTATACAGTACAAAATACTATTAATGCAAGATTTACTAATCGCTAGCCATGCCAAATTATAAAATAATCTATCCGGAATAGTTCTCGCTGTTCCAATCGCTAGTACCACACCAAATGGTAACCAAAATACAACGAAAAGTATAAAACTATACATGTTTGTATGCATCAATGAATAATCCCAGCCGAATGTCACCGGTGGTTTAAAACTAGGTCTAGATTTTGCCATGTGCACTTGATAACTAGTTCGTACGTAACAGAAAAACGTAAAGCTTATTGGCATAAATACAAAGACTACACCTACTATTGCTTGATAATGTATCAAACCTGGGTACTTTCTCGTGCAGTAGTCGAATGATAAATCTGTCGTAAATTGCAGACCCGACGTAATGGCACAAACACTCCAGAACGCCAGCAATATCGCAGTTATTCTTGTCGGGGTTAAAATGTCGTAGGAAGTTAGAGTACAGCACAGTCTTGCATAATTTTCAGCAGCTATTGCTGCCAATGATAGCACGGTCACCAAGAAACAAAGCGCTGCCAGAAACCACTGGAATCTGCACACGGAAAGGTTATCCCTAATACCGGCTAATATGACAACTGCTGAAGTTGGAACAACCAATCCTGACACTAAAAGGTCGGCCAAGGCAACGTTAACAACGAATGTGTTACCTGAAATCAAAAATACATTTTATGAGTAATATTTAGTTTGTGTGAAATATACATAAACATAAAGTTTTATTCATATTAAATTATTGGAAACGCATTGTTTTATAACGTGGAATTGAAAATTGAACATAATTTATTACCTATGTTCGGCATTATATATATTATTGTTTGCTACTGTTCAAATTTTGTAGATTTATTGTGTATAAGCTTCAAACATGCGGGAATGAGTAAAGTAGAGAACAATGGATAAAGTACAAACATTTAATGCCGGACAATGTGCTGCTATGGGCAAAACCATTTGGATTTATGCAAATAACGAAAATAAAAAACTAAAACTAAAATAATGCTAGAAAGAGAAAAGACAAACCGTCGTAACGCTTAACGTGCCAAACTGAAAGAACTTGAGGATACACATTTTATAATTGGCATGTGGTTGTATGTGTAACGATAAAGAGATATATAAATGGGACGTAAAGAGTGAAATACATAATTTAAATGAAATCGTTATTTCAGGACGCGTAACTACATCTGTAATGTCTTACGATCGATACTCTCTTTAGTTCCTCCATTGACTGAGAGGGATTGTAAAGCTTTCAAAGAGCAGGCTGCAAAGTTGCCAAATATTGCACTCTTAGGCAATTATGCACATAACCTAATGCTCTGTATTAGGTTATTATTCTATTATTATCTTAAACATGGCTATTTTGGTGATAGCTGTTTTTCGTTGGGCGGCCTATTATAATTAAATGAAGCTTGCTGCTAGTGTGATTCACTAGATCTAGTTGTTTGCTTGGTTGTAGATTTCTTGTGTTGAGTAAATTTTTAAAGATTAATTAATGATTACTAAAATATGTAATATTCATCTTCTCATGTTTCGAAGTATCCTTATTAAATGTATTACATAACTTTGCCGTTTTCATTGTTTATATCATTTATATGCCCAGAAACATAGTGTCACCAACCATTCTCTGAGATATGGGAGTGGTCGTTGCTCAATGTCTTCTTCGAATGCTCGCGCCTGACGTTGGGCGTCAAGGTGGCACCGACGCAGTTGTAGTTGACGTTGGTTTAGGATTTGGGATTGAAATAATACACAGGGCTGACTTAGGCCTCAACCTGCCTTCTCCTGACCCGGGTTGTTTGGACAACTCAGGCCTCAATCTGCCTAGACTTGGCTAAGATAATATTTATACCAGGCCGTTCGCAGCCCATGAACGGTGCCGTGCTATGATTGGCCAGCGCTTACGAGTGGTTGGACTAATTACATGAATTTATTTCGGAGTGGGCGGGGCATAGCGTCGGCAGGACAAATGTATTTCTTTAATCCGATGTACGGTTTTCAACTAAGAACCATACTGCCGAACGCGAAACCAGCTATAAATCCTTAATGGAGCACACCAACATAGCTGCGTGGAATGGCGTGCTACAAAAGATATCAGAGCTAAAGGAATTCCTCCAAACAATCGACATTGAAGTCATGCTCGTAAGCGAAACATGTCTGCGCGCTGGAGACCGGTTGACGGTTCCCAACTATATCACCTTAGGAACTGATCGAAGAACAGGAAAGGGAGGAGGAACAGCCATCCTGGACAAAAATGATCTAAAATTCGAAAAACTCACCACTGTCGCGACCACAGCCCTCGAAACAACTACCATCTAATTAACCGCCAGGGAACAAAGGGAAATAAAAATCATTTCGTCTTACCACCCGCTGACGATAAAGTTCAACGTCAGTAAATATGAAGACATATTCAGCGATGATGATCCGGTTCTGATGGCTGGAGACCTAAAGTCTTTTTGGTCGTGTCGTACGGCGAACGACTTTGGAAGGGGGTTATACAATTTCCTCCAAAGATCGGACGTCGTGGTATACCATCCTCCAGGACCAACATACTTTCGAAATAGATCCAGGTCGGACATCCTTGACATAGCGCTGATGAGGAACTTCTCGTACCAAGTCGAAGTTTACAATATTGCCGATCTAATTTCCGACCACAACCCAATTCTTATAAAAATTGGAGAAAACCCTGTGAAACTTGGCGGTGAAACGAGGAAGAGAGTTGACTGGGAAGCCTATCGCAGATATTGCGAAGAGGAAATCTCAGTCAAAAGAATAGAGACAAACCAGGAACTGGATGCTGCAGTGATAGATTTAACGTCCAAAATCTCGACAGCACTATCAAAGGCCACCACCACCACGTCCTTTACACCTGGTGGGTGTTTACCGCCGGAAATCCAAATGCAAGGGAACGAAGAACTGCCAAGAAAAAAGCTAACAGGACAATGGACTGTTTCGAGAATGGATGTCGACATCGACGACGAGACGAAGGATTTGTCCGATGTGATGAACAGGTTCAAGCGGGTCAATGTATCGATGTCACCAATGCGAAGCGTTTGGCGAAAATGGCGATTTTCCGATGAATTCATCACTTTCATGCGGCTCCTGGTCTATCACAAGAACGGAAAAACAACCATCGACACTGCGTGGGCTGATCTGGCCAAATGGCGGATACGACGAACACACCCCACCGCAACACCGAGCTCAACGATACCGATGAAAAAGCGCGCCGAAGTATCTCCATCGCCATCATCCTCCAGCGACAGGCTACATCCACCCGAGGTAGTTTGCAAGGAGAAAACCAGTATCGCCAAGACAATCTAAGACAAAACTTGCTAACAGTTACGATTCTCTTGCAGAATCTGAAGCCAAAGAGACGAAACAAGTTACGACGAAGCCGCTAATCCCGCCGATATTCCTTCACAAGAAGGAAAATAGGTCGGATATCTTGGCGGTACTAACCGAGAAGAAGCTGCCGTTCGAGAAAGCGAAGAACATCGCTGACGGCATACACTTCACAACATCGACCGCCGGGTCCTTTAGAGGGATGGCCAAATACTTCAACGACACCGGACTTCCGTACCACACATTCATCTTGCCGGAGGAGAAGCCGCTGAAGATGGTTCTCGGCGGCTTGTTCATGGAATTCGCCGAAGGCGAAATTAAATCCGCCATCGTGAAGGACGGGTACGAGGTGCTGGCCGTAATGCGGTTCCGCCGGGGCCCGGAAAGGACGCCAATCCTAATCATCATGGTTCAGCTGCGGAAGAGCTCTGATGCCAACAGGATCTCCATGCCGGAAGACGGCCGTCGGCCAGTGTTACCGCTGGCAGTTGTACGGCCACGCGCAGATGATATGCCGAGCGTGGCCGAAGTGCGTGAAGTGTGCTGACGGTCACCCGTCCAGCACTTGCAGCAAGCCTCGCGCCGAGCCGCTAACAACGGCCGACCTCACCCGGCCAGTTACAAGGGGTGCGAGCACAACTGTGCGAGCGGCTAAGGCATTCGTGGCCGACACAACTCCGATAAGAGCTGTTCGATGCGGTATAAGCTACGCACAAAGCGTGCGTAGGATCACCGCGAAAGTGATGGAACCCACGGCAAACCTTACGGTCGGCAACGCCGTATCGCAGAATGAAGCCGCGATCCAACCCGCCGTCAACAGCACGACGACAACCGTCACCGCCCTGCTGGGCTTGCTCGGACAAGTGAACTAGCAAATGCTGGTCCCGGTAGTGGCAAAGTCGTTGAAGCTCTCAACGCTGCCATCACCGGCGCGGAGATACTCGCCTGAATCCCTTCAAGACATCGTAGTGCTCTTCAAGATGCAAGGATAAGAAGACCAGGAAACCAAGACGACAGGACGGTGAAGTATCGTTCAAATAAATATCACGCGGAAAAACTAACGAGTTTTCTGTTCTTTTGCAGCTGAACTATGGTCTGCAGTTTCGGTGTCGGTACGCGGTCGTGCCGGTACATGGAAACAGCAGATCGTTTACCCGGACAAAGTTTTCCATGTTTTCCTTGTCTGTAAAGTGAATACCGAGTAATTATCAGTTCATCAAACACACCTACAGCGCTTAAAAGATGTCATAAGCGACACATTTAGTAATTGTCTAAAAGTGTCTAATTATCTAAATGGTAGACCAGGCGTCACTGGATTTGTATATACAAACAACTGTGATATTATTTGTCATATGAGTAAGTAATGATTGCCAGTTGACTATTAACTTGATATTCTAAATGATTTATACAATAATTTAATCGCACCGTTAGCTATTGGTTATACAGCCACAAGGAATGGAAATTCTTTATTGTGACTAGTTACAAAGTGATGAGTAACGAAAATAAATCTATTTAAGCTGCTGAAAAGCAGAAAATTATAATTAGTATGGCATGTAACCCACAGAATAAATAACATGACTAAATTCCAATTCTTTAGCCATTTTTAAACTGACAGAACGAATCTATGGACCATTAACGGATATCAACGGTATATGCATTCCATAAATAGCAAATGAAAATTTTATTAATACTATCACAGTTCTGAAGTGATATTTTCTTCTAACAACAGCCCACTTACTGTAACAGCCTATAACTAAGAAATACATAATAAGGGGTTGGTATGTCAATATTAATCCACTGGCGAGGCAATTCTATAGCTCAGCACCTTGTTAGGTACGTTTTCAAACGTTTTCGCGCATTCTCCACCTGTATTTTAATAATTTGCCGATTGATACATTCTACGCCGTCTTATGGAAAATATTCGCTTCCGCGCTGCAGGTAACGGAAGTGGGAAAAAATCTGTTGGACGCGTGAGGTGAAGAGTCGTTCTTTCGGTGCAATACCTTAGTGCTGTGCACTTGTCTTTCAAGAGTCTTTGTTAACTATTGGAATAGTGGTGTAATTTATGGCCGTTAGTTAGCCAAAATTACGTGGGAGTTGTGCCCACGATTTATTGAAGTTATGGGCGCACCGCGTGTGTAAGTTATCACGTTGCAAATACATCGATCCACATCGATCAAGGTATGTTCCGCATTTATATTTATCGTAGCGTTTCATCTTCGTTACATTTCTGTGCTATTTTTGGACGCGATATTTATGCGTGAATTTCCTTCTTTAAGGTTTTTTCCTGGTTATTTGTTGTGTCGCTCCATCTTAATAGTGGGTTTTCCTTGTGAACGGAGTCCACCGTCTAATGTCCTGTTGTTACGAGTAGCGAGAATTAATCCCGATCGCAGTACGTGCTCCGCCTACAAGTGCATCCTGTGTTCATAGCATCGTGGCGTCGAAGATCCATCCTCAGACGCTAGTCGTCCTGTCCAGCCGCTGTGCGCGTGTATCCGAGTATCGAAGTCCGGTCGCTCATCGTGAAGCTCCGCTGTCATACGTTTAATTCTTCTGCGTTTACTTAACTAATTTTCATTTACTGTAGCCGTTTAATAAAAAAAAACCTTTATTTAGCATTTCTGTCTCTAATGTTACATCGTGTATTTTTATTTTTATTCCTCCACTCCTCGTTCTCTCCACTTCACTCCATCTCTTCCACCTTCTCTTCGTTTTGTCCGCTACCTCCCTCTCCAGCCCTCGACTGCTCACCTTTCCTGTAACATGTCAATTTTGTCATTCAATTTCTCTCCTTTTCCTACCCTCGGCCCTCCTCCTTTTTAACTCCCCTAATATCTGTATCCCTTCCCCATCCTCTGCCAATGCCTTCCTTCAATATCTGCCCTCCCGCTCCTCCTCCTTGCTCCACCCCATTTCTTCGCACTCCTCCCACCAATGCTTCCATTCATCTATTCCCTTCCCGCATGCTTCACATCTTCTGTATTCTTCCCCCATCCAATATTTATTTGCCTTCTCCTCGTTCCCGCATCTATATCTTGCTATTAACTTCTCTTCATCCGCCGTTTTACCTGCACCCAAATACCTTGGCCTCCTCCCGAGTGTCTGTATTGTACTGTACCTTCCATTGTACCTTGCCTCCCGTATCTTCCATTCTCTTTCCTGCGCTTCCCCCTGTTTCCACCTCTCTACCACCTCCCTTTCCACCTGTCTCCCGTTTAATATTACGTTTAATATATTTCATTTAACTGCTTTATTTTGTGTCATTCAAATTTAAATTATTTTTGCTTTGAAAGACCAGACTTTGAACGATCAAGTAATCTTTAATTTGGTTGTTTATTTAATTGAAAGAATTAAAGAAAATAAGTGCAAATGAGATGGAAAGGAGAGGCGATTGAGCAGGTGAAGGAGTCGCCCTACCTAGGATATGTGATGAGCGAAGGCAACGGCAATGATGGACACATAAGACACATATGTAAGAAGGCGAAGAAGGCGGAGGAGGGATTGAGGGTCAGTTTGTGGGGACAGAGGAAAGGGAAATTCGAGAAGTCAATGAGGATATGGAATGTATGTGTCAGGGGTTTACTGATGTACGGAGTAGAAATATGGGGGTGAAGGAACAGAAAATGATAGAGAAGGTTCACATAGGGCAACTGAAAAGGGCGTTATACTATATAGTCAGACAAGAGACGGGGACTGAGGGGATGGTCACAGGTGGAAGCACAGGAGAGAGAAGGGGAAATAAGGAATGCACGATACAAGGAGCTACAGGTGTGCAGGAGGAGGCCAATATACCTAGGAGGAAGCAAGACAACAGAAGAGGAAAAGGTGAAATTGGGCTAAGTTTTCTAGAGCAGTTAAAGGGGAAGAGAGAGGAGGGCATGAGAAGGAGGGAGGTAGAAAGAAAGTACAGATAATTATGTTACAGATAAGGCGCTCAGGCGGGAGTTGGAAGAAAGATGGGAGAGGACAGGAAGGAGCCGATGGGAGGAGGTGAGAAGGAGCCGAAGGAGACCAGGAGACCAGTAAGGAGGAGGAGAGAGACAAGAGTTCAATAGAGAAGCTGAATTTGTAAATATATTTATATACATCATATTATATGTACATTTGTAAGAGGTATGCCAAATAAAGGTTGTTATATTATTATATCCATTATATACCTGAGCTGAAAGTTATAATTCCTTATAGATTTTGGGTTACTGAATTCAAAAAAAAAAAAACGAAAAAAATTCATCACGTCACGTTTAAGATATAAAATTAATAACAATACATGATTAATTCCTAAAACTATCAAACAACAAATTAAAAACTGAGTTATTATATTTTGGTTTTTGATACTGTTCTGGATCAGTTTCTCTTAAAACAGATCAGCAGTAATCCCCTAACATATTTTCATCCCAAAAACCTGCCTATCTTCGAAAACCTTCATATCTTGATGAAACCGCTCGCCCTGTTCATCACACATGTTGCCCAAGTTTTCAGGAAAGAAGTCCAAATGTGACTTAAGGAAATGTATTTTCATCAACATATTTACACCCTGGTGATAATTGCGCAATAATTCGGAGACAATTTCTTGACATATGGCATGCAAGCATGGGTGACAAAAAGTTTGTATGTAAGTATTAGCGCCATCCAGGCGTCAATGCCCCCACACACTACAAACTATGCGACTAATGCGTTGTATAACAACTAGTTTGTAACTATAGGGTATAATTAAGCGCACAATTTCCTTTAAGGAAAGGTTAAAATAAACGTGGCGACACTCGGTGATACAAACGAGGTGCGATTCTATATTAATCTCATATTTGTTGTAATAATTTTTGAAGCGTTTTCTATTTAATGAAATGATTTACTTTATATGCTACTATACTCGTTTGTTTAATAGCTAATAAACAAACTAACAGTAGCGTGTGTTGGAAATCCTTTTATTTTTCAGCTTCTGCTCTTCCTACTTCTAATAACAAATACGAATCGTACCTAGCTGTACTAATTAGTGAGAGCTATTGTGAATAAAACTAATTACAATAAGTTCCCTTCTAATTTGGAAAGTAATATCTCAACCGTGCATGTTGATTTCAATAGGTCGAAAACGTTACGAGGTATTGAAGAAGTAAAACCAAAAACCAGCAGTGGTCCGCACTGAACTTTCTCATAACGGGTGTTTTTTTTTAATTTGGCGTCGAAGTTAGCCATGAATGTTTAACTGTGAACGAACCACAATTTTGTGCATACACTGTCACGTTTTCTTTTTCCCATTGTAGGATTTTGTTTAGTCCCGAGATTTGGTGAGTGTGAATGTCCTTTTATTTACGTCCATTTGGTTCCGTTTGTTTGCTGAACCACTCAAAATTTTTTTTGTCAGAAAAATTCGAATGTGCGGTGATATATTTTCCCGCGCGAGGTCCGTGAAAGCGTACGCCCGCTAGTCTTCTGGGCAATTGTGTATTTTTCGCGTGACTTGGGCAAGGCGAAGATGTCGTGGTCATCGGGCGCGAGTGAGGAATCGCTGGCCTGGCGCAGGAAAATTTTGGGGGAGTTACGACGAGCCGCTGCACGAGTAAAGACGAGATTTTTAACTACGTTTGGATAACGGTCGTCGAATTAAAAATGTCCAACACGTGGTGTTAACGTTAGGTCGCCGGTTTAAAACGAGCCAAGATCTACGACAGAATTTTTGGAGTTACGCCTTCATGGGTGAAAACTCTGGGTAAAAAGTTCATCCGAAAATGTTTTATTGTGGTTTTCATCGGAGTATGTCCCGAATATATTAGTGTATGATCTGCTGCTAGTTATTCTTGCGAGACTGCGGATATTTAAAGAGAATTCGGAGTTGGTAGTTAAAATCTTGCGTGAGGCAATTCGACTGAAGATATGTCTTTAAAGGAAGTCACGGAAAGAAGTTGGATGCCGTCGTCTGTCCGTGAAAATACCGCGTGGGACTGAAAAGCCGCCGTGGTCGAGGCGAGCGATTCCCGACGCCCCGTGAAAATTGGACTACTGTGTCGTGAGTTGATTTTAAATGTTTACGTTAGCGAGAATTAACATTTGTTTTCCTCTAGAGAATGTTATCATACGTATTAGCTGAAACGAACGGCGTTCAATAGTTTTGCTGCCTTGCACTGACGAATAGCCGATGTTTTAGTTGTATGTCACATTATTTAGAGTTTCATGCGTTTTTTTTTTTAACGAAGAATAATTTTCAATTGTTATCCATATTGTTTACAACATAGTTATAAGAGCACATGCGAGCAACAATTTCTCCATACTTACCCGCGGAGGTCGTATGTTCTTTTTTTTATTTAGTATTTTATTATTTATTTAGCAGTAATTTATCGATAATCACTGACCCGTGGTTTGACATATAATTGAGAGGAGAAATTGTAGGCTTTGAACGCGCGTCACTTGTCTAGTTGCCGATACGGTAGGCGAAATATTTACCAGCTGGTCAATAAAACAAGCCGCAACACGTATCTCTTCACATGCCAATATATTTTCGGTGTACAGATCTGTTGTGAACAGAGAATATTATGTATATATATTTTTTGTGGTATATTGGTTGGGTAAATATATGTATTCAATTTGAAGGATGCTGGTAATTTAGTCGAGTGTACAGTATAGTACAGTTTGGCCTTAAGTGGAGCCCCTTAAGCGCCATAAATAAATATTGTGGATTGGCGGACCGACCATATGTCTGGAGGGCTCACTACCTCCAGTTTGTTTCAAATAGTGAGTGGCGCCCCAAAATAAAAAGCCCACGGCAGTCCTCCCCTGGAGCTGCTCATGACCCGCTGTATCAATACGAACCGCCCAATCCGATCTATTACGATATCGTTGCCATATCCATCTTGTCTCTCGGTGTTAAAGGCAACGACACACAACCGCAGCGTAGCAACACTCAAACGTCACTTAAGTAACAACTTTTGACAATTAAAAGGTTAGACTGGTTAGATATAGGTTAAGATGTCAAATTAATAATGATGGTTCGTTCGCAGTTAAACAATCACGGCCAGCTTTGACGCCAAATTTTAAAAATCACCGGTTACTTATTTATACTTCAATTTTCGAATGAACTTTCCAAATAAAAGTTCTATAAAATCTTTAACTTTCATATGAATATATATATATATATATTTTTTGATAACTCGTATAATTTTCCAAATATGCAAAACGGCGATATGAGTAAAGCATCACTTCCCGTTGAGATATTGCGTTAAAATATGACGTTTTCTTCTTCCTACAAATATTAAGTTTAAAGTTTCATGGTGTTAGCTTTAATACTTTGGATGCTAGAGCGCACACAGACACACACACACACACACACACACAGAGAGAGAGAGAGAGAGAGAGAGCGAGAGAGAGATGTTATTCCGAAAATAGTGCGAATAGGATTAGTGAAGGCCGCTAAAATTTCGAGTGCAAAAGGTTTCATGATCAATATACTCCCTTATATGCCGTATGTCCCCAGATTGAGTTTACAATAGGTATGATTGACCAAAAATTTTCGAATTGGAATTTCATATTTTAGGGTTCCACCCTGCTTCGTCTGAAACTTATTTTTAGTTTACTTTACTACCTTTTCCGTTCGCAGTACGTCAAAGTGTTACTAAGAAAAGTTGTTCAGAATGTAAAACTATGGCGTTATGTTTTCAGAAAAACTAAAAATATAAGAAATTTTTAATTAAATTATTAAAAAAAAACAACTATTAAGTTATTCTATTAACCGTCCACCTTTGTCGTTTCATAAATCAATCCGCCGGCGCAATTCCTTAACTAACGATAACTTTTCCATGTCCCTAACACTGTACTAAATATATTTTCTGTTCTAACGTTAGCATTTAATTGTAAAAATATTATTACTTCGCAAAGAAAATCAGTATGACGACCCACGTCATACTACAATAAATACTTGACATGTAATCGATGGTTTTTGTTTTTGTAATTATTAAGCCACATCATGTTATCATTGCTGTTTCAATTGCAATACTAACCAATACTGGATTTTATCAAAGTGGGCCGATCATTGTGAAAATATTGCACAGCGTCAAAACTTTACATTAAGTAGTTTACCTAGAACTAAAATAGTGCTTGCCCAACTATGAAGGTCTACTTAATTTAAAATTCGAAAGTAAACTAACAATAAGTTTCAGACCAAGCAGGGTAGAATCCCAAGTCATGAAATTCCAATTCGAAAAATTTTGGTGAATCGTACCTATTGTAAACTCAATCGGGGGCATATGGTATAAAGTATAAGAAAGAAAAAAACATATTCATTTTAAACACAACTTTTATTTCAAAAGTTGTTTCGAAAAATGTACCATTTCCTGAAAGTCGTATTTGAAAATTACTATACACAACTCACCTACGGGGATACTATTCAGGGGCGAGCGATACATGTTTCCGCATTTTGACGTGAATGCAGTGCGCGCGCTGCCGCAGTTGCCGTGGCTGTCATATTTAAGTAACATATGACAGCGTGAATAAAGAAATAAGAAAGTTCAATGAAGGACACCTTTATCGAACTTTTTCTAGCCCATCGAGGTTTCACAATGTAACAACTTGGATTCTTTATTGTTTCTCGTCATCGTAAATAATGATCTCAAGCTTTGTGCCCAAGTAAAGCTATTGATGATAGTATCTCTGCAGCAGCACTTGAACATATTAATGTCTTGGTGCTCCAGAAACAATTTAAATATGTACTTTAGTTTTTGAGATTCTCTCGCAAATTTCGCTTTGCTTCAACTTTGTTCATCTATTAACCAATTACGTGTCACTTTCGAAGCTTACTTTCGGTGAGTACCTATTGCATCTGGTGTAATAAATCGTTGGCACTTATGATCAGAAACGCCAGAATTTTAATTAGTTCTTTGATGCGCCGAAACTGATCAAGGAAATGAATTCGTTGTACCTCAGTGCCCTTCCCGTTTACGCAATACGTTCGAACAAACATGATATTTTTTATTCAGGAATTTTAATAACTCATGCGAGAGAGAGAGAGAGAGAGTTTTAAGTTTTTTAGTTTTAGTGATTTAGTTTGTGCTTAGTTGATAACATTTTTATGTGTATATTTATTTTATCCTAAAATTGGATTGTAATCTATAGGGTAGTAAATACATAGTATTATTATTATTATTTTAGAGTTTAGCCACAGCATTTGAGCGAGCAAAACGTGGTTCTTGGAGCTCCGTTGAATGTTTTGTTGCATTTTGACTGCATTTTTCTGCGGGGTTAAATAATCTAGTACAATCTTTATCAGGTATATTTTAAATTGCTAGCCCTAGCGCAAAACCTCACCGACTGTAAATCTTACTTACCTCCCTTATTGTTTAAATAACTATTTCTGCACTTACGTGATTAAAACTGGAGCTGGGAGAACTTGACAAAATCTCACCCACTAAAATCCTACTCTATTTAAAGAGAATGGGTATGGAGGGTGAACTATAATTAGTTGTGAGCCACAATAGACCCTTGCGGACGCAGTGGAGGGGCGACAATCGCCCCACTCAATTATAACTAACTAACTACGTGATTGCAATAACCATGTGGTTGCCAGAAATAACTACTGGAGTTTATGTTAAATTACCTCGCTTTCGAAGGTAGTCCTCAATCATGACGGCACTTATCATGAACACATTTCCAATGCTGCCAACTGCAGCAAGAGATGCCAGGAGCAACAGTCTACCTACGCGTGACCAATCCGAGCTCAGTGTTACAGGGGATACGGATTCCATTCCTAAATTCACTTCTGTCGAGTTGGATATCATGACTTCACTATTCCTGTTGGCAAAAAAACATTTGCTTCATAAAATTGCACATTGTAAACATTATGGACTGCAAAACAGTTCCAAAGATACTTATCTTGTATCGTAGTCAGTCTGTGTATGAAATACTGTCAGCAATATTACATTTAGTTGCAATAAACTTTCATATTGCTAAGTATTCCACCGACTGACTGTTCAGAACACAAGATAAAAGAGTATAAAAGTAAACTTTAGAAAAATGTAAAATTTACACGAAAGATGGTCTATATATATATATATATAATATATATAACTTGTGAGAACGTAGCGATCGTACAATTAGATAATTTAATAAAATTCTTGGGGATGACGATCAACAGGCTTCTACTTATTAAACGAAACTCATTTGTTTTAATTCAATATTTCGCAATATTATTTATTGCTTCTTCAGGAATAACTAAAAAATGACATCTGACATACATGTAACATTTAAAAAAGATACTTACAACTAGAGGAATAAAACAAGGTCGAAAACAAATTATAAAGATAAGGTGCTAAGGCTCTGAATATTAATGGAAATAAATATAAATTTTGATGGTAAATGACAATTTTTAAAAATTTCGACGTGAACGATGTCTAAATATGAAAACTGAAACCTTAGAAACGAGTACAACGTAAAAATGTTACTGTTCGTGTTGTATAACGAACTCACTAAATAAATTAAATTCATAACTCAATCAAAAACTATAAGAAAACCAACTAAATATACTACAAATAACTACAAACTCAAAATGTAAGAATAAATGGTACTAAGTTTTTGAATATCTGAACGAGAATTTATAGAATTTATATTTTTATTGATATGAACCATCTCTAAAAACATCCTGCTATTATAATTTTTCTCTTCGGCCAAAACAGTAGTACTATTAAAGTCAAATTGATGCTTGAAATTAAAACAATGTTGAGATAAAGCATAATTTAACTTCGCTATCCTAACGTCACTCTTATGTTGTATTAAACGAGAGTTTAACCACTGACTAGTCTGGCCAATATAACATTTATCACAATCTATGAATGGAGTTTTATATATAACATTAAACTTTTGGAGAAGAGGAATTTTATCTTTCAGTTTTGAAAATAATTATCTAAAGATATGATGTTGTATTGTCCTATTTTGATGTTAGCATTTTTACAAATACTGATAATTCTATTTGTTAAATCTTTTATGTGCGGTAACTTTTTATAAATGATTACATTTTCTGTAGAGATAGGAACAACTTGTGAAGAAGAATTATAAATTAATTTGTTAGCGAATGATTTAGGGTAACCGTTATTGATAAAAATATCAGAGAGAATTTTTTAATTTTTATTAAGAAATATGGGATCACTAATTCTAACCACTCTATTCTTCATCGCCTTAACAATATCAACTTTCTGATGAATAGAATAATTGGAATAAAAATTTATATATCTTCCCGAAGAAGTAGGCTTTTGATACCAATCAATCATAATTTTGTTATCACTATTTCTTATAATTTTGGTGTCTAAAAAAGGAACAGAGCGATCAGTTTCTTCCTCAACAGTAAATTGAATACTACTATATACAGAATTGAAAGTTGATAATATTTCATTTATTTTATTAAAGGGCACCGCACAAATAATATCATCAACATATTTAAAAATAAAGGGAAGTTTGAAAGATAATTTTGGCAAAAAATTATCTAATACAAAGTCCATCGTAATTAGGGCAATTATTGGACTTAATGGTGATCCCATAGGGGTACCAAAAATGTGTTTATAAAATTTATCTTGAAATGAAAAATAGCAATTATCAAATATAAATTTAATTAAAGTAATGAAAGACGATAAAGTGAAACCACAAAAATCACTGATAAGTAACCATTTATCTTCAATTATACGAACAACCAAGTTTAAAGGAATATTAGTAAATAAAGAAACTACATCCATTGAAATTAAAACAAAATTTTGAGGGAGTTGGGTATCTCTAATATCTTTAACAAAAGTGAAAGAGTCCTTAGTATTATAAGTAGTACGACAAGCAAGCGAGGTAGTTAAAATATCCTTATATCCTTAATATCATTCGCTAACAAATTAATTTATAATTCTTCTTCACAAGTTGTTCCTATCTCTACAGAAAATGTAATCATTTATAAAAAGTTACCGCACATAAAAGATTTAACAAACAGAATTATCAGTATTTGTAAAAATGCTAACATCAAAATAGGACAATACAACATCATATCTTTAGATAGATTATTTTCAAAACTGAAAGATAAAATTCCTCTTCTCCAAAAGTCTAATGTTATATATAAAATTCCATGTATAGATTGTGATAAATGTTATATTGGCCAGACTAGTCAGTGGTTAAACTCTCGTTTAATACAACATAAGAGTGACGTTAGGCTAGCGAAGTTAAATTATGCTTTATCTAAACATTGTTTTAATTTCAAGCATCAATTTGACTTTAATAGTACTACTGTTTTGGCCGAAGAGAAAAATTATAATAGCAGGATGTTTTTAGAGATGGTTCATATCAATAAAAATATAAATTCTATAAATTCTCGTTCAGATATTCAAAAACTTAGTACCATTTATTCTTACATTTTGAGTTTGTAGTTATTTGTAGTTAGTTGGTTTTCTTATAGTTTTTGATTGAGTTATGAATTTAATTTATTTAGTGAGTTCGTTATACAACACGAACAGTAACATTTTTACGTTGTACTCGTTTCATATTTAGACATCGTTCACGTCGAAATTTTTAAAAATTGTCATTTACCATCAAAATTTATATTTATTTCCATTAATATTCAGAGCCTTAGCACCTTATCTTTATAATTTGTTTTCGACCTGGTTTTATTCCTCTAGTTGTAAGTATCTTTTTTAATTGTTACATGTATGTCAGATGTCATTTTTTAGTTATTCCTGAAGAAGCAATAAATAATCTTGCGAAATATTGAATTAAAACAAATGAGTTTCTTTTAATAAGTAGAAGCCTGTTGATCGTCATCCCCAAGAATTTTATTAAATTATATATATATATATATATATATATATATATATATATGTTGGTGCGTAAGTTCTCGCGGCTGAAATCTGCGCTTCTTGGTTCTCGGGTTGTTAACCGCGTTGTGGAAATGTTCCCCGAAGGGTCGCTTCGACGTTTCGGCAGAGTCCCATCTGCCATCTTCAGGAAGCTCTTCTAGGTCTCGCTGACTTAGAAGAACTGACGTTCGGAGTTACTCGTAGATCCTTATGTACCGGTATGTCGTTGGGGTTGACTACGCTCGACTGCTTCTTACTTCGGCTTCTGGTTAATGGACCTTGGTGTGGTGGGCGTGCGATGAACTGTGGCGGTTCCTGTGGCGCTGTCCTCTGAATACTGGTTGTACTGTATTGTTGAAATACTGGTCTCCATGTTGCAGGCAATCTTTGGGCATCATCTCGTGTGTTGAGGATTTCTTTCCGTTTCTCTATTTCTATTGCTTCCCGTATTATCCTGCTGGTGAACTGTTTGATGCTAGCTATTGCCCTTGTATTGTCGAAGTCGATGCTATGTCCCGTGTCTAAGAAATGGCTAGCCAATGACGACGACGAATCTCTTTGTTTTACGGCGCGAATGTGCTCTTGTTTGCGGACTTCGATCCGCCTATTGGATTGTCCGATGTAGGTCTTCTCGCAGTTTCCACACGGTATGTCGTATACTCCCTGCGTTTCTAATGGAATTTTCGCTTTTGGATTCCGTAGCATCGTTTCTATCTTCCTGTATGGTTTGAACGTTGTATCTATGTTTTGTGTACTAAGGATCCTGCTTATCTTGTCCGTGGTCCCTCTGACATACGGTAAAAAAGCTATGGCTGCTGGTTTTTCTTCTTCCCTTTCTTCCTCCTGGGTTTGTCTGGGGGGGTCTGGATGCTCTGAGAATTTCCCGTTTTGAGAATCCATTCTGCGCCAGTGCTTTGTGTATGTTGTCCATTTCTTTCTTCTTGCTTCTTTCATCAGCTATCCTTTCTGATCGTGTTATTAATGTTCTTGCTACCGAGTGGAGTTGTGCCGGGTGGTGGTGTGACCGAGCGTTGAGGTACCTGTTGGTGTGAGTCTTCTTCCTGTATACCGTATGGCCGAGACTCTTGTCGTCTCTTTTCATTACCAATACATCCACGAACGGCAGCTGGTTGTCTACTTCCAACAAAATGGCCGCCATATTAGAAGATCCTGCATACAAACCCATCGCAACAGATCCAACAACCTACCTGGAGAAGATGACAAAGAAGAAAATTGAAACATCACCACTGGATGAAGAAAGTAAGAAAATAACAATACCGAGAGAAAAATCATCAAAGTGCCCAAAGATATATGGCCTACCGAAGATCCACAAACCAGAAATACCGCTACGTCGGATAGTGAGCTCAATTGGTTCACCAATCCAATCTTTGGCTAGATTTCTAGCAAAACAGCTACAGCCATTCGCCGAACAAGCCGCATCATACGTCAAGAACGCACACCATCTCATCGAAATGCTGAAGAACTTTACTGTGGAACTCGGGCACTTGTTGGTAAGCTTTGACGTAGTAGCACTGTTTACACAAGTCCCGGTTGACGATACCATGAAGATATTGGAACGGAAATACCAACCTCCGGAACACATCATGGAACTAGTAAAGCATTGCGTGAAGAATACGAATTTTATTTTTGAAAATCAACGCTACCGGCAAAGGTGTGGCTGAGATACGTGGATGACACCTTCGTAGTATGGACACACGGAAGAGAAGAACTCGATAAGTTTATCATCCGTGCTATAAACTTCACCATGGAAGTGGAAGTAGACAATCAGCTGCCGTTCCTGGATGTATTGGTAATGAAAAGAGACGACAAGAGTCTCGGCCATACGGTATACAGGAAGAAGACTCACACCAACAGGTACCTCAACGCTCAGTCACACCACCACCCGGCACAACTCCACTCGGTAGCAAGAACATAAATAACAAGATCAGAAAGGATAGCTGATGAAAGATGCAAGAAGAAAGAAATGGACAACATACACAAAGCACTGGCGCAGAATGGATTCTCAAAACGGGAAATTCTCAGAGCATCCAGACCCCCCAGACAAACCCAGGAGGAAGAAAGGGAAGAAGAAAAACCAGCAGCCATAGCTTTGTTACCGTATGTCAGAGGGACCACGGACAAGATAAGCAGGATCCTTAGTACACAAAACATCGATACAACGTTCAAACCATACAGGAAGATAGAAACGATACTACGGAATCCAAAAGCGAAAATTCCATTAGAAACGCAGTGAGTATACGAAATACCGTGTGGAAACTGCGAGAAGACCTACATCGGACAATCCAATAGGCGGATCGAAGTCCGCAAACAAGAGCACATTCGCGCCGTAAAACAAAGAGATTCGTCGTCGCCATTGGCTAGCCATTTCTTAGACACGGGACACAGCATCGACTTCGACAATACAAGGACAATAGCTAGCATCGAACAGTTCACCAGCAGGATAATACGGGAAGCAATAGAAATAGAGAAACGGAAAGAAATCCTCAACACACGAGATGATGCCCAAAGATTGCCTGCAACATGGAGACCAGTATTTCAACAATACAATACAACCAGTATTCAGAGGACAGCGCCACAGGAACCGCCACAGTTCATCGCACGCCCACCACACCAAGGTCCATTAACCAGGAGCCGAAGTAAGAAGCAGTCGAGCGTAGTCAACCCCAACGACATACCGGTACATAAGGATCTACGAGTAACTCCGAACGTCAGTTCTTCTAAGTCAGCGAGACCTAGAAGAGCTTCCTGAAGATGGCAGATGGGACTCTGCCGATACGTCGAAGCGACCCTTCGGGGAACATTTCCACAACGTGTGATTAATTTTGAGTAATAGAACTACTCGCCGTTACTAATCCGTGGACCTACCCTTAAATTTAGATTAAATCAAATTGCAGGCAAAGCTGCAAAAACTGAGGTTATGTTGGAAATAAACTTTTAAATACAATTTAATTATGAAAGCTAATAGTAATTATCAAAGAAGATGAATTATATGGCCACCACCGACATCGGAATAGATAATTTACACTGCCGGTCTCTCTGAACAAGTTAACAAAACGTGAAACGGACAGGCAAAAGTGATCATACGGGATTGACAATACTTCAAAAAGTGACAGTTTAAATAAACTATTTTATTGGATTAAAATGACACATTCATGGTATGTCTATCTCCCTCTTCCAGGGCCAGCTCTAGAACATAATTCCGTTGCTCTCACGTTATATATAGTAAAACTATTTAAATAAACTATTATTATAATATTGAACTTTATTCAGAAAAAAATAACGCAATTAGCTGTTTGTTAAGGAACATACAGTATACTACTAATAACATACATTAATAGTACCACTCCAAACCTATATAAACCTGAATAAACCACCGTAAAACCTAGTTCGAATATTTGGTTAATTTATTAAAAACTAACAAATTAATTAATTAAATTAAAAAAACCACTACTCCATTCGCGCTAACGCTAGTCTAAAAGTAATCGTCATGAAACGTAAAATACAACGGTAAACTGGATTGATTAACCACTTCAAAGTCCTTTCAAGTGTCAATGTTAAATACCAGTATCACAGTGCATTCTGCATTATCAGAAAATGAATTAAATAATACTACCTCTGTCCCAAATTATGGTATACATTACAGTTTTTGAGTCTTTGAGGAAATCATGAATTTTTATGGGTTGAATATAATTTAGACACAGTGTTTCTAATAGAGTCTTAGGTGGATATTCTTAAAAATTATTTAGTTGCGAGAGACGGTCAATTACAAGCCTAGAAAGTATCAGAAAATCAAAAATACACCTGTTGTTGCGTCATGAAAGACGGTTACCGGTTTCTATATTGTGTAACCCAGATGCTGTTGAAACCACTCAATTAAGTTTACTTTTATAAGTTTTCTATTAATATAAGTTCACATAAAGTTAAAGTTCTGTTTCAATAATTTTTATTATAAAAAATAATTTTTCAAAGTTTTGTACACCATAATTGGGGACAAATAAAATTAGAGAAATGTATGCCATAATTTGGGACCGAGGGAGTATCAATTAAAAATCACCACGCAGATTATTTCACTTTGATGAAAGCATTCGGGGTGAGATGTGTAGTTTCAAAGTCTCAGTAGTTTTATTTCTTAGGAATACATATATATTTTTGGTGATTTATTGATTGTTTTATAGTAGTGAACGATTGCTACATGGTATGAAACGCGATGTAGTATTATGTAGCTATATATACTTTATTGCAAACTAATTGCTTTATACTTCTTACCAGAATAAAACTCCGTGATATTTTTTTCATATATTATATATTTTTATTACATTTGTATTTTATATTGTCATTAACTAATTATTGTTGCCAATTTACCTAATTTCGCATTAATTATGTTTTTAATCGTTCTATCACGAGGAAACACTTCTTCCTTCATGACTCTTATTAACAAATACATTAGTTGTCTTTACTCCCACGAGGAAAACCCTCCCTACGTGGTTTCTTTTTAAATATTAAATAAATTATATTGAACTGTTATGACTAAAACAACTCTTCCTCCGTGACTTATATTTAATAATAAATAAATAAACCATAACTTCCACGAGCAAAACAATGATCCCTACATGGTGTTTATAAAACCAGTAATTAATTTACATTGACCAGGCAAGAGGAAAACAACTGTTCCTGCATGACTTCGTTTAAATACAAATAGACCGTTTATTCTCCTCATACTTCCTATTTTCACTATCGTTGTCACCACCGTTTTTCGTTTTTTATTTTCTCCCCTTCTTATCTACCCACTGGTGGACTACAGTAATGTTCATTTTCCTGCTCGTCCTCGGCTTTCATTCATCCTTTCATTTTCCTCTTCACTGCCACGGTTTGTTATCCAAAATATGTTTACTTCACGGTAAACGGGTTTTTTAAAAACAATTTTATTTACTACACACAGATATAAACGTACAGTTACGAATATTAATGTAGACTTAAAGCTAATATGCGAACGGTTAGATTATATACAATGCAAAATGCTGATCCTATGGGATTCATGGTCACGGCGCGCTTCTCCGGATGCGAGGTCGTAGGTGTTGCAGCGTCTGCAGGAATGCCGTGATAACTCCTCCCTTATCAAAATGGAACATTATCGACGGATAATGTTTCAAGGCGTCTTGCTGTCTGGGCTCCTTGTCTGTCTTTTTCTACGTGTTGGTTTCTTTTCCATATGTAGAGCTTGTACACAGGATATGTAAATATAAGACATAAAATTATCAATTGCAGAATTGACTAGAAGAAGGTCCAGGTAGATTCCGTGGTTTTCGTGTTTATTGGGATTATTGGTGATCGCAATATTTCCTTTAAATATAAGGATTCCAATGGGATACTCATATTATTTCGTCGGAGTTTTTCCATAGGATGATTTATATCATAAACTATCGGGGTTCCCATTGACGTTTGGTTTACTTCTAACGTTTGATCGTTATATATTATAGAGTATATGCCTTGTAGAGTCTCTTGTTCTTGCATTGAAGAACAAGTTGTTGTGAAGGTGTCTCTTGTATTAAGGAAAATCAAATATTGATTTGTTGATTCAATATAAGAGATTTGATTCGTCGTTTCATAGATTTGGGTGTACGTGTTTCTTAAGGGTTTATTAAGAATGATATTTATTTCACAAGGTGTCGAAACTGGTAGAATTAATTGGCTACGACAATGATATATATTTTGTTTGTGACATTCACTCTTTAGTGGCACAATTTCATGTTCTGATTGCAGTAGGTAATAACTTTTAGGAATTAATGTATAATAAGTCTTTACGTCATTATAATTATACAAGGTAGGTAATGGTTGTAGTTTAAAGAGAGTATAATGCGTTTCTTGTTCTATCGGAACGTGCAGAAAATATATTATTTGATTGTTTTTTAATATACAATCGATTTCGATTGTGCGTTCATATAACATTATATTCTCATACTTGACTTTAAAGGGTGGTTTGTTTTTATAATAATTTTGGATTTTAGTTAGCTCGTTAAACAGATCATATGAGTTTATGATGCTTGGATGCATAATGCGTTTTTGACAGAAAGTTAATGAATTTTCTAAATCGTTTAAGACGTTTAGAATTTGTTGTAATAACAAGATTGATTGATTATATATTTCCTTGTATACTAATAAATTGATAAAATCCATTTCTTTATTTAACATTGCGTTTAGCTGTAAAATTCTACTTTTCAAAAGGATTTCGTTACTTCGAATTCTGTTTACTGTGTCATTAAATTCGTTCAGTAATTCGGTACTAATAGAGTATTGGTCTTTTATTTGGTCTTGCAATAGTTTTTGATTAGACTCTAATTTTGTTAGAGCTTTATTAATCCTTTCTTCGTCGTTGTTATCTAGATTACCTGTGATAAATTTTATTACTGATAAAATTCCATTAATTAACCCTCGCTTATTTCTGCTGTGAGTTTTGTTTTGATATACCAGTACATATTCAAGTTTTTCATGTATTTGGATTTGTAATGTTCTCAGGACATTGTCATAGTTATTAACATTTTGTAGCACGATCGTATTATTCTTGATTGTCGCGTATATAATGATCATTTATTTCTTTGGTTTTCGAACATTGTCAATATGTATTTTCTTGTTAGACTCAGTTATAATGTGTTTTTGGCCTAACTTTCGGTTTAATATCTGTTCTCTTTGATATTTGTTTTTATTTTTTCCGTACTGTCTATTTTACTTAGTACTTGCTGTGGAAGTTCAGGGATTGGATCTTTTAGATTTTTATTAAAATTTGCAATACATTTTTCTTTTTGCATTTGGGACTGTTCGTTAATCAGTTGGTAAAGTTTTGTCATTTTCTCTTTATGCGAGATCATATAATCCGATGTTAATGTTTGTGTCAAATCAGTGAGTATAATATTCGTCGGTGATATGTGACCGTTTAAAACTTCGGGGTCATTTTGGTCACGGTATGAATACTGTTATTATATGCCAGAAGGGCATGTTTTGTTTTATTTTTTATATTCATGTGCGCGAATTCCTGTTGGTTATTTATGGAATCGTTCTATCATTCCATTCGATTGTGGATGTTCGACACTAATATAATGGACATTTATTTTATATATTTTGAAAAAATCTTGAATTATTGTATTTTTAAATTCCGTTCCATTATCGCAAATGATTTTTTTGGGGATGTTATGATGATTAAAGAATTTAATCAATTTCTGAGTGACTATTAGACCTGTATTGCTTTTTAGGATGTAGCATGTAGCGTATTTGAAGAAAGAATCAATTATGGTAAGGAATTTCTTTCCTTCTATTGAAACTGTGTCAAGGTGTACTGTTTCAAATGGTTTTAGAGGTGTTGGTGACAGATTCAAAGGTAACATTAAAGGGTTCCTTTCATACTTTGCGATATTGCAGATTTCGCAATCATTAATATAATCTGTGATACTCTGTCTCATGTTAGGCCAATAATATTCTCTTTGTAATTTCGATTGTGTTTCTTGTATACCGCGATGATTAGTTTTGCTGGTATGATAAGTTTCTATTAGAGTTATTTGTTCGTCTTTGGTTAATACGTCTTTTAATAGTACATTAGTCATTCTGAAATTTATTTCCGAGTTCTTAAAATGTGTCTCCATTATTCGACTAAATATTTCATAAATCGGTTGTTTGAAATATAGAGTATATAGTACTTTTGGTGTTACAAATTCTTTTACAAATTTTATTACTTCTTGTTCCATTTCATATTTACTAAATTGAACATCGAACCTTTGTTTCGTATCGAACAATGTATTAATTTTGGGTTTCGATGGCGAATGTTCTACTAGGGATATCATTATTTGGTTTTTCGCTTTGTTCAAACATTCGTCTGTGATTTGTATGGTAAGAATTGGGTTTTCTACACTTCTGTGTTGTGTTATTAGTATTTTCTGCTCGTTTGGGTCGATTTGTACTTTTATTGATTCGGTTTTATCTATTTTTTCGTTAAATTCTTTCATGTAATCGAAAATTGGGGTTTGCTTCTTTATTTTTTCATTTATATGGCAAACTTTAATTTCTATTTCTGCGTCAGAAAATATGTATTGTATCATTCTTTTTACTTTTAACCAATTTTTCTTATCTAGACCACAACATATTTTTGGTATAGCTAATTTCTTTACTTTGTGTAATATTAACAATTGCTTTAGGTTCAATAAAGTTTTGAAAATATTTTTATATGATGGTTTATCATGAAATAATTCTTTTGTGACTAGGTAATGTATGGTTGATTCGACATAAAAAATGGAACTTCGGTAACATTTTTGTTCTGGTTTTTTAATTTGTCTATCGCACCGTACTTAAGTTTGAATTTTAGTGCGATTCCTGCGTTCATATGCAGATCTTTGGAAACACAATGCGCGAGTGCATAATTATTCGGCATTTTAAATAAATCTTCGTTAATCTCTTGGATATGTGGAGTATGATAATTTTGTTTTCGATTTTTAAACTATTCGTATGTTAATATTTTGGTGTTGTCTATACAGTTTAATTCAATTCTTGATAAATAATCCGCGTTTGCGTTCTGTTTTCCTTTTTTGTATGAAATTTCATAATCGTACTCTTCTAATCTGAGTCGCCATCTGATCAATTTAGAATTAGGTTCTTTAAGAGACATGAGCCATGTAAGGGGTCTATGATCAGTTATAATTTTAAAATGTCGTCCAAATAAATAAGGTCTGAAGTATTTACAGGCCCACACAATTGCTAGTAATTCTTTTTCAATTATGGAGTAATTTTTTTCATGCTCGTTTAGTGTACGACTTGCATCGCGATTGGTAAATCTTTACCTATTATGCCTTGTGATAAAACGGCACCTAATGCTACGTCGGATGCATCAGTTGTTAAATTGAATGTTTTTGTAAAATCGGGGTATTGTAGATTTGGTTGAATTTTTACATAATTCAAAACTTTTGATATATTCGGTGTTTTTTATGTCAATCGTCTGTCCTTTCTTTAGACATTGTGTCATCGGTTTTGTAATTTTAGCAAAATCTTTTATAAATTTTCTGTAATAGCGGGTCAATCCTAAGAATGACTTTATTTGTTTTGCTGTAGTGGATATTTTTGAATTTTTTATTGCCGTAATTTTATCAGGGTTTGGTAATTGTGATGGTCTTATAATATTTTGTTTCAGTAATTTAGCCATTTGTTCTTTGACTTCTTTTTCATGTATTTCCGGGTATCTATAACTTTTAGCATATATGGGGAATTCATCTGTGGTGCGTATAGAATGTTTTATCGCGTTAGTGAAAGTTAAAGTTTTTTTATCATCATGAAATAAATCGGAATATTTATTTAATAGTTTCGTTATTTCTTTTTGTTCTTCTGTGTTTAGATGATTTAATCGGATATTTTTTTGATTTATGTTATTTTCTATACAATTAACAGATATATTATTCATTTCCTCGGTGTTAGGTTGTTTGAGAGGGTAAATTGTATTCGCTAATTTAATTGAGTTTTCTTCATATTTAATTTCTGCTTGAAGAAAGTTTAGATGGTCGTTAGCTATTAACATATCGAAATAGCTATGGAATGGAAATATACTGAATTTTAGTTTTAAATTTGGTATTCCTAGTTCGGGGCAAGGAAATTTTACTGCGCCTTTGCCATTAGTTTATCCATGACAGGTTTTTACTGAGAAATGATCTGGAACGATGCATTCTTTGTAATTTCTGTGTGCTATTCGTGGGTGACTAAATGATCTTGTACTGCCTGTGTCTATAAGACATTTATAACCATGAAACATAATGTGTGGTAATGTAGAATACTGATGATTGAAATTTAAATATTCAATTGTCATTTGTTTGTTTCTGGGATTGAGGCTAGTATATGAAAATTTTCATTTTCATTATTTTGGTCAATATCTTGGTCATTGTTTATTTCATTTTCGAAATAAGGTAAATCTTGGTCGTAATTGAGATAGTCTTCGTTTGATCCGAATTCGATTGTTCCGAATTGTTTTGTTGGATTTTCGGGTATGTAGTTCTTCTCTGACTCGATTAAATTGAGGTTGAAAAGGTTTTCGAAAATTTTGAAATGGTTTCTGCGAAATCATTCGTGGTTGAGTGTAACTTATACCTGACATAGGTGTTGGTTTGTATATATTAGTATTTCTCGGTTGTTGTTGCGTGTTCATAAATGAATTGGGGTTTTGCGAATTTCGCGGGTAGAGAAATCTTTGGGCATTCGAAATGAATGGTGTTACATTTGGTTTATGTGATATTTGTTTTATCACAGGGGAATTGTATTTCTGATAATTACTTTGATTAGGTGTGTTTACGTGATGAATTTCGTTTGTCAACATGTTTAATGCGGTTTGTAGAGTATCTGGATTTTTTGATCTTAATTGTGATCCTATTGGTTCTTTAATTCCAAATAATAAAGCTTTTAGGGCTGCTTTACGAAATACTTCTGTTATTATTGGTGCTTCTTGCGTGTTATAACGTAAATTTACATAACTTAATTGAAGGTTTAATAAATTTAACATTTTTTTTATAATAGTAAAACACTGATTCGTTTGTTTGTTTTAATGCACATATTTCTAAATTCAGTGTAAAACAATCTCATTTGTCTTGATATGCTTCCATCAAAGCCATCGTGCCAATTTTCAATTTGTCGATTGGCGACTGATATGGCGTCATCGCCTTTAATTTTGGATATTATACCATTTACTAAAGACAAGTTTTGGAAATTATTTAAATTTACACGATCATAAAATCTGTCTATCAAAGCTTCGCACGTTGATATAAAACGGGGTAGTAATTCTGGTTCACCTTTATATTCAGAAATCATATCGAAATAGTCTTTCTTTAGGACTGGTACATTTTGGACATTCGGGGCTTGTAGCACCGCTGGCTGTTGACTGGAGTTGCCATTTTATTTTATTATTGTTTAATATAGTTAATTATTATATTTTATTAAGTTGTGTTTTAAATTATTATTCGGTTTAATTCAAGGTATTATATTTGATTATTTAGTTTAGTTTTATTATTCAGTTTAATATATTGTGTTTCGTTACACATAAAATTATTTTATTATTTAATTCAATATTCGTGTTTCATTTACATGTAAAATTATTTAAATCAATATATCGTGTTTCTTTACACGTAAAATTATTTTATTAATTCAATATATAGTGTTTCTTTACACGTAAAATTTTAGTTTTTATACTAAGGAAAAGTTTTGTTGTCCGTACAAAACGAATGTGAAGAATACAAAAATATTGCAATCAGTATCATGAAACGTTCAAAAAATTGTGAATGCACTTACATGAGTATCAAAAACATTTGACTTCTGAAGTGAAGGAGTCGGTTCTTGATTTATTTTACTCCGTAGTGGATTCGTTTTTCGGGTTTTCGAACCGTGGATTCTCAGTGAGCCTTCCTTGGATCGGTGGTTACCAGTTTCAGTTTTTTCTGTAATTCCTTTGTAGTGACTTTGTCGGTTCTTGGATTCTCAGTGAGCCTTCCTCGAATTTTCCGGCGTCCAGGAATTTGTAGTAGATTGTTTTTTCGAAAGGTTCTTCTGTTATTTAAATTGTTTAAAAACAATCACGAAGTTTCGTTATCGTGTAACAGGATCCTACCGACTGCGCCAAATATGTTTACTTTACGGTAAACGGGGTTTTTAAAAACAATTTTATTTACTACACACAGATATAAACGTACAGTTACGAATATTAATGTAGACTTAAAGATAATATGCGAACAGTTAGATTATATACAATGCAAAATGCTGATCCTATGGGATTCATGGTCACGGCGCGCTTCTCCGGATGCGAGGTCGTAGGTGTCGCAGCGTCTGCAGGAATGCCGTGATAACTTCCATACGGTAATCGGCGTAGTAAAACGTCCGAGGATACTCGCGAAGGGCCACACAAAACGGCGTCACCGAAGGCCGGTGAAAAATAAATTATTGCATGCCGGCGCCGTTCCCGGACAAAACGACCGGCTAAAATAAATATAGAATTAATAAATCAAATGACGGTTGAAATAAAAACAAACAATACAAACCCATAGGTTATGTTTCCATTGTCAACACCAACAAAACAGGGTTGTTAACGACAAAAGTAGAAAATCACCAGATAACCAAATCATATGATTGCCGTCGTTCGGTCGTGCGCACGGAGGTCCAGAATTCAGAATCCAGTAGTCTCCAGGTGAAACATGAAGAAGATTGGGTAAGAGTTTATTTTTCGTTAAATAGTATTTTGATTCGATGCATTTGTTTCTTTGAATGGTAAGTTTCAGTTTTGGTTTGTGATTGGGATTTAAATTATAATTTTTGGTTTAAATTATTTCGACGTTAAGAGAATATTGCTGTAGTTCTCTGAGTATTAATAATTATTTAAATTATTTCGACGTTAAGAGAATATTGTTGTAGTTCCCTGAATAGTAATAATTATTTAAATTAAACCTTCGTAAAGATGATATCGCTGTAGTTCTCTGAATATTAATAATGATTTAAATTATCCCGTCATAAAGAGGATACCGTTTGTATTCCTCTCGGTGAAAATAAGCAAGTAAATATAATTCGACGGTGAAAGAAGAGCGTTATATTGTACGCATAGGGAGCGCGGTAACAAATTATTTACATAGAAAAGCCGTCCACGTGGGTTTTTGGGCATCGCAGCGGTGGACCGTAGCAAAAGGACAGCTCCGCTAGCAGCCGGAAGCGAGCACCATCTCGTGGACAATAGGACGAACAGGAAACACGCAAGAAGCAGAAATATTTTACCAAAACTGCTTTGTAAGAAATCGACAATAAATTTATTTTGAATTTGCACTCGTTTTATTTTGGTTGTGAAATGCACTAGATAGAGGTAAATTGCAATAAATCTCGTTAGACGCCGAAAATTTTCCGTTATTTAAAAAGGAACCCTGAGACTTCAAAAACACCAAAAATTTTAAACTTATTTTTAATAAGGTTTCTCGGCCATCGATTGAAAAAATTTATTAAAACAAAAATTAAAAGAGCTCATAGCATAGCTATATATATATGGACTGGTTTTCGTCGCTTTGAAATCACTGTTCATTGTTAAGTCGATGTTTCAATACGTTTGCTCTCTAAAATAAAATAATTTATGTTGGTTGTTGTTCTACGTTATATTGAATTTTGTCATATTACGGTTATAAAATCTATAACGATCTTGCTATCTTCGAAAATTATTTTAATTATATACTTGTTTTTTACATTTTTGATAAGTTCATAATACCTTCTTTTTTGCTTTTTTTTTCTACGTGATTAACATGTTTTGTGTCTTGCTTTATTATAGTCAGATTATGTTTTTTAATTAAAATGCGAAACGTCACTAATGTAATGTTTTTGATTATCAATCTGTCCCTATCACACCGAAGACATATATGTGTGTGTGTGTGTGTGTGTGTGTGTGTGTGTGTGTGTGTGTGTGTGTGTGTGTGTGTTGTAGTTTACTGTGATAGTAGATAATAATTGCGACAGAAGAAATTAATATTTTTTCTACACCACTATATATATATATTGTTACGTTCGTATTGATTTTATAAATGGGATTTTATTTTAAATGAAAATAAAATCAAATGAATTATGAAAGTCGTTTTAAAAGACAATTAAAAATGCACAGGTATACAAAAATGGCTTATTTACTAAATACAAATTACACACATGCAAATAAAAACTCAAATTTACACAATTCAAAATCAAACAACGAACATAGACTCAAATTATCTTAGGTTAAATTTAATAAATAAACATTATATTTATCGGGGTTCAGGCAGACGCAGAACATATAAACAAATAGACATTCGTTGTATTTTTGGCATATAATATTAACAATATAGAAGAAACTTACTGAACGTTATTTTATACACGAGTAACTGAAGAAGATTCTTTCGACTGTTGACGACTGTGTCGATTTTTCGACTGTTCTTTACCCATCGAGCTTACGCTTATTTATATCAAGTACGCCCACATAGATTCCCTCGAACACCTGCAAGCATTCGCCCTCGCAGAGCATGTGGATATCACGTGATCGCACGTGATTTGGTCGGTACCGAGCGCTATAAATCAATTAGACTTGTCAGTCGTTCGCTCGTAAAAAACCCACGTAAAGTCCTCCGATAGATCCGAATGACCATAAATCGTCTGAGCTCCAAGTTCTTTAATATAATTACATATGCGACCGCTTCTTTTTCGTTGACTTAGCTACAAATCGTTCAATATTTTCAAAAATTTTCTCGTGCCAACCGTTCACGTGCAAATGCGAATTAAATTATCTCGTTACATTTATATTATAAATTGTATATTTACGGGTTAATACTCTATTCTTAAATGTAATATCTTAACTACATATTTAAACTAACTCTATCTTAATTATTTACATGACGAGACATCTAATATTCAACGTTTTAGAAACCAAATAATTTAAAATCTTTACATTCCGATATGTACACTTTAAAACAGGACCGGCTCTAGGACTCCCATTTCATTTTCAATTTCTAAATTTTTATGGTTACATTTTAAACCAACTTCTTACCATTTTTACTGTAAAATGTAACCATTTTACACACACACACACACACACACACACACACACACACACATATATATATATATATATATATATATATATATATATATATATATATATATATATATATATATATATATATATATTAACGTCACAATGGTTGAAATCTAGAATTACCCAACATAAGAGTGATTGTAGGATTGGTAAGAATTCGTGTGCTTTGTCCTTACATTTCTCTGAACAAGTGCATAACTTTGATTTTTCTAATGTGTCCATTTTGGAAACACAATCAAAATATAAACATAGATTTTTTTTAGAAATGTATTACATCAACAAGCACACGGATGCGATCAATTTTAGGTCAGATGTCAATCAACTTAGCAACATCTATACGCATTTATTGAATTTTAGTTTCACAAACAACACACTCGATGATGATTCCCTTTAGTGCATTCTTTCCCGGTTCAATTCATATTTAAATTTTGGTTTTGTAAGGTGCGTGTTGGCACCGACAACATTTAAAGTCAAGTTGGTACCTAACACAAAAAAAATTTTCAGTTCTTCGGCATTTAGTCAAATACTTAACCTCAAATTTTAACATGTGTTTACAATGTGACGAAATATTTTTACGTTTTAACTTCATCTATTTTAATTAATTTAATCGCTCCATGTATCAATGGGATAAATGTTTACTTCGCTAGTTTCAAAAAACGACTCTCTTTTGTGTGAGTATATTTTTCATAAAAATTAAACTTTACATTGCCTGGTTCTTAATGAGGCATTAACTTGTAGCTTTCCTGATGAAGCAATCAATTATATTGCGAAATATAGAAAAGAACAACTAATTGAGTTTTATTAGTGCCCGAAAAAGAAACTGACCGCTTTCCTCGATATTCATCGTTTTGGATCTTAACGTACGGTCGATGCTCCTTGCATTTATATATATATATATATATATATATATATATATATATATAATTATTTGAAATTCGTAGGATTTTCGGTGTGTTTCTTTTTATTTTCAATTTTAAAAAGTCATTACGCGCGTTTCGTTTTTATTTAAAACATCATCAGAATTTGTTGTAGATGGAGCACGTAGTTTGGTATAAAATTATTGTAAAACTTTTCATTTTAACATTGAGATGCAGCGAAACGTGTTCAATCGCTGTGCGAACTGTATGCATGAGCGGTGTTTACTGGAATGTTAACAGTAAACACCGCTCATGCATACAGTTCGCACAGCGATTGAACACGTTTCGCTGCATCTCAATGTTAAAATGAAAAGTTTTACAATAATTTTATACCAAACTACGTGCTCCATCTACAACAAATTCTGATGATGTTTTAAATAAAAACGAAACGCGCGTAATGACTTTTTAAAATTGAAAATAAAAAGAAACACACCGAAAATCCTACGAATTTCAAATAATTATAATACATACGGTGTCGAAAACCCAACAAATATATATATATATATATATATATATATATATATATATATTTTGTTGAGAAATATATATTTATATATATTTTTTGGGTATTAGATGGCATTATTTTTAAAAAAATCAAGTGTGATAATGTACAATTTTTATTTGGTCATTATCAATTTTAACGTTTCGACAATTTTATCATGTCTTCATCAGTAAAATCTGTAAAATTAAATTAAAATGTTACATAGTGGTACTTAAATGTGTACTATATTAAAATTATCGTTGATAAAATGCATATAATGGTTTTAATGTAAAAGTGAAATAATTGTTATAAAACTAAAAATTATCTTTGCATTCAAAATAATCAAACACACGATCAGAATATCCTATATATAAATGTCTAAAAATCCTATATTAATCAACGGCAAGAAGTTTATAAAATACATTTTCTTTTTATTAATTTTTTCCCCTTTATTTACAGCTATAATCCGACAATAAATTCGCATAGTTTGTATAATGTATTTAAAATTATGTCCCAAAACCAGATTTATTGTATGCGTGCCATGTGGTCGTGTTTATAAATAAAAGAATCTTAAATCTACTTACATGTGCATTGCATGAGGTGCGACGATGAACTAAACATGAGCTATGGATTTTTTTTTTTTTTCCCTTTTTATATAATTTTTATCCTCCTTTGTGGTGTATTTAACAAAACATAATGGCATATATATACATATACACATACACGAATATATATATATATATATATATATATATATATATATACATACACATACACACATACATATATACATACATACACACACACACACATACAATATACATATATACACATAATCATTGATTACATCTTAATGTTAAAACATCATTTCAAATTATACAATATATATTATGATATTTATGATATTTAATCACCTATAATTTTAGTTAAAATGTGTACAATATAAATAAATGTTGTTTCAGTATACAAGATTTATTTTTTTATTTTTATTTATTATTGGTTAAAATGCTAAAGACGAAACTTAAAGTATTCTTATTTATTTCAATATCGCATGACATAATTACTAACTACCATCACATTTTCTTAATTATGTTATAATTTAATCTATTTTGTTATATTATTTGGTGGTATATTTGTGCTAGGTTTTTAATGTCGGTTTTACCATTTACAGCATTTGGGTCTTTTTTGATTTGGATCATTTCATGAAATGTTCTTACTTGTTGTTTGTTTTCTTTTTTTAAGATAGTTGTATTATTGTAATTAAACATATGGCCTGTATTTTCGCTGTGTTTTTTTAATGCGGTGCTGTTCTTCATGTATTTGTGGCCTTTTATTCGTTCCTCTAAGAGTTGCTTGGTTTGTCCGATGTAGCATTTCTCGCAATGGAGACATGGTATTTTATATACGCAGTTTGTTTGTTTATTAATGGGTAATGTGTCTTTTAGTTTTGTATAAGTTTTATTATATAAGTTATTGGAATTTTTGTGGGCGATAGTGAAACTATATGGTTTTAGGATGTGATTTATTGATAAAGGGGAAAAAATTAATAAAAAGAAAATGTATTTTATAAACTTCTTGCCGTTGATTAATATAGGATTTTTAGACATTTATATATAGGATATTCTGATCGTGTGTTTGATTATTTTGAATGCAAAGATAATTTTTAGTTTTATAACAATTATTTCACTTTTACATTAAAACCATTATATGCATTTTATCAACGATAATTTTAATATAGTACACATTTAAGTACCACTATGTAACATTTTAATTTAATTTTACAGATTTTACTGATGAAGACATGATAAAATTGTCGAAACGTTAAAATTGATAATGACCAAATAAAAATTGTACATTATCACACTTGATTTTTTTAAAAATAATGCCATCTAATACCCAAAAAATATATATAAATATATATTTCTCAACAAAATATAAAATAAATTTGGCAAAAGTATAAAACAAATAAAAACTAATCTCTAACAACATATATATATATATATATATATATATATATATATATATATATATATATATATATATGTGCTTCTTGGTTCTCGGGTTGTGAACCGCGTTGTAGAAATCTTCCCCGAAGGGTCGCTTCGACGTTTCGGCAGAGTCCCATCTGCCATCTTCAGGAAGCTCTTCTAGGTCTCGCTGACTTAGAAGATTCACCAACTTACGCACCAACATATATATATATATATATATATATATATATATATATATATATATATATATACATGAAAGATAGACTAATCTTGCACCTCAATGGTGTTATGAACATTAATTAAAACAGGTCCATGAGACTAACTGGTGAATCGCTAGACAATATTGTTTCTTGGTTATTACCCTTCGTCAGCAGCGATTACCAAGAACCTTAGTACTACATGTATATAATTTAAATCGTAAAATATATTCAAATGCACAAAAACTTCGCAACGTGAGAGCCGTGGGCCGGACTCCGAGAGTCCCACCCACGGCGTCCGAGTCGAGTTGAAGTCGACTTGATGATGCAAAAGCGCGCGAAAATTCGCCTTGGCAACTGGGTTGCGTCCAACCACCGCGCAAAACCGGCATAGAAACTTTAAAATTTAGATTAAAGTTTAAAAATAATGTGAAATAGCATCGGGTATAAATAAGCCGACCGACATCGGCATTAGGATTTGATTCAGTTCTCAACCTCCAGACCGACAGATTCGCTTGCGACAATAATATTCGATAAACTACCGAAGTAGCAATCAGTAAGTGCTTTTTAATTTGTTTGTTGTTAACAGTATACAACGAATTGTCGACTTAAATTGTTTCATTGTATTGCCTTGAATCCACTGTTAATTTAGAACGATTTATTTGTGTATCGTTCTGCAAAAGGCCCTGAGTAAATAATTGTATTCGTTATATCGAGTCTCAATTTTTATGGAGTAGTTTTGTAATTGTTAAATTGAGTTTTGTTTGTATTACTTGCATTCAGGTCTAATAAATAAAGCTTAGAATTATTTTATTTGTGGAACTTTTGTATTTAGACACATTTGCGATCGATTTTGAGATCTATGTTTATTACTTACTTATACTTTATGTATAAGTAAGTATAGGAATCATGAAAAATTTCGACCTCGAGATTTTAACGGATATACGCGTTTTGAGGTCCCCTGAATCGTTTCTGACTATGAATGACGTCTGTGTGTGTGTCTGTGTGTGTGTCTTTGTGTGTGTCTGTGTGTGTATGTGTGTCTGTGCGCGCTCTAGCGGCCATACGATTATAGCTAGAGCTATGAAACTTTAAATTTAAGATTTGTATATAGCTGGAAAGAAAACGTCCTATTTTGAACGCAATAGCTCAACCGGAAGTGATCGTTTACTCTTATCACCATTTTCATTATCTCGAAAACGGTACGAGCTATCAGAAAAATGTTCTTATATAAGTTAAAGACATTGACATTTATAAACAACTTTCATTTGAAAAGTTTTTTCGAAAAACGTAATATAACTAAGTATAAGTAAGTTTCGTGCGGACCACCGCGGATTTTTACTTACTTATACTTTATGTATAAGTAAGTATAGGAATCATGAAAAATTTCGACCTCGAGATTTCAACGGATATACGCGTTTTGAGGTCCCCTGAATCGTTTCTGACTATTTTGGGAATGACGTCTGTGTGTCTGTGTGTGTGTGTGTGTGTGTGTCTTTGCGCGCTCTAGCGTCCAAACGATTATAGCTAGAGCTCTGAATCTTTAGACTTAACATGTGTATGTAGCAAGGAGGAAAACGTCCTATTTTCAACGCAATCTCTCAACCGGAAGTGATGGTTTACTCTTATCACCTTTTTCCATATCTCGAAAACGGTACCCGTTACCGAAAAAAATATTCTTACATAAATTATAGATATTGATATATTAAACAATTTTCATTTGAAAAGTTTTTTCGAAAAACGTAGAATAACTAAGTATAAATAAGTTTCGTGCGGACCACCGCGGATTTTTTTTATGTGCTTTATTTAACGATGCAGTTTAAGTAAACATTAAGTTCCATAACAATATAAATATATATATATATATATATATATATATATATATATATATATATATATATATATATATATGTTAGTGCGTAAGTTCTCGCGCCTGAAATCTGTGCTTCTTGGTTCTCGGGTTGTGAACCGCGTTGTAGAAATATTCCCCGAAGGGTCGCTTCGAAGTTTCGGCAGAGTCCCATCTGCCAGAGGAAGCTCTTCTAGGTCTCGCTGACTTAGAAGAACTGACGTTCGGAGTTACTCGTTGATCCTTATATTCCGGTGTGTCCTTTGAACACTGCTTGTACTGTATTGTTGTAATACTGGTCTCCATGTCGCAGGCAATCGTTGGGCATCATGTCGTGTGTTGAGGATTTCTTTCCGTTTCTCTATTTCTATTGCCTCCCGTATTATTCTGCTGGTGAACTGTTCAGTGCTAGCTATTGTCCTTGTATTGTCGAAGTCGATTATGTGTCATATGTCTAAGAAATGGCTAGCCAATGACGATGACGAATCTCTTTGTTTTACTTGTTGTGTACGGACTTCGATGCGCCTATTAGATTGACCGATGTATGTCTTCTCGCAGTTTTCACATGGTATTTCGTACACTCCATGCGTTTCTAATGGAATTTTCGTTTTTGGATTCCTCAGCATCGTTTCTATCTTCATGTATGGTCTGAAAGTTGTATCGATGTTCTATGTACTAAGGATCCTGCTTATCTTGTCCGTGGTCCCTCTGACATACGGTAGAAATGCTATGGCTGCTGGTTTTTCTTCTTCCTTTTCTTCTTCCTGGGTTCGTCTGCGGGGTCTGGATGCTCTGAGAATGTCCCGTTTTGAAAATCCGTTGTGCGCCAGTGTTTTGTGTATGTTGTCCATTTCTTTGTTCTGCCATTGAAGATGGCAGATGAGACTCTGCCGAAACGTCGAAGCGACCCTTCGGGGAACATTTCTACAACGCGGTTCACAACCCGAGAACCAAGAAGCACAGATTTCAGCCTCGAGAACTTACGCACCAACATTATACATCTCTACGGGGAGGAGATTTTCCATCAATCAAGGACGTTCGAGAAGTTACAGGTAAGAAAACAACGATTACTATGCAGTTTAGCCTTTTTGCGGCGCTGCCGCGACGAGAGCATTGAAGATTCTACGGAAGGCAAGTTTAGACTTAGTACGTAATTCCATCCAAATGACAAGATCTCAACGCAACGATATCAGCAAGAGACTACCAGATCACCTTTTTTTTGCAAAAAGGTGTTTCGAAAACCCTTGTCAAGCAATAAACATTAATATGACAAATGACATTAAATAAGACCTATCGCGGTAACAAGGCCGACTTTCTATATATCCCAGTATTTACTGCAAGAACTAGGGAAAACCTTGTAAAGAACCTAGTTAGGATATTCGACCAACATTTAATTCACTACAATACAATTTGAAATCACATTTTTTTCAATGAATTAAACATTGGTCATTCTAGTAGATTTTTATTAATAGTTTCTTAGCTAGCCTTTTCACAATGGGAGTTTTGTGGCTTTAATATTAATTTCTAATATTAATTTTGATTTATTAGTATTGAATTGGTATTGTCACAAAATTCCAAGTGTCCAATATTTCATTCATTATAATACAATTTTTGATTATTATTATAATTGCGGGTTAAATTATTTTTATATTATTATATTATATATATATATATATATATTTTTCTTTATCGTTTTTTGTGATTTCAAATTGTATTGTAGTGAATTAAATGTTGGTCGAATATCCTAACTAGGTTCTTTACAAGGTTTTCCCTAGTTCTTGCAGTAAATACTGGGATATATAGAAAGTCGGCCTTGTTACCGCGATAGGTCTTATTTAATGTCATTTGTTATATTAATGTTTATTGCTTGACAAGGGTTTTCGAAACACCTTTTTGCAAAAAAAAGGTGTCGCAATAAACTTTAATATTCATTCTGTTGATTCTGAGCTGTGAAAATTCTTTAACTATAAATGAAACGTAAGTCACCACTTTTTTCACAAAACACATTTATTTTCTAAATGTACATTTCGAATGCGAAGCATTCATCATCAGTAGAATAACAATTCGACTAATATTAAAACTATTCAAACTAAATATACACCTCCTAACTGAATTGAGCAAACACCTAAAATTCAAACTCAGAAATAAAAATCCCAGTATCCCCAAAATGTACGGACTGCCCAAAATTCACAAACCAGGGAATACGTACCGACCAATTGTATCAAATGTCAACTCGGCAACATATAAAATTTCTAAGTGGTTAGTACAACAATTCAGAAAATTTCATTTTAAAGAAGATTTAACTGTGTCCAATTCTCTAGATCTAATTTCAAAACTACAACAAATCACGGTAAATCCGGAGGACAGGCTCATATCTTTCGATGTAACGTCATTATTTCCCAGCGTACCCATAGATATCACTTTAAATATGCTAGTTTCGTTCGTAAAACATAACACAGTGCCTGAAAATATAATTGATGAATATGTCACGCTTACTAAACTATGTATGGATCAAAACACTTTCACTTTTAATGGTCAATTCTATAAACAAACGTTCGGAACAGCTATGGGAAACCCTTTGTCACCGTTCCTTGCGAATTTATTTCTAAATAATTTGGAAAATTCTTTAAAAACTTCAGTTCCAGAGTTTCCCGGAACATGATTCCGATATGTGGATGACATTTTTGCCATAATTGATAAAGATTTCAAAGTAAACGAATTTCTGAACACTTTAAATTCGCAGTACCCCACCATAAAATTTACCCACGAAATGGAAATGGAAAATAGTTTACCTTTTTTAGACATAAAAATAGCCAGAAATGACAATAATTTAACGTTCAATATCTATAGAAAAGAAACTCATACAGTTAATTACATACATAATAATTCTACAACGTTCCACAAATACAAAGCATCAGTGTTCCACAGTTTGTTTCATCGCCTAACAAATATTCCACTATCAGAAGACAATTTTAGGAAAGAACTTAAGTACATTTACGAAATTGGACTGAATAACGGTTATAACATACAGTTCATTAACAAAATCTATAATAAATATATCGTAAAACGGACACTCAATTCAGCTACCACTCTCTTGCCAATAAAGGAGACCGATAAAGATAAAAAATTTGCAATATAACCTACCATCCAATGTGGGAAAATTGTTTCTCAAATTTGTATAAAAAATTTAACTTAATCCCTGCGTTTTCAAACAACAACACATTAAAATCATATTTAAACAGTAATATCAATAAAGAACATCCCCTTAAAAAATCAGGAATATACAAAATATCGTGCAGCAAGTGCGATAGGTGTTATATTGGTCAAACTCAAAGGAATGCGGAAACCAGGTTCAAAGAACATAAATTACATTTAAAAAACCATGATATTACGAAATCCGCAATAGCCGAACATTTCTGGAATACAGGGCATAATTTCAATTTAGATGACGTAAAATTGGAAAAACACAGCACCAGGTACAACCTTAATACTTTAGAAGCGATTTACATGAAGAAATATTACGGGAAACTCCTAAATAACGACCTATCGCCGCTTGGGAACACATTACTGGACCTGGTAAAAACCAAAACTTAACAATAGCCTTATTGCACCGCACCGTTAGGAGGTGTATATATTTAGTTTGTATAGTTTTAAGATTAGTCGAATTGTTATTCTACTGATGATGAATGCTTCGCAAAATGTACATTTAGAAAATAAATGTGTTTTGTGAAAAAAGTGGTGACTTACGTTTCATTTATAGTAAACTTTAATATTGCTAAAAGTGTTTTATTCAACGACTGACTGCTCATGATACAAGATAAGTACCATTTTAAGTGATTCACAGTCGAGAATTTGTACAATAATTATATATATATATATATATATATATATATATATATATATATATATATATATATATATATATATATATACGAAAGATGGTCTAATCTTACACCTCAATGGTGTAGTGAACATTAATTAAAACAGGTCCATGAAGACTAACTGGTGGATCGCTAGACAATATTGTTTCTGGGTTATTACCCTTCGTCAGTAGCGATTACCAAGAACCTTAGTTGTTGAAATACCTTTACATGTAGTGGCCATCAAAACTTCTTGGCGCGAGCCAATCACTCCTAATGAACCACTGACAACAGAACACTGACAAGACGATACCTTGTCTAACACCTCGCGGCGAGTAAACAAGACGACTGTCAAATGTCCAGTGTCAACATATAAAAGGATTGCTGCAATTAAGTTCAAAAACAATTCAAATTGAAAATGTGTCTTGTCAAATATGACAGAAAAATGTAAAATTTACACGAAAGATGGTCTAATCTTACACCTCAATGGTGTAGTGAACATTAATTAAAACAGGTCCATGAAGACTAACTGGTGGATCGCTAGACAATATTGTTTCTGGGTTATTACCCTTCGTCAGTAGCGATTACCAAGAACCTTAGTTCACTACACCATTGAGGTGTAAGATTAGACCATCTTTCGTGTAAATTTTACATTTTTCTGTCATATTTGACAAGACACATTTTTAATTTGAATTGTTTTTGAACTTAATTGCAGCAATCCTTTTATATGTTGACACTGGACATTTGACAGTCGTCTTGTTTACTCGCAGCGAGGTGTTAGACAAGGTATCGTCTTGTCAGTGTTCTGTTGTCAGTGGTTCATTAGGAGTGATTGGCTCGCGCCAAGAAGTTTTGATGGCCACTACATGTAAAGGTATTTCAACAACTAAGGTTCTTCGTAATCGCTACTGACGAAGGGTAATAACCCAGAAACAATATTGTCTAACGATCCACCAGTTAGTCTTCATGGACCTGTTTTTATTAATGTTCACTGCACCATTGAAGTGTAAGATTAGACCATCTTTCGTGTATATATATATATATATATATATATATATATATATATATATATATATATGTGTGTGTGTGTGTGCTTCTTGGTTCTCGGGTTGTGAACCGCGTTGTAGAAATGTTCCCCGAAGGGTCGCTTCGACGACTTAGAAGAACTGACGTTCGGAGTTACTCGTTGATCCTTATATTCCGGTTTGTCGTTGGGGTTGACTACCCTCGACTGCTTCTTACTTCGGCTCCTGGTTAATGGACCTTTGTGTAGTGGACGTGTGATGACCTGTAGCGGTTCCTGTGGTGGTTCCTGTGGCGCTGTCCTTTGAACACTGCTCGTACTGTATTGTTGTAATACTGGTCTCCATGTTGCAGGCAATCGTTGGGCATCATCTCGTGTGTTGAGGATTTCTTCCCGTTTCTCTATTTCTATTGCCTCCCGTATTATTCTGCTGGGGAACTGTTCAATGCTAGCTATTGAGTTGTATTGTCGAAGTTGATTCTGTGTCCTGTGTCTAAGAAATGGCTAGCCAACGGCGATGACGAATTTCTTTGTTTTACGGCGCGAATGTGCTCTTGTTTACGGACTTCGATGCGCCTATTGGATTAATCGATGTATGTCTTCTCGCAGTTTCCACATGGTATTTCGTACACTCCCTGCGTTTCTAATGGAATTTTCGTTTTTGGATTCCTCAGCATCGTTTCTATCTTCCTGTATGGTCTGAAAGTTGTATCGATGTTCTGTGTACTAAGGATCCTGCTTATCTTGTCCGTGGTCCCTCTGACATACGGTAGAAATGCTATGGCTGCTGGTTTTTCTTCTTCATTTTCTACTTCCTGGGTTCGTCTGCGGGTCTGGATGCTCTGAGGATTTACCGTTTTGAAAATCCGTTGTGCGCCAGTGCTTTGTGTATGTTGTCCATTTCATTGTTCTTGCTTCTACCATCGGCTATCCTTTCTGATCTGGTTATTAATGTTCTGGCTACCGAGTGCAGTTGTGCCAGGTGGTGGTGTGACTGAGCGTTTAGGTACCTGTTGGTGTGCGTCTTCTTCCTGTATACTGTATGGCCGAGACTCTTGTCGTCTCTTTTCATTACTAGTACATCCAGGAACGGTAGCTGATTGTCTACTTCCACTTCCATGGTGAAGTTTATAGCTGGGTGTTGCTTGTTGAGGTGCTCCAGAAACCTGTCGAGTTCTTCTCTTCCGTGTGTCCATACAACGAAAGTATCATCCACGTATCTCAGCCACACCTTTGGTTTTAACTCGGCCGTCTCTATTGCCGTAGTCTCTAGTTCCTCCATGAATAGGTTGGCTATCACAGGTGATAATGGTGATCCCATGGGTGCTCCACTGGTTTGTCTGTAGCGTTGGTTTTCAAAAATGAAATACGTATTCTTGACGCAATGCTTCACTAGTTCCATGATGTGATCCGGCGGCTGGTATTTCCGTTCCAATATCTCCATGGTGTCGTCTACCGGGACTTGGGTAAACAGTGATACTACATCAAAACTTACCAACAAGTGCTCGGGTTCCACAGTAAGGTTCTTTAGCATTTCGATGAGATGGTCTGCGTTCTTGACGCATGATGCTGCTTGTTCGGCGTAAGGTTGTAGCTGTTTTGCTAGAAATCTTGCCAAAGATTGGATTGGTGATCCCATTGAGCTCACTGTTGGACGTAGCGGTATGTCTGGTTTGTGGATCTTCGGTAGGCCATATATCTTCGGGCATTTTGATGATTTTTCCCTTGGTATAGTTATTTTCTTGGTCTCCTCATCCAGTGGTGATGTTTCAATTTTCTTCTTTGTCGTCTTCTCCAGGTAGGTTGTTGGATCTGTTGCGATGGGTTTGTATGCAGGATCTTCTAATATGGCGGCCATTTTGAATCCAAAAACGAAAATTCCATTAGAAACGCAGGGAGTGTACGAAATACCATGTGGAAACTGCGAGTAGACATACATCGGTCAATCCAATACTCGCATCGAAGTCCGTAAACAAGAGCACATTCGCGCGGTAAAACAAAGAGATTCGTCATCGTCATTGGCTAGCCATTTCTTACACACAGATTTCAGCCGCGAGAACTTACGCACCAACAATATATGCACTGTCAAATGTGCAGTGTCAACATATAAAAGGATTGCTGCAATTAAGTTCAAAAATAATTCAAATTGATACTTTTATATGTTGACACTGGACTTAAACTAAAGTTGAAGCTTCTTCCAAGTCAAATAATGAATACGCGGTATAAATGTAAAAAAATCATCGAAAATATATCGATTTCAGCAACACATAAGAAATTCCCCGAAACTTTAAATAATTTGAATGTATTTATAAATATATAATATATATTATGTTATTCAGTTCAAAGAAAATTAAAATCGAGATTATTAATAATATTATTAAAATAAATATAAAACGCCAAAGGCCAGTGAGGAGTTGGAAGAGCACGAGCGAGCGCTGAACAATACATTTTGGATATAAGGACAGGGGACAGGCCAGAGCGGGGAGAATTCGCCGAGCATCTGAGGAAACCAGAATACCAGGGCACGAGGTAAGAAATGTTCGCCGTGGACAGATAAGGACAGAAAGAGTTGTTTTCTGGGTGGCCGAAAAATGTAATTTTATTTGTTTATTAATAAATGCCATGCAGGGAGAATTGTTTTCATCAAAATATAACTATAGAAAATTGGGAAAAATTGCAAATATGCAAATAAATATTATTACTTTTTCCAGAGATTACATTTCCATATGTCTAACCGCCGTGAATATGCTAATTTGCTGCGAACTTGCAATATCGCAACTATATCATATGGGCATTGTGGATTGTAAAACTTGCTCAGCGATACTTGCTGGATGAACTGGATCGCTAAGTCTAAATTTTTGAATCGTTGGATCAAGCAATTGCTTAACGTTTATAGATTTGAAACATGTCGTAGTATACCTAGTATTATTATAATCAACAACTATTTGTAGTAGAATATCTAACTATTTATAGTTTATGAATGGTATACTTTAATTTGGTCATCTACAATTACTTCTTTCTATATAACTATACTGCTTTTTAATTGCAAAATCACGAAACGTATTGTTATAAAATTACTTACAATTAGAAGTAAATCAGTAAATGCGTCGGTAGATTTTCGCATTGAGCACTGATGACATTAGTGACGTCTTTGCTCGTCTTTGTTTTAGGTTTAATGGAAAAAGGCCAGACAAATTTCTAAAATGCATTATTTACAATCAATACGTATTTGCCTCCTCTGTTGACGTTGGTATATTAAATCATTTGCACAAGATCTGCTTGAAATAAGTATAGAATCTGTTTAAGACACCGCGACGTTTAAAAGTATTCTTTGTAAGTTTACGCCGACGACGTCTATCTTCGCACGCGATGTTTTATGCATTTGTAATGGTGGTTCAACGGTTGAAATTGAATAATCTCCCCTAATTTCAATGTGCTACAAATTACATTGGATAAATTGTGAAATAAAAAACTCGAGTGCCAAACTCAGGCACTCCGATATTCGCAATTTAAAGAAGCTTAGCCAAAGTTAAGCATAACAATTTAATAAAAAGTACATAAAGGTATTATTATCAAAATTAAATATTCACTTTTGAAAATCCTTGTATAGCAGCTTGGAATCTAATTTCGAATTTAACGAATAATAACCAAAAAAATGTGAAAATATTAATTTGTTACAAAATGAGCTTCGATCCCGGAACAAAACAAGAATCCATGCAATGGGTGCGTAAACATTCACCGCCGAAAAAGCTCGAACTCAGCCTTCTGCATGGCATCAATTTTCTGAGACTTGGGAGGAGTTCTTTTAATTAAGTACATGCCGAAAGGCACTACAGAAGTTTACAGTAATGCTGTCAAGAAATTGCGTATTCCGTCTCTTAAGTTGATTTGTTGTGTCATTTTGTTATTAGTATACTCTGTTGTTTAGTTGTAGTATACCCAATCCGACCCGACCCGACCCTACCCGCCCCGACCCGAGCCGCCCGGAGCGGACCCGACCCGACCGGACCGGACCCAACCCGACCAGACGCGACCCGACTCCACTCGATCCGACCCGACCTGACCCGCCCGACCCGACCCCATCCGACCCGACCCGACCCGACCGAACCCAACCCAACAAAACGCAACACAGCTCAACACAAGCCAGCTCAACCCAATGAGTTATTGTATTTAACTATGAGGTGAAGCGCAAATTCTCATCAATAATCAAATCGAGACTGTTGATTTAGGACGAGAAAGTAAATATATCCCCCTCTACGTATATATGCATATTATCCACACATTTCTGCCGATTGGCCAAGCTGAAAAATACAATTACTTCAGACTTTTTACTATTAATTTTCATGCAATTTGAGAAGACAATTAATTTTTGAATTTGCTCCATGTCAAAACTGTAATAAATGTGTGTGTCATCAGCAAAAAAGTGCACAAAATGCACCATCTTAGCCACAAGTTACGCGTGATCCAATGTATAGAATGTTATTGAGTAGTCTAATATAGTTAAAACGGATATTAATCGGTAGTAAATCTGAGAATGTCTTCAGTTTGCTAACCTTAGACAATCGGTGAATAATTGCTAATCTTTCCACATACTTGAAAATTTACCATTCATGAGATATTTATTAATTAAATACCTTAATGGATGACAAATGGACAACTTAACCATATCTACTAATATTCTATCATAACCACATGTATTTGTTTTGACACCGTTCACATACTTAACAATATTCGAATCGGTAATTAATTTAAATGAAAATTGTGTTGTGTTTATTGAATCTATTATTCAAATAAAATGATTTTAGGTGATCTGAGGGTAAAGTTCTATTCGCAGATTGCAGAAAATATGAATTAAGTTCTTCCGGTTTAGATATAAAATCATGTATATCAGCATGGCCATATTGTCAATATCATTGATCTGATATATGAGATACCACGGTACATTATTAAGTTCGAACGAAAAATCATCATACCCAAAGAAATTTAAATCTCTGTATGTTACTAATTTAGGTTTTGGGCGAAAAATTTCAAGTGACAATTCACAAAATACCAGTTTATAATAACTGATATCAACAATATTTGTATCAGATTCTAAATCTTTATCCGATACAATAATAATATCTAATATTGTGTTATTAATGTTAGTAATTCATGTAGAATTTTTCACAATGTGCTCAAAGCCATACCTATCACACAAGGAATTAAATTTACTTACATTCATACTAGCTAATTGTACTCCTATGCATATAACGTCAGCAACTACCGGCAAAATAACAACTAATACAAATTCCAATTTACTGAGACATTATACAACGTTTGAATGTGGTGGTCGATAAAGAATATCAAACGCGGAAGTTTTATTTTGCACCTTAAATCTAATCCAAAATTGCTCAAGACATATTCATATTTTCCCCTAAAACAATATCCCTAAAGTCACAAAAACCTGAAATCAGAGATCACACATTCACATTACCTATCTTGAATTTCATTAACATACTAATTAAGCAACGTGTAATCAAAATAATGACTGTGTATAGTGAATAAATTACTGATAATTATGCATTTAAATCAGATAAGGAATTATTTTTTCATTTCTAAGAATTAATATCAGCAAATACATTTCCAATTCTCGTCCACACAGATTTTGAACCTTCAATTTTCTTGACATTCTTGAATAATTTTAGACGGTGTTGTGTGAGATCATCAACGGCTGCCACGCCTGATCCTTTATGACAGCTATTGTTGGCCATGGCCCTCATTTTGTATGCATAACTAGTGAATTTAACTATTATTCCCCTATTTTTCTTACTACGGTGGCTTCAGTTTATCACTATCAATGACATAATAATTTGATTTATATCTTCATTTATTGTTACACCAAAAACACGTATATTATTACGGCGCGTGTATTGTTCCAACACATCGTTTTTTTTTGTGTTTAAGGTTTTCAATGTCCGTTTTTTAACATTTCATATTTTTCATTTGTACACTTTAAATCTACTTTGACGTAACTTCTGTTGTTAAAGTTAAACCTATGTTTTCTACAATTATTTTATTTTATTTGAAAAGTCACTAGAAAACACAATCTCCATTACAATGTTCTGTATTTGCTTAGCCATGTGCTCGCTTGCTTTCGTACTTCTAGTCCCCGCACCAGGCATTTTCAAGTTCTTAAATCACTGATTAAATAAACACGTACCTTATATAATTGTTACACTAAATTTGTTCAATTAAATGTTCAACTTTTCTTTTACATTTATAAATTAGCAGGAGCTAGGATCAGACTAACACGTTGCACATGCGGATAATAAAATGGCCGTAGAATGCCTCCATATGTTCTACTTACTTCAGATTACAACGCAATAACTAACACAAATACATATAACATATTCCTCATATTCCACAAAAAGTGAACCCCGATATATAGGTTGCGATTATGTATAGAACCGTGTTCGTTCTACTAACACGGTTTGAGCTAGAATCCTGAAATTTTAAAGAGACTTAGGATTCAATAAAAACTACTTAATAAAAAAAAAAATTTGTGTGTTAGTTTTCAAAATACAAAGCCGACATTTTTTTTTAAGAGGAACATGGGTTAAATGGGATATCTATGGAAAGTTTATTTTTTTTTCGAATTAAACGGTAGAATGACGTTGTATTAGCAAAAAACTAATAATATGAATCACTTTTAACAGAAAGAGAGAGAATTGAAATGCTCATGATAATTGGGTATGGAGATAGAAAACGAAGTCGCCCGGAAGCCTGTGCAGTGTTTAACGAAATCCATTCAGATAGGAATCCAATAAACAAGTCAACAGTGACAAAAACATTAAAATGATTTAATCAAATCGGTAGTGTGAAAAACCGACCTAAATTAGGACGTCCAAGAACATGCACCAACGAAGAAAATTCATTAAATATTTTATTAGATATCGTGGAGAACCCTAAAACATCTGTGCTACAAGTGGCTTTAAATCATGATATGTCTCGAAGGTCTATTCAAAATACTTTAAAACGAGCAAAGTACCACCCCTACAAAATTCATCTAGTACATTAGTTAAACGACGATGATCGTTTTTTTTTTTTTTTGTTAAAGGATTGTGTTCTCAGATGTTCCAGTTAAATGGTGTCTCTTTAAAATTTCAGGATTCTAGTTCAAACCGTTTCAGCAGAACGAACCCAGTTCCATATATAATTGCAACCCTGTATAATTAAATTATTGAATGAATAACAAACACGTTTCATAAAGAAAACTAATCACCCGATTCTTTGATTAAATTTGGTCAAATATGAATTAAAATACATTAAAATAAAAAAGGTTAGTCTTATCTGTCCGCGTTTGCAGAATTCTCGACGATGCCGCGATGTATCGAAGTTGCAGGTGCCCTTGCATCGTTTATCGAAGTTATCACGGCATTCCTGCAGACGCTGCAACACCTACGACCTCGCATCCGGAGAAGCGCGCCGTGACCATGAATCCCATAGGATCAGCATTTTAGCATTGTATATAATCTAAGCGTTCGCTTATTAGCTTTAAGTTTACATTAATATTCGCAACTGTACGTTTCAATCTGTGTGTAGTAAATAAAATTGTTTTTTAAAAACCCGTTTACCGTAAAGTAAACATATTTGGCGCAGTCGTACGGAACCTGTTACACGATAACGAAATTTTGTGATTGTTTTTAAACAATTTAAATAACAGAAGAACCTTTTGAAAAAACAATCTACTACAAATTCCTGGACGCCGGAAAATTCGATGAAGGCTCACTGAGAATCCGAGAACCGACAAAGTCACTACGAAGGAATTACAGAAAAAACTAAAACTGGTAACCACCGATCCAAGGAAGGCTCACTGAAAATCCACGGTTCGAAAACCCGAAAAAGGAATCCACTACGGAGAAAAATAAATCAAAAAACCGACTCCTTCACTTCAGAAGTCTAATGTTCTTGATACTCATGTAAGTGCATTCACAATTTTTGAACGTTTCGTGATACTGATTGCAATATTTTTGTATTCTTCACATTAGTTTTGTACGAAAAACAAAACTTTTCCATGGTATAAAAACTATAATTACATATAATACGTGTAAATGAAACACGATATATTGAATTAAAATAATTTTACGTGTAAATGAAACACGAAATATTGAATTAAATAATAAAATATAATTTTATGTGTAACGAAACACAATACATTAAACTGAATAATAAAACTAAACTAAATAATAAAATATAATACCTTGAATTAAACCGAATAATAATTTTGTGTAAAATACAACTTAATAAAATATGATAATTAATTTGTATTAAACAATAATACTATAAAATGGCAACTCCAGTCATCCAGCCAGCGGTGCTACAAGCCCCGAATGTCCCAAATGTACCAGCACTAAAGAAAGACTATTTCGATATGATCTCTGAATATAAAGGTGAACCAGAATTACTACCCCGTTTTATATCAACGTGCGAAGCTTTGATAATTTGATTTTATGATCGTGTAAATTTAAATAATTTCCAAAACTTGTCTTTAGTAAATGGTATAATATCCAAAATTAAAGGCGATGACGCCATATCAGTCGCCAATCGACAAATTGAAAATTGGCACGATGGCTTTGATGGAAGCATATCAAGACAAATGAGATTGTTTTACACTGAATTTAGAAATATGTGCATTAAAACAAACAAACGAATCAGTGTTTTACTATTATAAAAAAAATGTTAAATTTATTAAACCTTCAATTAAGTTATGTAAATTTACGTTATAACACGCAAGAAGCACCAATAATAACAGAAGTATTTCGTAAAGCAGCCCTAAAAGCTTTATTATTTGGAATTAAAGAACCAATAGGATCACAATTAAGATCAAAAAATCCAGATACTCTACAAACCGCATTAAACATGTTGACAAACGAAATTCAACACGTAAACACACCTAATCAAAGTAATTATCAAAAATACAATTCCCCCGTGATAAAACAGATATCACACAAACCAAATGTAACACCATTAATGTCGAATACCCAAAGATTTCTCTACCCGCGAAATTCGCAACAATTGAACCTCGAACTCAACCTCGAATGATTTCGCAGAAACCACAACATTTTCAACGAAAACCTTTTCAACTTCAATTTAATCGAGTCAGAGAAGAACTACATACCCTAGAACCAGAAAATCCAACAAAACAATTCGAAACAATCGAATTCGGATCAAACGAAGACCATCTCAATTACGACCAAGATTTCCCTTATTTCGAAGAAGAAATAAGCAATGACCAAGATTTGACCAAAATAATGAAAATGAAAATTTTCGTATACTAGCCTCAATCCCAGAAACAAGCAACTGACAATAGAATATCTAAACTTTAATCAACTTCAATATTCTACATTACCACATATTATGTTTCATGGTTATAAATATCTTAAAGACACAGGCAGTACAATATCATTTATTCACCCACGAATAGCACACAGAAATTACAAAGAATGCATCGTTCCAGATCATTTCTCAGTAAAAACCTTTCCTGGACAAACTAATGGCAAAGGCGCAGTAAAATTTCCTTGCCCTGAACTAGGAATACCGAATTTAAAATTCAGTATATTTCCATTCCATAGCTATTTCGATATGTTAATAGGTAACGACCATCTAAACTTTCTTCAAGCAGAAATTAAATATGATGAAAATTCAATTAAATTAGCGAACACAATTTACCCTCTTAATTGTATAGAAAATATCATAAATCAAAAAAATATCCTATTAAATCATCTAAACACAGAAGAACGAAAAGAAATAACGAAACTACTAAATAAATATTCCGATTTATTTCATGATGATAATAAAACCTTAACTTTCACGCAATAAAACATTCTATACGCACCACAGATGAATTCCCCATATACGCTAAAAGTTATAGATACCCGGAAATACATAAAAACGTCAAAGAACAAATGGCTAAATTACTGAAACAAAATATTATAAGACCATCACAATCACCCTGGTCTGCCACAATTTGGATCGTACCAAAAAAACTAGATGCGTCAGGTAAACGCAAATGGCGAATAGTTGTCGATTATAGGAAATTAAACGATAAAACCATAGCTGACAAATATCCTATTCCAAAGGTATCAGATTTATTAGATAAATTAGGTAGATGCCAATATTTCACTACTATTGACTTAGCAACAGGTTTTCATCAAATTGAAATTAATGAAAAAGACATTGAAAAAACAGCATTTAATATCGAAAATGGACATTATGAATTTATTCGTATGCCTTGGTCTAAAAAATGCCCCAGCAACATTCCAAAAAATGATGGATAACGTCTTACACGGAATCCAAAATGAAATTTGCTTAGTTTATTTAGACGATATTATTGTATTTTCGCCCAGTCTCCAAAAACATTTAGAACGTCTTAAAATCGTATTTGAACGATTAAGAAATGCAAATTTAAAGATTCAATTAGACAAGACAGAATTCCTACAAAAAGAAGTTAAATATTTAGGAAACGTAATCACTCCTAATGGCGTATTACCAAACCCTGATAAAATTACGGCAATGAAAAATTCAAAAATACCCACTACAGCAAAACAAATAAAGTCATTTTTAGGATTGACCGGTTATTACAGAAAATTTATAATAAATTTATAATTTTGCTAAAATTACAAAACCAATGACACAATGTCTAAAGAAAGGACAGACGATTGATATTAAAAACACCGAATATATCAAAAGTTTTGAATTATGTAAAAATATCTTAACAAATGAACCAATTCTACAATACCCCGATTTTACAAAAACATTCAATTTAACAATTGATGCATCCGACGTAGCGTTAGGTGCCGTTTTATCACAAGGCATAATAGGCAAAGATTTACCAATCGCGTATGCAAGTCGTACACTAAACGAGCATGAAAAAGATTACTCCACAATTGAAAAAGAATTACTAGCAATTGTGTGGGCCTGTAAATACTTCAGACCTAATTTATTTGGACGACATTTTAAAATTATAACTGATCATAGACCCCTTACATGGCTCATGTCTCTCAAAGAACCTAATTCTAAATTGATCAGATGGCGACACAAACTAGAAGAGTACGATTATGAAATTTCATACAAAAAAGGAAAACAGAACGCAAACGCGGATTACTTATCAAGAATTGAATTAAATTGTATAGATAATATTAAAATTAAAATATTAACATACGAACAGTTTAAAAACCGAAAACAAAATTATCATACTCCACATATCCAAGAGATTAACGAACATTTATTTAAAATGCCGAATAATTATGCACTCGCCCATTGTGTTTCCAACGATCTGCATTTGAACGCAGGAATCGCACTAAAATTCAAATTTAAGTACGGTGCGATAGATAAATTAAAAAACCAGAACAAAAACGTTACCGAAGTTCCATTTATTATGTCGAATCAACGATACATTTATTATCTTGTCACGAAAGAATTATTTCATGATAAACCATCATATAAAAATATTTTCAAAACTTTATTGAACCTGAAGCAATTGTTAATATTACACAAAGTAAAGAAATTAGTCATACCAAAAATATGTTGTGGTTTAGATAAGAAAAATTGGTTAAAAGTAAAAAGAATTATAACACATTTTCTGACCCAGAAATATAAATGAAAGTTTGCCACATAAATGAAAAAATAAAGAAACAAACCCCAATTTTCGATTATATGGAAGAATTTAACGAAAAAATAGATAAAAACGAATCAATAAAAGTACAAATCGACCCAAACGAACAAAAAACACTAATAACACAACACACAAACCCAATTCTTACTATACAAATCACAGACGAATGTTTGAACAAAGCGAAAAACCAAATAATAATATCCCTAGCAGAACATTCGCCATCAAAACCCAAAATTAGTACATTGTTCGATACAAAACAAAGGTTTGATGTTCAATTTAGTAAATATAAAATGGAACAAGAAGTAATAAAATTTGTAAAAGTATTTGTAACACCAAAAGTACTATATACTCTATATTTCAAACAACCGATTTATGAAATATTTAGCCGAATAATGCAGACACATTTTAAGAACTCGGAAATAAATTTCAGAATGACTAAAGAAACTATTAAAAGACGTATTAAACAAAGACGAACAAATAACTCTAATAGAAACTTATACTAGCAAAACTAATCATCGCGGTATACAATATCGCAAAGTATGAAAGGAACCCTTTAAAGTTACCTTTGAACCTGTCACCAACACCTCTAAAACCATTTGAAACGGTACACTTTGACACAGTTTCAATAGAAGGAAAGAAATTCCTTAGCATAATTGATTCTTTCTCTAAATACGCGCATTGCGATATGCTAAAAAGCAATACAGGTCTAATAGTCACTCAGAAATTCATAACATCCCGAAAAAAATCATTTGCGATAATGGAACGGAATATAAAAATACAATAATTCAAGACTTTTTCAAATTATATAAAATAAATGTCCATTACATTAGTGTCGAACACCAACAATCGAATGGAACGATAGAACGATTCCATAACACACTTAAAGAACATCTTAGGTTACTGAATAACCAACAGGAATTCGCGCACATGAATATCAAAAATAAAACAAAACATGCCCTTCTGGCATATAATAACAGTATTCATACCGTGACCAAAATGACCCCTTTCGAAGTTTTAAACCGATTTGACACAAACATTAATATCGGATTATATGAACTCGCATAAAGAGAAAATGACAAAACTTTACCAACTGATTAACGAGCAATCCCAAATTCAAAAAGAAAAATGTATTGCCAATTTTAATAAAAATCTAAAAGATCCAATCCCTGAACTTCCACAGCAAGTACTCGTAAAAAATAGACAGTACGGAAAAAATAAAAACAAATATCAAAGAGAACAGATATTAAAGCAAAATTTAGACCAAAAACATATTATAACTGAGTCTAACAAGAAAATACATATTGACAATGTTCGAAAACCTAAAGTTAAAAGCAAATTGTCCTCTTTACAGATCCCTGGCACTAGTAGCTCACGGAACTAAAATAACATTACATACAATTCCGGACTACTACAAATAAGATTAGGTACCGCAAAATTGGAAACATCATACCACACGCTGATACACTACTACCAAGTAGAACCCTTAAATGATGAATTTAATAAAATAAATGATCATTATAATAAACTATACGAGGCAATCAAGAATAATACGATCGTGCTACAAATGTTGACAACTATGACAATGTCCTGAGAACATTACAAATCCAAATACATGAAAAACTTGAACATGTATTGGTATATCAAAACAAAACTCACATCAGAAACAAGCAAGGGTTAATTAATGGAATTGGATCAGTAATAATCAGATAATAATGTATCACAGGTAATCTAGATAACAACGACGAAGAAAGGATTAACAAAGCTCAAACAAACTAGAGTCTAATCAAAAACTATTGCAAGACCAATAGAGTAGTAGAATTTTACAGCTAAACGCAATGTTAAATAAAGAAATGGATTTTATCAATTTATTAATATACAAGGAAATATATAACCAATTAATCTTGTTATTACAACAAATTCTAAACGTCTTAAACGATTTAGAAAATTCATTATCTTTTTGTCAAAACGCATTATGCACCCAAGCATCATAAACTCATATATACATCATTAGCCTGCCATACACGAGCGGACTTTTCGGCGGATCTGGTACACAGCGGACTAGATCCGTCAAAAAATCCGCTTGTTAATGGACGTTGCCGTGTTAGGTCAAAGTTCACCGGATGTAAGCAGCGGGCCCGATCCGACGAATCTAATCCGTTGTTCCCCACTAACGCACGAGCAAACGACGACACGTGCGCTCGAGGAAAGACATTCGACCTTGGATATATTGCCCCACCCGCTCTCTCAGCACTGTATTCAGATGCGCCGGTGATTTCAAACATGCATAACATCCAGCGGACCGGGTCCTCCAAATGTGACGGATTTCCTCCCCACTAACTAGCGGACCTAGTCCGGCAGTGAATTTAATCCGTCGGATTCTTAAAATTTCAATTTTACGTTAGTGGGCAAGCCGACGGACCGAGTCCGTCGGATCAGATCCGGCGGATAAGTCCCACGGACCAGGTACGGCGGATATGTCCGCTCGTGTATGGCAGCCTAATTACTGGATGATCCCGGTATATCGTTCGGGTTGGCTACGCTCGACTGATCTTGGTTTGTTGGTTGTGCGATCAGCTATGGCGGTTCTTGTGACGCTGTCTTTTGAATACGAGTTGTACAGTGTTGTTTCAGTATTGGTTGCACACATGTTGCTGATAGTCGTTAGGTTTCATCGCGTGTGTTACTATTTTCCTTCTGTTTTTCTATTTCGGTGACATCTCGGATTATTCTTCTGGTGAACTGTTGTATGCTAGCTATTGTTCTTTTTGAACACGCCCATACTAAACAAGATTTCTATTGTTGGAGAGCCCATTTGTCGGACGATTCGTTGGAAGTTATCGTGGAGAATTTTTGAGGACCACTAGATGTTTTAACACACTCTGGTTCTTGGTATTCGCTGCTGACGAAGTAAAACAACATTGGAATAATATATTATACAGCGAGACACTATCTTCTATTTACAGATCTGATTGACTAATACCCGTAGCACCTTTTGGGCGTGTGATTATTTCTGACTTACTCGCTCTACATACTTATTCCTATTAGATTTGAATGGATAGTTCATTTCATATAGCGCATGAAAAACGTCAATAATTTTATTTTATATTTTCCTGGGAAATTTTTCTTTCAAGAAAATGAGCATTGCATATAATTTAAATACGATTGGTTTTATTATCCCTGTGTCCGCTGCGTAGGTAATTAACAGTTATTATCGTTTCTTGAAACAAACGATAAACACATGCATATACACTCGTAGATAATGAAAAGAAGTATTTTTTTAGAATCACGAGTATAACAGTATGTGAACCGAACTGTATCCAACCACGATTGCAAGCGATTCATGACTCGTGATCATTCCTTTTCTAGATTAATTACATGTTGAAACGAAATACTCCACAAATACTTGAATTGTGAACAGGCAGGATTAGAACTTTGCAAAAACAGAGTTATCGCGACGAAAATCTAATTTACTGGAGGTTTCGTACGCGATATAAATGCATATTGGATAGAACGTTTCTGACGTGACATGCCACTCCGTTGCCTATCACCAGCATACATTTTCCACGGTAATAATAAAACTAGTCACGCAGGGTCGTGTATGTAGATTTATGCATATATATAATTACGCTATACGTGATTTCGCGGTTGTTCGACATATGCTTAACAGTGGCGGCTTTTGGGTTTGCTACTTGAGGAGGCAAACTCAAATGTGTGTAATGTACAACGTCCTGCATGTAAATATTAAATGATTTTTATTTGTATTGATCGAAATATCGAAAATGTTTAAGATAAAAGATAAACTAGGTACTTTAGTGCTTACCGAAAATATTCCCATAAAATTACGAGGCGGATATTATGCATTCCTATTCATATGTAGGTATATTGTCACCTTTACACAAGATTAAGGGACATCAAATTGTGAGTAGGTACAGCAACTAAAACATGCCGATATGTAAATAGTACTAAACTAACGATAATTCACTCACCGGGAGCAACCTGCCCCCTGCAAAATTTTCTATTTCACAATAAAATTAAACTATGTACTCCAATTTAAAACATGAGATTCCTTGGTTTGAACTCCCCACCAAGTTGTTCATGAAACAAAATAACTAACAAAAAGTAAAGTAAATTATTAACAGAAAATAAACAAAAATGCTAATAAAAATTTAAACTAAATTGTATTTAAAACTATATAATACGTCACACAACTGGACGAGAAACACTGGGAGAGATGTATTCATGTGCCGTGACGCAGCGTCTGGCGGCATGCCTCCAGTCATGTGTTTTTATCGAGAAAAAGTAGTTAAAACGGACTGCGCTAGGTTTTGTATCGGCTCAGCAGTATCGTTGCAGCAGTTTCGGAGGCTGAATTTAGTTTGCCTCCGGCCGGCAAACTTTCACAATATTTTCGCGCTATAAGGTCTTGGGATGTTTGAAAATTGTAATTTCTACAACTACAAATATTTACTAAAATACGCGTTTTTAATACAAAAAACAACTCGTGTATGAAAAAAATAAATTACAAAAAAATGTCATTATACAAAATGATTAAGGGAGGCATTGCCTCCGTTGCCTCCTGACAAGCCGCCACTGATGCTTAAAGCATTTAAAGCTATTTAAAGCCCACACAAAACATTATAGTCATATCAATTTAACTGAAATTTGTTATATTACTTTTTGTTGTATAAATGTAACAATTAAATTGCTTGCTACTCTTGACTAATGCGAGTTTTGCACGCACCGAAATTTCTTCCATGTATGAACTGTACGGTTGCATATAGCTAGTCATATCGCTTTATTACTTTCTTGTACTTCATGTATAAGAATGTTTAATTATTTAATTTTCGAATTCGAGATTTAACGATAATACACGAATGACCTCCTCAGGATGAATTGTGACTATTTTTTTCACGACATATTTTTGCGCGCGCGCGCGCGTTTGTGTGTGTGTGTGTGTGTGAGGCGGTAAATTTAAGATTTGTATATAGCCATGAGTCCAATTTTAAAAACAATATCTCAACCCGAAAGTGAAGGAGGTTTACTCTTAAAAACGGTACGTTTTATCAAAAAATGGTCTGCTAAAAGTTAAAAGTATTGAAATTTTAAATAACTGTTATTTGAAAAGTTCGAATAATAATAATAATAATAATCTAATTCAACTGGAACCAATTTCATTTCCACACGTTATTAAGAATCATCGATAAAACATACGTCCGGTGAATTCAATTGCACGAGCAAAAACTAACAAAAAGGGCGTAACACATCGGAGATGTGTTTTTAATTAAATAAGTTTGGCTACTACTATCTGTGCCAAAGTAATAGTCTCATGTGTTTCAAGACTTATATCAAAGAAACCGCTTGGCGGAAAAAAATTAAATATACATTGTTACAACCGGCAATCATTTCTAGGTAACACACTGTAAGTTCAAATTTTGCCCCTATGTTCAGAAGTAACCATAAGGGAAGTGCAAAAAAGCATCCGATTTTTGCGTTATCTAACGGACTTTTTAACCGAATTTACATCCTTTTTCTACTTAACCATTCAACATGAACAGAGTGAAAATTTAATTTTTTTAAGTTTATACATAATTTAGCCAGTAATCGTAGTTTTTGTGATCTCTGTTATCTCCGTTACAAGATATCGCAGGAAAGTGGAATTTATTTCTAAGGAAACATCAACTTGTACTGTCTCGGAACACGTATTGAAATTTAATTGTACCGATTGTTTGATTATTGGGAGCGAGATACGTATTCCAATAAAGTTTGCGCATAGCCCCCCCCCTCAAAGGGGACGGTGTCGGTCTAGCGCTGTGTTATCTGCCAGGGCGGTACTCCAAACTTTTTTGGATTATTTTCAGACCTCATTTATTTTCTTGTTTTAACAGCCTAAATAATAATTAGTCATAACGGTAATGTAATATATATTGTAGAAAATAGGTATAATGGACGCTTACATACATAATAAAAAATAGTACTGCTAAATGTGTCCTGTACTTGACGAATGAAAATAAATATAAGAATAATAATTCAAATTGAAAATGTGTCTTGTCAAATATGACAGCAAAATGTAAAATTTACACGAAAGATGGTCTAATCTTGCACCTCAATGGTGTAGTGAAAATAATTAAACCAGGTCCTGAAGACTAACTGGTGGATCGCTAGACAATATTGTTTCTGGGTTATTACCCTTCGTCAGTAGCGATTACCAAGAACTTTAGTTGTTGAAATACCTTTACATGTACTCGCCGCAAGGTGTTAGACACGGTATCGTCAGTGTTCTGTTGCCAGTGGTTCGTTAGGAGTGATTGGCTCGAGCCAAGAAGTTTTGATGGCCACTACATGTAAAGGTATTTCAACAACTAAGGTTCTTGGTAATCGTATCTGACGAAGAGTAATAACCCAGAAACAATATTGTCTAGCGATCCACCAGTTAGTCTTCATGGACTTGTTTTAATTCACTACACCATTGAGGTGTAACATCTTTCGCGTAAGAATAATAATGATAATATGTCCATAGATAAAGATCGTAGAATAAAAACAATAAAATAATTATACAAATATTTACGTTATAAATAATAAATACAAGTTCTACATTTTTTTCACACGTCGTGTGATACGTCGTAGTTAAAATTACTCTTTGTGTCTATACTCACGTACAATCAAGCGAATGCTTTTCGCAAAACATTCTGACTTGTTTATGTTTCTTGTATAGCATTTATTATCATTATTTATCTCAATGTATATTCATTATCGTCCAGGTGGATGTGAAATTAAAATGTGTCAACAAATCGGCATATTCATAATGTTATTAGTAGTCGTATTATTTCGGCATAAAGTCTCTAAACGACGTGGTTGTTTGGAGTGGTTCTGGTCCTATAGTCAGATTAGTATTATGTGAAAACCTTTGAAAGGCGCCGATTACGTTACGCACAAATTGAGCACAGTTGCTTAGGGCAGACGACTTGGCCATATAGGAATTGTTAGCAGTACGTCTACCTTGTGTAACATCCTCTATGATGCAATGAGGAAAGGGAGCATCCTCGGTATCAATTTCTTCATTGGATTGTTCGTCATCATAAATATCCGTTGACTCGTCCGAAAACTTATCATCATCGTCACCTTCTCCTAAGTTAATTGTAAATTGTGAATGGTTCCATAATTTCATCTATTCGGTGTTGTTTGTCTATTTACGATATTTCAATTTTCCATATCTCCGTTGAAACGTCGTTCAAAGCTTCCTGACATAAATTCAATACATCCTTTATTTTAAAAGTATTATTTCTTGTTGCAACTTTATTTTTCACGTATGCCAAAATTAATTCAATAGCATTAAATTCGCAATGAGCTACAGGTAACCACAATAATTTCACATCGTCTCCTCTTACTTGATTTGCAATAGTTTATAATAGTAGTACATTTTGGTAACGATCTGGCTTAGACAATGCAACAGCTGTGGTTTAGTCAATTTTGAAAAATTAGTAATGCCCTCCGGAAGTGCCACCTTGTTTTTCTGTAACCAAGCAATCATCTCATCTTTCCTCCAGGATAATGTAGGGTTTCTAAAATCAGGATCTAGCATTGTATGATAAGGAGCATGATCTATCATAATTATTGATTTTGCTGGTATTACCGATAGCACGTGCCGGTACTATTTCTCATAATGTTGTGTATTCATTACGTTATGATAATCTGCTTTTGCTTACATTTTTTCGCCTATAAAGCATTTACGGTTTCTCCCAAAAATCCATTCTCGCTACCAATATGCAATATAATTACCCTTTGACCTGCTCCAGATACTCGCTTTATACCGCCTCTAGAACAATTTACTTGTTGAACTCCACCTCGATAATGGTCAACAGTATAATTATTATCCGGGTTTACTTTTTCAACCCATCCGAACTGTTTCGGATGGGTTGAAGTCCGTGTAGAAGATTTCCCATCCCTGATTTCTGTACCTTTGAAGAAATATCAAGAAACATCAATATCTTGTAACGGAGATAACAGAAATCACAAAAACTACGACTACCGGCTAAATTATGTATAATGTTAAAAAAATTAAATTTCCTCTCTGTGTACAACATATCCAGTTTCAATTTTTTTGTTGAACGGTTAAGTAGAAAAAAAATTGTAAAGTCGGCTATCAGATAGATATCGCAAAAATCGGATGCTTTTTTGCACTTCCCTAATGATTACTTCTAAACGTAGGGGCTGAAAAATTTGAACTTACAGTATGTTACGTAGAAATGATTGCCTGTTGTAACAATGTATATTTAATTTTTTCCACCAAGCGGTTTCATTGATATAGGTCTTCAAACACAGGGGATTATTACTTTGGCACCGATAGTAGTCGTTTTAGGCCGATGGCACTTTCTTAGCACGGTAATAGATATTTATCTACTACCATATCGTAATGTCAAACTTTATGACATTCATTCAGATGTCGTAATGGTATATTTACCGCACTAGTGCGGTAAAGTGACGTTTTACCGCACTAGTGCGGTAAAGTGACAACAACAAAATTAAACATTTATTATCTATTTATTATAAACATTAATTGTACATTTCGAAATATTAATTCCAGCCAAACATGAATCAACACAATTAGTATTGGCAGAAGAACCTTGAATATTTAACGTATTTTCATTTTCTCCCATAATTTGGTTAGCAATTTTCTTCTTGTTCTCAATAGAGGTTTCTACATAACCTTCTGCAACGCTCGATAATTTCCATCCCCCATGTCGTTTTGAAGTATCTATATCAGCACCTGCATCAACCAGCAAGGATGCTGACGACCTTCTAAAACAGGGACCTGTATAGTTTCTCACATCCGACAATCCTATGAACGTTGCAATTTCTTTTGACGTGCGCCCAATAGTACTTATACCTATACAGGTTGAGATGTGCATTTGCCATTTTTGTTTAATACAAAAAAAAAACGATCGTTAGTTACAGACTTTGGACGAAGATGAAAGTAATTTCGAAAAGTATCCAAGCAGTCAAAACCTGAAATATTTCCTTCAGTAATTGCAAATTCTCCGATAACTTTGGTTTTAGTAATTGGTATGATAATTTTAATGAAAGCACTGTTATCATGAATGTCTGTTAATTTTAAATAAGTTAGCTCTTCTCTACGACAAGCTCCGAAAATACCAATAATTAAACAAACCTGTAACAGAGCAAAGTATTAATCAATTTTTAAAGAATGAAATACCGTCCACTACCTTCATCATTAAATATTGATCGTCAATGGCTTCTTGCAAAAATCTGTATATTTCATATTTTGAAAATACATTTGACTTTCTTGCTTTATATCCATCGCTATTTCGTTTCAAAAACGCCAAAGACATCGCCTCCAAGAATAACATCCTCGAACAACCGCTGGAAGAGGATTGTAATTTGGAGAAGCTGAACTGCGCAATTTTTGCAGAAGCTAAAACGTTGACGGGTACGAAAAAACAATATTTCCCGGAACTAAATGCAACGGAGGGTAGACAAAATTGAAGAGAAAATCAGAACAAGTAGACAGTTAGCATCGAAAATTACGGCTGTACCGGATTATAGCGAGAATCGGAAAAAAATCACAACCAAGATAAGGAAAATAAAGAATGACACCAAAAGAGAATGCCATCCATTGAATAACAATATCGTAAAAACCATTAGAGCTAAGGCAGCTGATAAAATTAAGTATTTAAATGAAATTAAAGGGCGGCTAGTGAGAAAAATGAAAGCAATAAAACAAAATCGCACATTTACAAGAACACCGTCAGCATTATTTAGGAAACAAATCGCAACTATCACCAAATCACCAACTGCAGAACAAGTTGAAGACTTTTGGGGCAGCCTATACGAAACCACGAAAACGGTAAATTTGGACACAATACAGTTTGAGCGATTTAAAACCTTTAGCAATAAGTTGATACCAACTACAGCACAATGCCCATCAATCAGTGCCAGTGAAATCAGGGATGTGATTAAGTCAAGAAAGAACTTCGCAGCACCTGGGCCGGATGGAATAACAAACTTCTGGTGCAAGCAGTTTGCTAGTATACAGACGAGACTAGTCGACATATTTAATAATCTTCTAGAGAGTGAGAGTGAGATTCCTGAATGGTTTTGTGCGGGTCGAACCACACATACCTAAGAACGGCGATTTATCGAAAGCACAATTACAGACCCATCACATGTCTAAATGCGATCTACAAAATATTCACCGGAGTCCTAAATAATCGTATTTTGAGAACAATTGAACCTGTTTGGGCCAATACTATATCACGAGGGGCCAAACGGGGAATGACGGGGTGCCGGGAAAATCTAATGATAGATCGAGCTGCCAGGATGCGATCATATATAGGCGAAACCTGTCGATGACTTGGGTCGATTACAAAAAGGCCTATGACACCACATCACATGACCTTATTTTATTTTTATTGGAGGCCCTGAAGATCCACCCAAGTTATCCAGTGCGTGAGGAAGATGATGTCTAATTGGGAGACAAAATGTATCATAAGAGCGGGCAATGTGATAACGACAACCAGATACATGTATAGGCAAGGGGTATTCCAAGTGGACTCCCTGAGCCCACTATTATTTTGTATATCTTTACTGCCATTATCAACAGCACTTAGGGGAAATACAGGATATATAAGCGGCCCGGCGGCAGATAGCACACGAAGTATAACGCATTTATTATACATGAATGATTTAAAGTTGTACGCTGCTAATGGACAGAATACTCCCAGGCCATCGGAATGGAGTTCGGTTTGGACAAGTGTGCAACTGTCAATGTAAGAAGAGGTAAATGCGACAGAATAAACGAAGATGACTCTTTTGCACGGGACGTTTATTAAATGTCTGGAAAACAGCAGTTCATATACGTATCTTGGGGTTAGCTCAGCAGCTACACACAAAGTAGCTGAGATAAAAGAAGCAGTCAGTGCTAAGTACCTACAATTGATTTCTCAAATATGGAAATCCGCGCTCACAGCAAAGAATAAAGCTATTGCCACTAACATGATAGCATGTCCGATAGTCAGTTTCACATTCGGATTTATGAAATGCAACGTAAATGAACTGCAGAATCTAGACCGAGGGGCCCGGAGATGCATGTGTGAGAATAGATGCTTGTACCCAACATCGTCGGTAGCAAGAATATGCATACCTAGAAGAGAAGGTGTAAGAGGTTTAATAAATCTAGAGCAAATGCATGACCGAGTATCATTAATAGCAGCATATATGATAATAAACACAAAAGATCTAGGTATTGTGAGAATGCATGAATCAGTCGAAAATTCAGCATTTATGTTCCAAGAAGCTAGAACGACAGCTAAAAATCTTTGCATACAGTTCGGCATTCAGACGGATAACCCAAGAGCCGTTAAGAATATGCCCATACCAAGAGTAAAAACATGGCGAAGGAACTGCAAACGAATCAGCAGAAGAGCTTGAAATGTCTAAAGAACTGCCATACGCGTTTTTGCAATCAAATAGGCTGAAAGGTGAAACCGCAGGTTTTATCATGTCGTGTTTCGGACTTTGGAATGTCAAAGAAGAATCTTGGGAATGGATATTGCAGACACAAGATGTAGAAAGTGTCGGAGACAACCAGAAACATTGTTGCATTTGTTGGCCGGATGTGGAGAATATGCCAAAACATTATACATAGAACGGCACAATAGCGCGCTAAAGATATTCTACTTCCATATGAGATTCCGCCTGGGTATCGATGAGAAACCTGTTATTCCCTATATGGTGGATGACATCGGTTAGTGAGGGGAATAAAGATACACTCTACTGGAACTTTCCGTTCAGTACAACAGCGCTTATATCAGCAAATAAACCAGATATTGTACACATTACTTAGAACAGAAAGAAATTGTCATAATTGAATTCTCATCACCAGCCGAGAATAACGTTATAAACAAATATGAGGAAAAATCAAGAAAATACGAAGAGCCAGTATGCCAACAGAAAGCGACTTACTGAGGCTATACAGTCCAACTGGTAGTCCTAGGGGGGATGCAACAAAATGTTATGAAGAATCTAAAGAAGATAAATTCATGTAAATGCTCATAAAAGTGGACCGCCGCGAGAATGCAACAAACTGTGATTCTCGGCTCATTTTGCTACGGATTCATGACACCATCCATCCGTCACCTACCTGATAAGGTGTACACACCCCGGATGGAACCTGAAATTAACTGTGATAACAACGGTGATATGTATATGTTGTGCTTAGTATATAATATGTATATAATAATAATAATAATAATATTTTATATTTATTTTTGACAAAGAACAGGAAGTATGTCACAAAAATAATGTAATATTGGGTTATTAATTTGTAATTATGCCAATAATATTGTCTAGCGATCCACCAGTTAGTCTTCATGGACTGTTTTATTTAATGTTCACTATACCATTGAGGTGTAAGATTAGACCATCTTTCGTGTAAATTTTACATTTTGCTGTCAGATTTGACAAGATACATTTTTAATTTTTATTTTATAATATTAATAATAATAATAATATTTTTTTATATAATAATAATAATTTTTTTTGTTTTTTGTAATTTTTTGGCCCGACTCATTCTCGACATCACTACAGAGTCCCAGAAATCAAAGCTGTTCTCTTTATTTTGTTAATAACTGAACAATTTTGTTATACAAAAATAAACTAATAAACATAGTGCTCATGCATTAAGTAAACAAATTCCTTATTTTAACTAACATCACTATCCTAAAAAGTTCAAATTTAAATCATATCTACGAAAACAGACAAATTACTTAACAATACATGTTCAGGTTCATTAAACAAAAACCTAATTTTTATTATAAGATCCTATACCTAACACCTGTCTCATAAGTTATTGGAAAAGGGCAAGATTAACAAGATATAATTTAAACAAAAAAAAGTTTTATTAAGCAAAAGTAAAATAAAAATAAGTAATTGACCTTAGACTTTAACACCTATAAGTTAGATTGCTGCTAATGGTCCGCTATCCTCAATGAGACTACGTTTCCGGCTGACGTTGCGCATCATGGGTTGGACGCTTTCTAAATCCACTTTTACTTCACTTACACTAATTTTTCGATAAATTCTTTGTTGCAATTCTTGTTCATTCTGGGCCCCCAACTATGTTCATACACTTGCTGCTAATAAGCCCCAAAAAGTTTCAATTGGCCTTGCCTGACAGCCATTCGGAGGATTATCATTTTTAGGGACTCATGGTACACGATGGGAATCCAACCAGTTGAGTGTATCTCTGGCATAATGCGATAATGTAGGATCAGGCCAAAATATGTAGTCGTCATCGGCAAAATATTTTGATCACGAAACATGTTTATAATATTTGATTTATCGAAAAATTAGATAAGTAGATATAGAAAGCGCCCAAGCCATGATGCGACACGTCAGACGAAAACTTCGTCTCATTGAGAATAGAGGACCATTAGCAGCTATAGGTATTAAAGTCTAAGATCAGTTAGTTATTTTAATTTTATGTTTCCTTAATAAAGATTTCTTTTGTTTAAATTATATCTCGTTAAACTTTTTCCCAAAACTTATGATACAGGTGCACCTAGCATGTATAGTCGGAATTACGGGAAGGTGCGTGCACGTCATCAATTTTTAATGACGTCAAATTTTACATGTTTCTCACACAAAAGATATTCTTCAAGATCGTATGCAACCAAACAGACAGCGTGTGTATGTATATGTATGTGGTGGTATGCAACCAGATATACCAGATACTACGCCCGTCGATTGATCTATGTAAACGTACTAGAACGTACAGAAACGGTTCGTCGATCTTTACGACATCAAATACCCTAGATTCAAATTCATTTCGTCTTTTTCATGATAAATATAGAAAACTAAGTGATAATAATAATATCTATAACATTGCTGCGCATCGCCTTGTAAATAGGCCTGGTTTCACTCCATATTCCAATACAAGAAAATGGCATTTTATAATTTCTACATGTTGGCATTATAAAACAAGCATCGATGACGTGCACGCACCTTCTCATAATTCCGAGTATACCTAGCATATATTATGTCCTTAATCTACACCACTAAGCCTAAGCTTATCAGTGGCAAAAAGATTCGTTTACCTTATTTTACATGTTTTCACTCTTTATATAGCACATGATTCTGAAGTTCTACGTCACCAGCCAACTTCTTATTTTTTCTTTTGCCTTCCCGATGCTTCCTATGTTTCGAAACTCTTCTGGAATCTGATTGAATTCCCTTGGTATTACTACTGACATTGTCCTGGTGCCGTACTTGTTTCTACATCTGGCACTTTAAACCGACCCACATCATTTGCCCTGGTCCGATACCAATGGTCTACTTTTTTTGTATGCGTGGTCAGTAGTAGGGATTTGCCAATTCATAAACCTCCTCCTCGGACAATCTAGGTCAAGGTCAAGGTCACGCTGCGTGACCTCAACCTTGACCTAGATTGTCCGAGGAGGAGGTTTAGGAATGGGCAAATTTTAAGAAGCATCGGTAAACGACAGAAAATTGATGAGGCACATACGTCAAATGCCACAATGTGTACCATATGTAACGAGTATGTGAACAAGAAGTGTTATTCGGCTCACCTGCGCAGCAATAACCATAAGCGTAACGCCTTTGTAATTGTTGATGATGGAGTTGAAAGAATAGCCAGCGCATTTGGTGATAGGATCACAAGTTTTCGAGTCAGTGAAACTGCTCATGAAGTGGACATTGTAGAATACGCTAATGCAATAAGAGAAAAAGTGCTTTCTCTGTTACAGTCAGTGTTACATATGCATGGAAGCATAAAAGTAAATTTAGAATGTTTCGGCATATATTTTTTAAACACGAAAGACGACTCCGAAATAAAATCATTTAACACAAAAAATAAAATATTAACCATGGCAACAGACCTATATCAAATTTATGATGAATTCATCGAAGAAATAAAAACGAAAATGTCGGAATTTCAAGAAAGGGATTCAGGTAAGCAATGAATAGCAATAATAAATAAACATAAAAGTGATTTTCAAAATGTTATAGGATGGGCTCTAGTGGAAATTTTGTATATGGAGGTGAACTGTAACAAATATAATCCAACGAGGGCATCCAGTTACATTGATTTACCAGGATGCATAAAAGCAAGGGGAGCTGTAATTAATGTACAAAATCAAGATAATCACTGTTTCGCTTGGGCCGTGACATCCGCTATGTACCAACCCACCGGTGTACCACAACGGACATCTTCGTACCCCCATTTTTCAACGACTTTGCTCAATTTCGACAACATGGAATTCCCCGTAAGTACAAAAAACATATCCAAATTTGAGGAACGCAATAATATATCGGTAAACGTATGTGGATTAAACTCGTGGTTTAATGGTGAAAAAACCATACACGATGTAATAACAATTCGCATTTGTCAACGAAAAGGGCTACGACATGTAAATTTGTTATTGATAACAGATAATTTCGGGAACAGTCATTACTGCTGGATCAAAAATTTATCACGGCTTGTCAATTCCCAAACATCGCATAATGGCCATGAACGATTCATTTGCGACGGATGTTCGGTGTACTTTACGTCAGAAGATAAGTTGATACGTCACCAAAGCGATGATTGCATCAAAGTCAGGGCTAGTGTGCCGACGACGGACATCAAAATTAATAAATATGGCATCGCAGGAAAGGGTAACATTTTACAATTTGAGAATTTTGAGAAACAAATGAAATTACCGTTCGTAATTTATGCAGATTTTGAGGCGCTTTTAAAGCCAGTAAACCAAGAAGAAAAAGTATATAACGAAAATGCATCATATACTGAAAAATGTTTTGAACATGAGCCATACGCATTTGCGTATTATATAAAATGTGCATACGATGATTCATTGTCAAAATTTAAAATTTATTGTGGACGAAACGCGGCCAATGAGTTTATAACAAAACTTGAAAACGATGTGATAGAAATTTATAAAAAACATTTATGTAAGACAAAAGCAATGATTCCGTTAGATTTTTTGGAACAGTTTCTACACGATGCTATGTTGCATTGCCACATTTGTGACAAAAGAATCATGGAGAAAAATCAGAAAGTATACAACCATGACCACCTAACTGGAGCATATCGTGGTGCTGCTCATTCAATCTGCAATATAAATTAACAAATACCGAAATTTATACCTATATTCTTCCACAATCTCTCGAATTACGACACCCACATGTTCGTAAAAAATATTGCGTTGAAAGAGGAAGATGTTGATGTTATAGCGCAAAATAAGGAGAAATATATAACATTTTCCAAAAAAGTGCACGTAGGGGAAACCACAGATGCAAAAGGGAAACAACGAAAAGTTTTTATGAAACTAAGATTTGTTGATTCGTTCAGATTTATGGCATGTTCCCTAGAAAAGTTAGGATCTTTTTTGGAAGATGATCAATGTCTCGAAATTAAGAAACAATTTAATGATCCTATAAAATTCATGCTTATGCGTCAAAAGGGAGTATTTCCTTATTCGTTTTTAGATTCTTTCGAAAAGCTAAATTATCCCATGCTGCCGGAACATGAGCACTTTTTCGATGCCTTAACCGCAAAAAATGTATCCGATGATGATTACGCTCGCGCCACAAGGGTGTGGGAGGTTTTTGGTTGTCAGACGTTGGGAGAATACGCAGATGTGTACCTAAAGTCAGATGTTCTGTTGCTAGCAGATATTTTTGAGAATTTCAGACGGATATGTATAGAATTCTATAAATTAGATCCGTGCCACTATTTCACAGCGCCCGGTTTTGGCTGGGACGCACTATTGGGAATGACACGTGTTAAATTAGAAGTATTGACAGATATTGATATGTTACATTTTTTCAAGAAGGGAATTAGAGGTGGGCTCAGCATGTGCTCGAAGCGATCTGCTGTAGCGAATAATAAATTTCTAGAGGACTACGATGTAGCAAAACCATCCAAATACATTTTATATTTAGATGCTACCAATCTATACGGGTATGCGATGCGATGTAAGTTACCAACTGGTAACTTTATGTGGCTGTCGGAAGAGGAAATAAATATGATAGATGTTGACAATATAGATGACACAGAAACCGGTTATGTGTTTGAAGTGGATCTCGAATATCCTAAGAATGTGCACGATGAGCACAACGATTTACCGTTCTGTCCCGAAAGCACATGTGCCGCTAATTCAAAACATTCAAAATTAATGGCAAATTTAAATGATAAATCGAAATATATTATTCATTATGCAAATTTGCAACAATGCATACAAAATGGTTTGAAGGTTAAGAAAATTCATAGAGCGTTAAAATTTAGACATTCAGAATGGATGAAAGAATATATAGATTTTAATTCGGCAAAACGTCGAAATGCTCAGAACGAGTTTGAAAAAAATCACTACAAAGCTATGAACAACATAGTTTTTGGAAAAACAATGGAGAATGTCGAAAATAGAGTAGAAATAAGATTGGTAACGCATTGGGAAATTCGTTTTAGAAGGCCAGGCGTAGAAGCGTTAATAGCGAAACCGACCTTCAAGTCATCAAAAATCTTTTGTGAGAATCTGGCAGCCATAGAAATGAGAGTTGTGGACGTGAAATATACAAAGCCGCTATATGTGGGATTTTGCGTGTTGGAACTATCAAAAATCGTAATTTACGATTTCTTTTATAATTACCTAAAAAAGAAGTATGGCTCAAACATGTCGCTCTTATATACAGATACAGATTCTTTAATTTTGGAAATAAATACCGAAAATGTATATGATGACATAAAAGCAAATATCAACATGTTCGATACATCAAATTATCCCGTGCCGAATGTACACAATATCCCTCGAGGAATATCCGTTGTCGGGAAAATGAAGGATGAATATCCTAACACGGTATTAACATCATTTTACGGAACTGGTGCCAAGGCATACTGCGTAACATCACTAAAGGGGGCGACCAAGAAAGCCAAAGGCGTGAAACGATATGTTATTGAGAAATATTTGAGCGTAGTTGATTACAAACGAGTCGTTGAAGATGGTGGGGTGGTGTACAAAAAAATGTACGTATTTCGATCATCATACCACACTGTATATATGGAATTGAAGAACAAGGTGGCCCTATCAGCGAAGGATGACAAACGATTCATCTTGAAGGACGGTTGTCATACTTTGGCGTGGGGTCATACATCGATCGCTGACATACTTCAAGAAGAACGGTTGGATAATCTGCTACAACTGCTCCAAGCAGCTGCTGAAGATGTGTAAGGAGTGTTATGTTATGTTATAAGAAATTCATAGCGATTGTATTGGATGTAACTGTTTTCTTTTTGTACTTACGATGAAATTCATTCTATCAAGATTAGAAAAATTAATTTGAAACAAGACTTGTCTCATTGTTGTAAATATCATGGTTTACGTTTAAGCAGAACACTGTATCACTACTACTACACAATGTATCGCTAATTTAGAATTCGCTAATTTAGGAGAACATTATAATTGTAATATATAAACCTGGGATGAGAACAATGGGTAATAAAAATTGTTTTAAAGGAAAAAGTTTTTTATTGACATTGAATCACTATCACAATACGTCATCTTTATCAATCCATTGATTATGAGTTCTATCCATCCCCAACCATTTGACGAGTGCTCGGTTTCCTTTTCGACGAAGTACTTGTTCAACTAAATACACGTCTGGGTGTTTTACAGAGTGTAATTCATGTTCGTAGAATCCTCCAAGAATCAATTCTCCTTTACTATCCTTAATGACGTAAGTTTTAGGGTATGTATTTTGAATGATCGCAATGGTAAATATTTCATTTGACCAATTAGGTGTGTAGTTCTTCGTAAAAGAATGGCGATGTTTACTTATTCGAACGTGTTGCCCTATTTTGAATTTGGGGGAGGAGGGATCGACAACTTTAATAGTATTGAACATTGTTTTCAAAATGGCGGAAGCGTTTCGTCTGTTGACGGCAATTGGTTTCATACGTATTGTTCTATGCACAGAATTATTGTAATTGTGTAGCAATTTTGGTAGTAACTTTAACCAGTGATAAGTTCCTTGCATACTGAATTCTTTCCACATTTTCTCCTTAAGAGTTCTGTTAAACCGTTCGACAATAGAACTTTTTAATGTGGAATAAGTACTATAGTGATTTATTCCGTATTGTAACATCACTTTTTTAAATTCGGTATTATAAAATTCCTTTCCGTGATCCGTTTGCAAATTTTTCGGTATATTGTTTTTCTTTTCCAACAGAATTTCTTTGATCGCCTTAGTCACTTCTTTACCAGTTTTATTTTTCAGCGGGAAAGCCCAGGCGTATTTGGAGAAAGCGTTAATTACCGTAAGAATGTATTTGTGGTTTTCATTCTCGTTAGCGTATGGAATCATTTCTACAAGATCTGCTTGGAGCAAATCATTTAAGCCTTTAATTATCACTCTTCGCCTCCTGAAATATCTCCTGACAGGAGCATGCAGTTCATTGACTACATCCCGTTTAACGTTTTTCATCACTCGTATTCTAGTAACAGTTCAACGAAAAATGGTTGTCTTTTTTTCGGAAACTTATTCTTACAGCAAATGACGTCACCTCGTTTCAATGTGATCCCCGTGAGACTCGGGTATTCTGTCTGGTTGATAAAGAAATGAACATTATTTGTCAGTCTCGCCTCTTTAATTCGACCTTCGTAGAAGTAGTTCTTGTATGCATGCGAGTAACTCGTGTTTTGGATCAGAAAGTATTCATTTGCAGGATCGGTAGCACCATCCCCACATAATGTGAAAATTATGGGTGGGCGATAACGTTTAATTACTTCCGGTTGATCAAAATGTTTTGTTATAGTGTGTCCGTGGATGGATTGTCCGAATTTATTAATTGTTGCATGAGCATGCTTACCGAATCGATTAAGTGACATGTCACACCCTCTATCGCGTACAGAGTTCTGAAGCTGTTACAACATATTGACTGTTATATGTAGACCTATCGAATAACCCCTGCTTCTTTTAATTCCTCAATAATTGAAATTATTTCATTGTGATGCCCTGTATGACCCGCGGTCTGAGATGCGATTAATAAACGCAACCTATCCACGAGTTCATTAACATTATCCCAATATTCATATTCTTTAAAAGCAGCAGGTAACAGTTGTTTGTGTAACGTACCCCCCCTTTTAGGGTGACGCCAATATCTCGCCCAATAAACGAATGGTTTTTTACCTTCTATGACAGGTTTCACAATATTAACGAATTTCTCATTTTGGAAGTCCTCAACCGGCGCACCATCTGATTCGTAACCCTCAGTTGCTGCATTTGAACGCCGTAAAATGTCTCGATACGTACGCATGTCTTTCAGGTTAACTTTACTCGGGGATTGTTTGAATAAGAGTTCAAACAATCCGACGGTTCCATCGTAGGTCAATCCACCAATTATAATTTTCTTACCATCAAAATGAACCGGACTCTTTCCGATGTAGAAACCGTCCGTGACCGCACGGATACCGTACGTTTGATCATCGCATCGTCAATATCCATCGTTAATCCTGCAATGTAGTCACGAGGTAGTGGATCAAATTGCCCCAAAGCCTCCCGAATTGCCGTGACATCCATCTTCCGCGCCAATCCCTCTTTAAGATTCCGCAAGTCCTGACTTACATCAGTAGTGTTTGATGAAGTTGTACTAGGTCCCGCACTAGCCCAATCTTGACCTTCGAATACTGCCGCTTCGGGAAGAGAGGTTTCAGGTACCTGTCGTTTCTTAGGAGACAATCCTGCTTGTCCTGTGAAAATCTCCTCATCGTGCAGAAATGACGGAACTTGGTGCGTCGATTTCTTAGGTGTAGAAGTTCGTCGACGCTCCACTTTTTGAATGTTAAACGGACTTACACCTTTCATAAGCTCAAACGTATCGTGTTCACTATCACTATCACGAGAAATGTTCGAACTGTAATCTTTTTGTTCTGTTTGCGGATAAAAATTGATGGCATCTAATTGTTTTGAGATATCCTTAAGTGGTTGCTGAAACGGCGCGTACTGCGCTTCAGCACGGAGTTTTGCTTCTTCAATATCCCCTTTTAAAGCGCGAATTTTCCGTTGCACTTCCTCGCGCGCGCTGATTAGTTGTTGAGTCAGGGTTGTACTCATAATTATTGTTACCACGCCGGTGGATCGATATGCACTGATCCGGATAATTCATACGATCAACTTTAAACGACAATGTACTCATCAAAGCCTTTCCGATAACGCCCGTTATGTTTAGAGCAATCAAGATCAATAACCAATACACCATGTGGTGTACCCCAACATGCTCTACAAATGTGCGTGAGTTCATCCCACGTTATGTCACCCACCAGGTGATCGTTATGGATATGCTTCAAATTTGTAAAATCTTGTCGAAATAAAACCAAGAAGTTGCAATTATCGCGAATCAGTTGTTTTGGAATGGCACTGTAGCTTTGACAAAGATAGAAGCAATCAACATTTTTATGTCGACCGTATGAGAAATATTCCTTTATAACATTTTGCCCCGTAGGATTTATATCATCGAAGATGATGATCGAATATTCTTTGACTTGTGATGGTGCAATAAATTCATCCACATTTGAACATTCAACATATCCGCAATCTGCCAATGGTTGCAATAATCGGCGGAGATATTCGTATTTGTTTTGAAAAAGTGAGCTACAACACAGATATATGTTAAGATAACGCAAACCAGCAGGCGCAGTTAATAGTGATAACATGACATTGGTTTTTCCTGACCCCGATGCACCCACTATCAAACAACGCTTAGCATTCCCGCCAAACAATGCGCTATGTCTTTTGAAAGATGAATCATCCATACCTCCCGCAACGTTTTGAATTTGCAAGGATATGGGTTGTGTGATAATTGTGAGATCTTCCATTACGTTAACAAAAGATGGATATTGTCAATATGGTGGGTTAAAAACAACTGAAGTTGACGAATAACATCTTTATTATTTATCTACAGACATGTACACATATTTACTCATCGTACGTTCCCATCATGAAACGAAAGAACAAATGCACGATATTATATAGGTTATATAGGTCGGCTTCAAAACATTCGATGTAAAGTCAACACCATTACACGAATAACATATATATATATATATATATATATGTATATAACAAGTTGTAACATATGCAGTCGAAAGCACAACTACTGCACATATATTTCGAACTCTTTCGCAAACACAGGGTAAGTGTACATTTATGGTGAAATATGTGTATTCGACGTTCTCGTCAAAAATATGAAACGTCAACAGACATTTATACATCTGGTTTGTCACAATTTTACACGTAATTACTATGCTACAATCAATAATATAAATATATATATAAAAAAAAAAAAAAAAACAACCTTTATTTGGCATACTCTCATACAATTTCTCTCCATACATTTCATTCCAAATCTCCCTCCTGTTCTGTTCTCCTCCTCCCTCTCTCTTTCTCGCTCCTATCCTTCCCAGCCGTTCTCTGCCTTCTGCCTCCTCACTTGCCTGCAACATAACAAACTTTAACCCCTTTCCACCCCCCTCCTTTTCCTACCCTCTTCTCTCTTTTCCTTTAACTTTCTTAATAGCTCTACTCCTGTTCCTTCCTCTGCCAACATCCTTCTCCAATCTTTTCCCTTCCTCTCTTCCTCCTCTCCCCACTCCATTCCTTCGCATTCTTCCCACCAATGTTTCCACTCGTCCCATTCTTTTCCGCATACTTCACACCTCCTATACACCTCCCCCATCCAATATTTGTTTGCTCTTTCCTCGTTTCCGCATCTATACCTGGCAATCGTCTTCTCTTCTTCTGCTGTTTTGTCTCCTCCTAAATACTTTGGCTTCCTTCCTTTTACTTGCAATTCTTTATATTTTTCATTATATCTGGCCCTTCTTATCTTCTCCTCTCTCTCCTGTGACTCTCTTTGTTTCCATTTCTCTTCCAACTCTCTCTCCACCCACCTCCCCTCTCTTCTCCTGTCTTCTACCTCCCCCACCGTCATCGCCGCCTTCTCATATAGTCTTACTCTTGCCAACTCCCAATCTGATAGATCTCTTCCCCTCCTCTCTCTCCTCTCCATTTCCTCCACTACCCTTTTCCCCAAGCTATTCTCCCTCCCTCCTTTCACTGACATCTCGTATCTTACTGCCCTCTTCCCCGCCTCGATCGCCACCTTCTCTCTCCCAGTCTCCTGTCTCACCACATAGTCTGGTGTCGACCTTTCTAGCTGTAAAGCTCTTTTTATCTGCCCTACTTGTACTCTCTCCACTCTCTTCTGTTCCCTAACTCCCCATATCTCGACCCCATACATCATGATGCTCCTGGCACACACATCCCATATTTTCATCGTCTCTTCGAATTTACCCTTTCTCTTTCCCCATACCATGCTTCTCAGTCCTTCCTCCGCTTTCTTAGCTTTTTTACAAACCTGCTTTATGTGTCCCTCACACGAATTATTTTCCCTCATTACATACCCCAAATATGTCCATTCCCTCACCTGCTCAATTTCTTCCCCTTTCCATGTCATATGTACTTCCTTCCGCCTCCCTCCCCCTTTCCTGAACACCATTAGCTTCGTTTTTCCTGTGTTCAAATCTAACCCTCTTCTATCCAAGAACCCCTCCAATCTCTTTTTCATCTCTTTCATCCCTTTCTCTGTCTCTGACAGGATGACCACATCATCCGCGAATGCCAGAGACCAGATCTTCTCATTTCCCAGTTTTACTCCCCCATCCTGTCCTCTTTTTAGCGTCTCCTCCAGCTGCGATATATAAATATTGAATAGTTTCGGGCTCAATGGGCACCCCTGTCTCAAACCCCTTGACGTCCTGAATTCCTCCGACAGCTCATCCCCTACTCTCACCCTGCATCGCGTCTCTTCATATATCTGTTCCACCCTGTTCACTATTCCCTTCGATATCCCCACCTTTTCCAGTGTCCTTATCAGTATCCTTCTGTCCACTCGATCAAACGCCGCCTTCAGATCTACGAACAGTGCGTACACCTTGCCCCCCTTCTTTGCCAATTCCCTCTCTATTATAAAATTCAACACATATAAGTTGTCCCTTGTGCCCCTCCCTACCCTAAATCCCGCTTGTCCTTCTGGTAGTATTTCTTTTTCTTCTACTTCCTCTTCCAATCTTGCTGCCACTAGTCCTGTATATATTTTGTATCCTACATTCAGTAGTGATATCCCCATGTAATTTTCTTTTTTCTCCTTGTCTCCTTTCTTCCAGATCGGCACCAATAACGCCATCTTCCACCCTCTTGGCATTTCCCTCTTTCCCATCCATATTTCATTTATCCTCTTAAGCAACTCCTTCCACACCTCCTCCGGTGCACTTATCCACCCTTCTGTGTCTACTCCATCTTCCCCGGCTGCCCTTCCTTTTTTCATTCTACTCTTTATCTTCATTATTTCCTCCCATGTAAATTCTTCCATTCCCCTCCCCTCACTCTTCCGTCTACTTTCCTCCTCCTCTTCTTCCTTCTCCCCACCCAGTAGCTGCCTGAAATATCTCCTCCATTCTCTGACTTCAATACCATTCACACTTCCCTTTCCTTTCCTTCTCCTTCTAATGTACTCCCAAATCTCCTTCTCCCCTTTCAGCCCTTGAATTTCTTCCTCCTCTCTTAGCCTCTGTTCCTTCTTTTTCCTCTCCCACATCTCCTTCTGCCTTGCCCTTTCTTCTATATACTTCCCCCATATTCCCTGCCCCTGTCTCGCCTCCTTCAGCATCTCCCTCAGCTTCCGTTTCCCTCTCCTGCATTCCTCGTCGAACCATGACCTTTCGCCTTCCCCTTTTCTAATGTTCCTCGTCTTTGTAGCCTTAATCATCTCCCTAACAATCTCCTCTATACTTTTTACACCTCCCCAATCTACTTCTCTCAATTTATTTTGGTAGTCCCTTCTCGTTTCTTCGTTCCATACATTCACCTGCCTCAGCTCTTCTTCCCCTTCCTTTTGCTTCTTCCTTCCTTCCCCCCATAAGTCCACCTCAATTGGTAAGTGATCTGATTCCGCTCTATTTCCTACCCTAAATCTACACACTTCCCTCTTCACCTCCTCGCTCGTTATTACCAGGTCTATCACTGATCTCCCGTTGGGTCCTACGTAAGTAAATTCCCCTTCTTTATCTCCATTCTCGTGTCCATTGAGTATTTCCCAGTTCCCTTCATCTATCCATTCTAACAGAATCTTCCCTTCCCCATTCACTACCTCATCCTTTGATCTCCTCCCATCTATTTCCTCTCTCTCTCTCCATCCCCTCCATCCTATCACCGTCGTATCTTTTCCTATTCTTGCGTTCATGTCCCCTCCCATCACAACCTTCCCCTCTTCCTGCTCCATTATCTCGTCCATTTCTCCTGTCACCGTCCTGATTTGTTGATTACTGTACACTGTGTAAATTCCCCACTTCTCTCCATCCCTCATTATCATTCTACCCTGGATTGCCTCTGAATCGTACCGCCCCTCTTTAACCTCCTCCCATCTCTCTTTCACTCCTGTTATTATTCCCCCCTTCGCCCTTCCCCTTTTTCTCTCTCTCGTGGCTGCTCTACACTCCCATCTGTACCCGGCCGGCATGTTTTCTTTATATCTTGCCCACGTCTCCTCCTCTACCCATGTCTCTGTCAGTCCAATGTAATCAAACTCTTCCATGTATTCCCTCAAGTCTCTGTTGACTCCTCCATCCTCCTTCATCCACTTCTTCCACCCCGCTATATTCCAAAAACATATCCTCATCCCTTTTACCTCCTCTCTCTCTCCCGCCCTCGCCACTCCTTCTCTCCCTCCTCCAGCCTCCTTCACTCCGCTCCCTATCACCCCCTCCTCCCCGTCCCCCCTTACTCCGCTCTCCTCCTGCCCCCTTCATCATTAGTTTTTTGGTCTTAGAGACCCCGTTTCCCCCTCCCATACTAGCCATGTATTCTCCACTTTCAACTTCTTATATCCCATTCTTACTCTCTTACCTTGGTCTCTTTCCTTCTTCGCATACTTCCAGATTTCTCTTTGTACTTCCCTTTCCTTCTCTGTCAGGTCATTGTCTATGTACACTCTCGTTCCTCCTAATTTCGCCTTGTTCTTCATAACTTCCTCTTTTTCCCCTTCTGATGCAATTCTCGCCAGTACTATCTCCTTTCCATCTCTCCCCCCCAGCTTGTACGCCTCCTCTAGCCCCACATCCACCTGTAATTTTTCTCTTAGCCATTGTTTCACTTGTTCTCTTTCCCTTCCTTTTTCTACTTCTAGTCCCCTTATTACGATATTCTTCCTTTTCTCCTTTTTTTCCATATATTCCACTTTCTCTTCTAGTTTTCTTATTCTTTCTTCTGCCTCCATCCTTTCCTTCTTCCATTCCTGTTCCACTCTCTTTCTCCATTCCCTGTCTTCCTGCCTTTCATTCTTCATCTCCATTATCTCTTTCTTAGTCTCCTTTACCTCCTTCATCATCTCCTTAATCATCTCCATCAAGTTCTCCATTATCTTGTCTTTCTCCTCTCCGCTACTTTCCACACTCATCCCCGGTGATCTGCGCGTTCTCCGGCTCCTCGTAAATATATCCGGTTCGTTCCTTTCGCCCCCTTTTTCTTTCCCGCCCGCGTTTGCCATGTTAGATTTCGCGTATTTCCGTTATTATCTTTCCACCTGTATATTATACGCTTTCGCTTCGCGTACTTTTTTTCTTCCACACACCGCTCGCCCGGTTAAACCTTTCGCGCACAAAAAAGTCTGCAAGAAGTACGGCCGCGCTGCCGTCCGATAACGCGATCGTCCCGTGTCGCACCTCGACTTTCTGTTACGACCGTTTACTCGTCCGCACTTCTTACTACCGCTCTGATTTTTTGACCTTCTATTTCACTATTGTCTATCTACCCGACCGAACCAAATTCACCTACGTCGTATCACTACTTCCCCTATTTAATTTGCTATCTACGGAGCACCGATTACCACGTGTTTCCACTGCACCGTTAATATTTCATATATGTAAATATATATATATATATATGTATAATAAATCTATAATCAATGATATAAACAGATATATACAACTTAATCTTGAACTTAAAATTAAACAGATGGGGTAAAATGAAAGTTATAGGCAAAGAGAAGTTGAATATATACTATCGTGTAAGTTTCTATGTGAACACACTACCTCATAATGTCTACAAATCCTAAATATTGCACTGACTCATTCATTTACATCCATGTCTGAAGTGGTTGCGTCAAACACTCTAAGCTCTGCGTACACACATGGCACACCAGCAACGTTTGTTTAAAACAATGGTGATCAGTTCCCGCGTCTGTTTGTTGTCGCAGTGTGCTACGATGCGTATCCGCTGACATTTTAATACATTACCAGGCTTCCGCAGTGCAATATGTAGGTGTCGATTACATCTGCGACATAAATTACCAAATTTACTTTCATAGTAGAAGAAACTTACACGATAATATGTATCTTCAGGGAAACGTGCCTCGACCGCCCAATCATTTGGGATGCTGTGGAAAATTTTCGCGATCATGCGATGTGACATTTTCTTACCGAAATTTTCCACGGGCGGTAAGACATCTGTGATCAGCAGGGGTTGTACATCATCCCAAATAATTGAGCGCCCGCATTTCTTAATCTGCCTCCAGCAGTCGTCCGTCCACCGGTGTACTAACTCTAGTAGGAGTGCTATCGGTAGCACGCCCACTAGCTTTAACACGTAACGCTTATTAGCGATGGTGGAATTAACAACTCCTAGCGACAGACTTCTCAGATTTTCCACTGAAACAAAAAAACAAAGAACATGAAACGGATAACGTGGCAACAAAAGGAAAAACTTAAAATTTTGCCGGAAGCTAAGACAATTTAGTAAGAAATGCCTCCACCTCAGCGATTGAAGCAGTTAAACCACTACGTACAGCAGGATTCTCTACCCAACCGCATAATTTTTTAAATGTGTGGTATTCACGCAATAAATCTTTCAAATGATATAATTTTTCTTGTAACATGATCCGAATGGTGGCTTTGGTAGCAGCAAGTTCGCCAGCGATGCGATCGTCACTTTGCGCGTCAAACACATTTAAGAATTTAAACTTCGGTAGAGGGAGCGAGTCAGCTTTCAACGTCAACGATGTGTCAGCATTCATATTCGCTGATGTCACCGGTGACGTTGAGCGGTGAACGAAATGAGTGGTGGTGTCAACGTTCACGGTCTTGGATTCACCCCTCGACGTGCAAGGTCCGACCTCAGTAGACGTCGAGAGGGTACGCTCATCAACGTTGACGTTTTGGGGGCCGCGAACAACGTGTAACCTCGAAGGGGCACCAACATGCGCGTTAATGTTGATGGATTGAGCTCCAGACGTGGAAGGTTGGAAAATCTTCGACGTCGAGGGAGCATACACGTCAACTTTAACGCTGTTTGGTGGCACCCTCGATGTTACATGTTGTACAAAGGGTGACATTGGTGGTTTCCCAACGTTAAGGTGCACCTTTGGTGTAAATCTTGACGTGGGTGGTGGAAGAGCTGGGTAATGTGTGCGAAGCGATTCATTTCGCGGTGCCGTTAGTAAAGCCCGTAAAGTAGGGCAAGAAGAGCGTGGTGCGGGTTTAATACATACGTTAGATAAAATTTTAATTTTTTCCGTAACCGCCACGGTAGTTCGCGTCTCACCGCACTGTGAAACGGTCAGCATCTCCAAAGAAGTATTAGATGCGCAACTTTGTTCGATCAATACCTCTTGGGATATGCTCAATAACGTGCTCGTAACCTGACAATTTTCGTTTCACAGCACGTTGTTGAGAAGATAAAAGTTTGCTGCTTGCGGGGGGGCTCGAACGTAAAATTGGGCTTCGGCGGCCAGCACATACATCAGCCGATGTAGATCGTACAGCCACACGCTGTGGGGATGTACATGTTGACCGCGACGATGCTTCAATTTTATGTTCGACCTCCTGTTCGTTAGTTTTTATTTCGGAAAAATCTGGCGCGGGGATGTTCGTAAACAATAATTTTTCTAACGCGTCCAAATCGATGGCGTCGAAATCATCCTCCGCGGTAACGCACCATTCAGACGGGAATGTGAAGATGGAGGGTGATTGCTGCGACATCTTTATCACAAAGAATCATAATATAATTAGTTACATAAAGATTACTCAAAGTCAAACTTAGTGTTCGTTGCTGCGACTCGGACGGTGAAGAATTAAAATAGAAGATGTGAAGAGATTTGTAAACGACTGTTATCATTACATTTTAAGAGAATGACACACACAATTCAACTAATTTTGCTAAAGCACTTTTCAGGCATTATAACATTAATGTAATTTATAAATGAAATTATATAAAAATTATAACTTACTGCTGAATAATAGAGATCGTTGAAATTAAACTTGGATCTGCGAAGGGCTACTGCTTTAAAATGTAGTACCCTAAACACGTAACTTCAGACATATAACATACAAATGAGAATTTGATTACTTACTTATTAAAATAATAGATTGTTTTCACAATGTGAGCTTAACTTGTGATCTGTAAAACAAGATTGCATTATAGTTCGTTGAATAACAACTCCCGATGAGGAATATGTGAGGTAATTAAACAGTGTTAGAAAACTTACCTTTGTAATTCACTACACAATCACTAGAACTAGCGAAAGACTGTACAACTTGTTGATTGAACTGCTCGGTGTGGAGGTTGCAATACAACTGACGTATAATTGGAAGGAAACTCGTTTAAATACTCTTGAGGTAAATGTCCGATCATGACCATGGTTAAGATTAGGGCCAGGGTCATAGTCACGGTCATGGTTAAGGCCTTGGACACGGCCATGGCAATAAAAAAATCGGAAAAATTCGAAAATTGGGAAAAATTGGAAAAAATTGGAAAAAATAGGAAAATTGGAAAAATTGGAAAAAATTGAAAAAGGCCCGCGCCCCAAACCCCGCCGAAGCGAGATGCCTAGGATAGTGGAACCCTACCCAACCAGAACCTGAGGTACATTGATTTTTGGAAGGTTCTACTATTTACTCAAATAAGACAAGCTTGTTTTTCAAAATTTTTATTTAACGTCCCTTATATTTACATACAACACATTGATTTTTGGAAGGTGTAGGTCCATCGTTGTGCGTTTCCCATACTTCATCGTTGTAATGCTCGAAACAAGGAAGATTCATCTGCAATTCAGCGTTCTTTCTACATGAACTTGGTAGCCGCATCCAAACGCTTTCCAAATCCCGAGGCTTCACCCTTTCGATGTAATACTTCACCGGGAGATATTTTAATTCGATAGATGATATATTTCCGAATGATCCATCCGTTTCGTATCGTCGACAGACCTCATACATTTTTTGTGAAATGCATGATGAATACCACACACCACACACGTCTAAGAATCGTACAATTCGCTCCATCGCTGCAACCAACTGACCAAGTAGAGTGACGATTACCTCTTTATTAATCTAATTCTTCCCTCCCCATTTCTTCCTCAACATGTGCGAGTTTCCCCCTCACAATTGTGTTCAGATAATGTACATTTGATAGCGCACACATACTTGCTCTCCCCCTGTGAAATGTACACATGGGGGTTCCTCTCGAAAGTTTTCCGACTCGTTCGTCTACTTCGATGATGCGAATTGGAACAACATTCTGCAGATATTTTACCTTTTCACGCCCTTTCACGTACACCTTCTGAACGTTGCGCGTTAAATATTGAATGATGCTGTCGAAGTGGGACGTCGGTACGAATCCATCATTCCAATCGATGCAATGGTGCTGATTCATCACCCAATTTGCTGTGTTTCGAAGCTTCTTCGGCAATAATGCAAAGCTATGACTTGGTTGAAACACGTAATGGCTAATGCGGTCGTTGCTGTCGTACGACGCCAATTCTTTCGGCATGAACTCTTCATCGTTCACCATGAAGCCTTGTATATCCAAAATTACATATTGTGTTTTCGATCGATCCATTTTGACGTTCGCTCGAACACTGACGATAATTGTATCACAGATCATTTATAGCGGATCCCTCCTCGGGTAATGGTTGATCCTCTACTTATATTCCGGTGAACTGCTTGACGATCTTCGTGAGTGGGGAATACTTAAATGCTTTATCATGCAATATCAAGCAATAGGCGGTTGTTGCAGCTGGAATTTCTTTCTTTGTAGTATATTCAATCCTTATTTCAACACCACTTTTATGTATGGCTTCTGCTTGATAGCTGCAATCGATCCCGATCAATGGCGCGTTTGATAGAAATTGACTTGGAGAAAATAACGGTTCGTTCGACTTGTGATAATACGAGTGTTGAAAGCGAGCGTACATATCGTACAGCACCGCAAAATGATTGCTATCAAAGTCGATGTTTAAATTATCGTACGGGTAACGTTCTCTGTTTAAAAACACTGTCATATTGGTTAAACCGATGTTATCAAACTGCGCCATGTTTCCTACCAACTTCCCCTTCCTACCCTTTTGAAAGCCAATTATGATAAATCTCGGCGTTTCGAGCTGAGGGGCGGTTTTCACTGACCATGATTGTTTTGTGCTTTTGGGTATGGATGGATATTCGTGGATTTCCCAACTTCTGAAAGGTATGCTCATTTCAACGTTCCTTCCCGATAGTTTCGTCAAGGCTACTTGTTCTCGCAGTCCTACTGCTACGTGTGGCACCCTCCATACTAGTTTATCGATGACTAACTTCACTTTCTCCTCGACGCTGTTGATGATCACGTCCGAGTCATCGTTACTGCGAATCAATACCAGCTCTTGCCGCACGTTCATCAAAATTTTCTTAAAATCTTCCGCGACACCCATCAATGTATTTAGAGGGACGCTCAAACCGAAATTTCCTTTTCCGTCTAGAGCACCTGGCGACCCCCAACCTGCGTTCTCTAATTTTGCTATCTCACCAGGACTGAATGATAAATAACCCTTCATGCATGACGTTACCCCAACGTTTCTTACGGAATCTACTTGAACGCCATTTATCAAATATCGTATGTCACTGAACATGAAGGCGACCGGGTTATTAACTAGCTTCGCAGTTGCGCTAACATCTTTCGTCACACTACCGTTCGTTCCGATCTTGCGTACACTACCTTCTACGTACAAACAACTTTCGCTGGGTAAAGTGTAATTGTCAATTTCCGGAACGGAAATGCGAATTTCATCGTTGTTATCGAAACTTGTGGAGCCGAATGGTTGATGTGAGTGAAATTCATAGCTCACTATAGAATTGTCGACTTTTATTTTGTCGGTTACGTTCAATATATCCATTTATTTCGTCACCTGGAAACCAACTTTTTTAAGACGTTACGCTTTCGTCACCTGGAAACCCAACTTTTTCAAGAAGTTACGATTCGCACGTCCAATTGATCGTTTCACACTGCCGATTGCCTCCCTCTTCACTTTCCCTTTATACCTTTGCTTCCCGTGATCATCCGTTCGTATCTTTCGATCGTCGTACACTATTCCCATCTTCTAATCTGTAGATCTCAAATGAAGTCTGATCTTTACTTCCTCTCCTCGGAAATTCACTAGGTTACCGCCTTGATCTAAGACGCGTAGTGTGAGCGTACTGATGACATTACCTGTTACGGGTAAATAAATAGGTTGTTGGGGGCTCTCTATGATTTTGAATCCCGCCGGAACGTTCGGGAAAAAATGATGCAAGACGTGGTCCGGTTGCCCGTTATTGTAAGAACCGCTGATCAGATTGCAATATATTTGCAATGCGTTAACTTTGTTTATGTTGACGATGTTATCCGACTCTACATCTTGGTTACTAGGTATGATCCGTGGCTGAAAACCTAACAACGAACTGATGCTGCGAGCTCCACCGAAGTGGAGTGTGCGAGAACTTCTTATCACTGTCTTTTGTGTATTGTGATTCGCTGTTATTGTTATATCAACTTTATCTTTTCGGTTTGCTGCTTCTTTCCTAACGTACGCTGCTATGTCCTCCACATCGTACGTTCCGCCTGGTATCTCGATTGGTGTTCCGGGAGCGTCAAGTATGTGTAATAAATTATTGCTTTTGTCGACGTTTGCGATGGAATTAAATGTATCAAAATTTAGGAGGGCTAACTCGTAGTTGCGTGAGTCGTTTAAAACAATTGGTGGATTAAAATTACATGACAGCTCGGAAGATTTACCAGTCAATGTGAACGTGTGGGCTGCACTTACCTGTCGACGCATTGCTGCTGCACTACGGTTGTACGTTACATGTCACCGGTTATATCTGTTAAAAACTGTAGGCACAATTGACCACAATTGACGTCCACATCCTTTTGATATCTGCGGTAATTATAATTTATAATGTTCGTCCTATCGTTCGATAACAAATATCGTTCCAGTTCCACTGGAGGTCTCAAATCACCATAACTATCGAAATATGCTATTTGTTTTCCTCGCTTTTTATATGCCACCCAATGGGTGCCCCGTCCGTCGTCAACATCCAAATTGACAATTCCACTTTCTTGATTTCTTATCTTCTTTGGAAGTGTATCCCTCATATATATCCCACGAAAGTTAGGGATTGCCAGCATGCGCGCATACTTTTGCAATTCTAGGTTCGTTAACGGATGATGAGGTAACCTTATCAGTTTTTTGCATGACTACTTAAATATAATCCACATCCCTGTTTGTACGGTTTAATGTAAAACCCACTCCCTACAGCCTTTGCTTCCATTGTGCGGTTATGCCGCTCTGCTTCTTGCAACTGATCTCTTGCCGCTTTTGCAACCGTTACCGCTCTCGCTATGGCAGCTGCCCCGCCTCCAAGGGATCCCAAGGCTCCCAACGCTGCGAATAAGGGTATCAATGGTAGAAAACCGCCAGTCTTGGGAATCTTTATGACCCTTCCGCGCGGCTCACGTATTTTTCGACGCAGTTTCTTCAACGCTTTGTGAGCCAATTTCGCTTTTTGGAATACAGTTTTGGCTCCGCTGTGTGCTATTGCTTGGCGGGCTATCGTGATTGCATTTGGAAAAGACAACTGCCCCCCGTGCTTCCGACCTTTCTTGGTGTGCAACCTTCTTGCTTTTGCCTTCCGACGTCGTTTCCCGACCCCCATTCCGAGCGCGGTTTTTACTTTCATTGCGGTGGCTACGGTGGCGGATGATGCTTTTTCACCTACACTTGCGTCTTTACTTAGCAATCGTTCCTTTGCTGCTTTGTACAACTCCCTATCGGCCGCGTGTCTAGTGACCAAATCTGAAGTAGCGTCGTATACGATATCGTGCTTCTTACAAGCTTCGTCTAACTTGTTCACTCCTCGATCACCACGCGCTAATCTTTTCACTAACTTTGTACCGGGACCGCAAAACATGTATCCTGGGATATGTAATTCCACAGGTAACTTGTCTATCAATTTATTAATCAAACCTCGACCGTTTCGTTCAACAATTCGTCGTCGACTGTTTCCACTTTTCGGTTTCCTTAACATTTTGTTTCGTCTCGCTATCACTCTTTTTACACGTTTACTACATTAACGATGGATGTGAAATGAAACGCTTCTACCTCAGTATGAACAGTTATTTCTATTTACTTTTAACAAAAAGTTTACGTTATCATCCACTGCGAATTTACAATTGTTCTATATTTTACATTTATGTACATCTTTCGATGTAAACTTTCTTCCTAAATTCTATGGTTAAGTATGGTTTTAATTTACATTCTAACATCTTAATTCTATCCGTAAATCGCATATTGTCCAAATACTGTTCCCCCCACTTATTCAACCTTGACTGCCTGTACGCGTACGCCCATGTATACATTCTGTACGTTATGTTAGTTTCTATATTAAATGTTACACTCTTCATTTACTTGTGAATTAAATTATACAGATCAATATCCCACAATATTTTATCAGTTCCATATATTAAGAGTTCCTTCGTGATGCACGTTTGTTCACTATTCGTTCCATTCATGACAGCTATCACATTCTGCTTCATTTCGCCAGACATTGAGCATACTGCTCTAATCACGTCGTCATAGTAATCCCTGTATTCCAAACTCTTTAACATCTCCAAACGACTAGTTATAACATCTGCCACTTTCCACAATTCATGCAGCGAATCATATGCCAAATACACACATTCCGCGTTTCTCTCCAGTTTTAATATCTTTCGAGAATTTTCTATCCACTCACATGATATGTTTATACCGCACAACGTTAATTGGGATGGTGCGTGAGTTCCAAAGCTACTTGTTATGGATGATTTATAGCTCAAAATATTTTGCCACTCCAGTTCCTTTAAAGTGATACACTGACCTTTCCCCATTATTCTAACAACTGGCTCGAAAAACATTTCCGAACATAGTCCTACGGTAACCCACTTCGTGTGACTCTTATTTAGAAAGTATATTGTCTCTGAATAGAGGGGTCCTCTGTTCCCTCGTTGAACATTTTCGGGAATATTCCCACTTTCCTCCTTTCTCGTTACTGAACCATCTTCGTTGAAATCGTGTGTCGATACAAAATTATTTAAATCGGTTTCGAAGCTGGAATCTTCTTCAATTACTTGCGACATTGGTACGATATTTTGAACCTTCGAACTTTTCCTCATCTTTTTCGAACGATTGCATCCATCCATTGTCGGACTTCTCTTCAGATTACCGTTGTTGGTTTGGATTGAAGTTTGCTGCTTTGGTGTTGCCACTACATACACATATTCAACATTTGAGCTAATTATAGTTTACTATAGTCTACAACTTACTTGTTATTCTTCAATGATCGACAACTTTAACTGCATGGACACGTCTACTTCGACTTTATTTTACGCAACTACATGTCTCACTGCTAACCCGTCCACGGTTATAAACGTAATTTTTGGATAGGAGGGGTTGACTTTTTCTACATTTACCACTTTCTAAACCTCCTCCTGATGGTTTGGTTGTCGACCTTGATCTTAACCTTCAATCAGGTCATGACTTTGGCCTTCACCTTGACCTTAATCTGCCCTTGGCTTGGGTCTTGACCATGACATTTCTTAAAATTTGCCCATTCCTAAACCTCCTCCTCGTACAATCTAGGTCAAGGTCGAGGTCACGCTCTTGATCATGACATTTCTTAAAATTTGCCCATTCCTAAACCTCCTCCTCGGACAATCTAGGTCAAGGTCGAGGTCACGCAGCGTGACCTTGACCTTGACCTAGATTGTCCGAGGAGGAGGTTTATGAATTGGCAAATCCCTACTACTGTGGTCATAGTAATTGTTCATAATCAATAATTAAATGTTTAAGTTTGTTTTATATATATTATACACTTCTTCCCACTGGCACAATATGGTTTACCATTCTATCCTGCAGCGTTGAATGCGATCTATGATAATTTGATGCCGTATAGTTATTGCATAACCCATTGCCGATTCCACTTATGCAAAATATATTACTTTCAATACAGCTCTCGGTAGTTATTCCACAAAAAGTTCTGGTCGATCTCGACCCCTAAATATTATTGTGTCTACACCTCTTCAATTACTGTTCGACAGTCACAATACGTGTATACTTCATCATTGGATCGTGCAGACACGCTGAAGAATGACTTAGTTTCGGCGGCGCAACGTGTAGAAGTTTCGTCTTTTTGACATTTATTACGAGCTCGTGTGCCCGTCTTTGAAAATTGTGCTAGATCTTTGTGTATTGAAAGAATGATCGTGTCATCTATATACAGACAGTATTGTAATTTTTGAAACACTGACCAATATCTTTGACATACAGTAAGTAAAGCATCGGGCCTAATATACTTCCCTGTGGAACCCCCTCTTTACTTGTCCCTCCTTACCAAATTCGTCTCTGATATTTACTACAAACATCCTGTTCTTGAGGTAATCCTTGTACCAATCTTTTATCTTCCCTCTAAGACCTAACTTTTCCAATATCAGCTAGTGGTGGTTTATGATGTCAAATGCCTTGCTGAAGTCTATGAAGAATACGTTCATTCTCTCATATATTTGGTGTTAATTAGATTCGCAAAATTTCCCAACAACTTTATCGTAACCTTATTTTTTTGATAGCCGTACTGATTTATGTCTACTATCTTGTACTTACTCAGGTAGCACCATGTTTTCTCTAACATGTACCCTTTCAAAACTTTTTCTACTACTAGGTAATATGAATATTGGTCTTTAATTACACAACTTTACAAATTCTGCTACTTTTGCTTGATGAATGTTGTCGGTATATGCGAAAAAACTAGCACCCTATAAATATCCTGACGTATCATCATTGTCGAAGCCAGTTCCACATATCCATTGCCAATTTGTGTCCAGGTATAAGTGCAAAAAATGCCCTAACAATTTCCTCTTCATCACAGGCAAGCAATGAAAGCGATTTCGTTATGGAAGAAAAGCATTTAATTTCGCAAAGTAAACTGAGTGATTTGATTCGCGAGTTGAATTTATTTAAACAAAAAGCTTGCATCACGGTTGCAGGAATGGAAACATCTTGACCCTAAAACACAAGTCCGGATTAGAAGCAAATATTCGATTTTTTTTGCAAAATTACCACAAGATTGGCTCTCGAATGTACATCTTAATTTTTTCCCATTAAACTTGGGCAACACGAGCGACAATCAAGGAGATCAGCTACATAAAGATATAGCGAAAATCGAAAGGCGATACCAAGGATTTTGGGACGATGGCATGATGGGCGACTACTGCCGGACCCTGATGCGTGAAACAGATCCCAAGCAGTATAAAACACCTCTGTTTATTTTTGATTTATACTTTTTAATTCAATAAATGGCAATTACTGGTCATAAATAGTAAAATAATAAATTTATTGAATATTTCGAAAACTAGAACCAATTTTAAACAACCAGCTGAAAACAACCCCCGAATTTACCTTATAAACAACTTTTGGTTGCTCAGGTCTAAAACCGTGTATACTTGTGTTATTATAACTGTCATGCTGTCCTTGTTTGTATATGAGTTTAACTATGGCTTGTTTCATATCTTTGGGGATGCATCCATTTCTCAATGATAAATTAATTATGTTGCTAACCAATCTTGCAATTCTATCCTCCGTTCTTATACCATATATTCCGGCTGATTTATTTTTATCACGATTTGCAAGGGCAACGCTCCTTTTTCTCATAATTCGTGGTGTCAGTGTATATGCCTCTTTATAGGCCGTTACCATTTTACCATACAATTCGTCAATATTTATTGTTTAAGATATCTGTATGTAACCTTTCTTTTGGTATTGAAGCTAGAATTGTTCCATCCGTTGTTGAAATGACAGTATTACTTACATTTTTTTTGCTCCTTGTCTATACTCTTAATCACACAGGCATATAGTGGTCGGATATTTTACTTTGGATTACGGCACTGTGCGTTTAGTATATATGTTATCGATACACGACTGTACACCAACTTATCACTTCTAAACACCTCTCTTGTATAGCTATTTATTTTTCTCTCGAATGCATACGATATAAGCACATTTTCATAGTCCTCTGATACATTACAGAAAGCACGGACCGAAACCTTGTTGAAGAAGGACGTACTATCATACGCTCCGCCGTTTTGTGCGATTTGCGAAGTAGTGTGTGGTTATTCAAAAACAATATGTAGTATTAAGTCAGTCTTAGTGTCGCCATTGACGATTTTAGTGTTAGTGCAATCGTAAGTGTAGTGATAGTTTTAGGTTAAAAAACCAGAACTTCCGAAGCAAGACTGGCTCCGCCCCCTTCGGGCGTGGCGAAGAAAAAGCGCGGGAAATCCCGCGCAACCGGTGGCACCAGAACTCGCATTCGTGAAAGTGCGCAAGTACAAATCGCAGAAAGAAACATTAGTGCCCAACCGGCGGAGGTACCCGTGATACCCGAGACGTATCGAGATTGTATCTAATAACAATGGAGTCAAAACTTAAAACAGAAACCTTAAGCGAACAATGCAAATACTAAACTACACGAGAATATCGTGGGAGAAATACCTTAACAAAAGACAAGCAGTGCAATGTCACCGATGCCAGGAGTGGGGCCACGCAACCTCCAACTGCAACGCTAAATTCCTGTACCTCAAATGTGGCAAGGGTCACCCCACTCCGGAATGCACCAAACTTAGAAGACATCGGGCAAAGTGCTGTAATTGCAATGGTCCGCACCCACCCGACTCGACGTAGTGCCCAATATATATCAACCTAATTGAAATTGAAAACCACCCCGTGGCCGCTCAAACCATCATACAGGCCTGCGCCCATGCCTCAAGTTAACCCGTGGGAGCAGAGACAGCGACAACAACAACTGTAGAAGCAGCAACAGCAGCAGCAGAGACACCCACCGCAGCAGCCACAAATGAGCCGCCCATCACAACGCCCGCCGCCCCGCGTTCCGGAGCCGCAAGACCCAACCCCGATTGTCGCCCAGAAAAAGAGAGCGGCCTCAATGCAGCAGGAGCCGAGTGATGGGCGAATTTCAAGAATTAATGGATGAAGTGAAACGGATAAACACGCTAACTTTTGTGCGAATCTTGACGATGTCTAGACTCAACGTCTGTACATGGAACGCGAACGGACTACAAAACAAAGTCTGTTAAATAATCCAGTTCCTCGATCGACACGACATCGACATTATGTGCATCAACGAAACGAAACTAACGGACTCGATTAACTTAACCTTTCGGAGTTATGCGACAGAAAGACTGGACAGAAACGGGCGTGAATACGGGGTGGCCGTTCTGATTAGGAGCGGGATACCCTTCGTTCGTGTCCGGAACGACACCACTGAAACTTATTTCAATTAAATTCCAGAATGATTTTACGCTGACGGCCTGGTATAATAAACCTACGGCGCGAATCACGCAACGAGACCTCCAGACAGTGCTAGATTTTTCGACAAGCACATTAGTGGTGGGAGACCTTAACGCTAGACACCGAATGTGGAATTGCCTCAGAAACAACGCTAACGGGACGACGCTATATGACTACGTACAAAGACCTAACGCACATGGGGCATTTCCAGACATACCAACGCATCATCCGACAAACGGAGCGCGGCCAACGATCACGGACATCGCGGTGGTCAGGAACGTGGTGAATATCTCGGACTTCATCACCGTGTAGGACCTAAATTCAGACAATTTCCCGGTTACTTTTCAAGTGGGCTGGGCTAACCCGACAGACGACGAATCACAATGACGGATTATAGTACTGCGAACTGGCCGTAGTTCCTCGGAACTACGGAACGGCGGTCTAACGTGTCTCGACACGTTAGACCGCCGGGTGTTTATAAACCGGGACCTGGACACGCCGGACAAACTTGAGGACACTGTCACTGTACTAACGCAGTCTATTACGCATGCAGGAAATCGTTCGATTAAAAACCGAACGATGGACCCGCAAAAACCTGACATGCTTCCCGCGCAAATCCTGCAAGACATTAAGGACCGAACCAGACAGCGGAACATCTGGCAAAAGACGAAACTAAACGCGGATAGGCTAAGAACAAACGAACTGGCGAGATATATACGGAACAAAATTTCAACTCACAGAAACGATACGTGGACACGAAAACTAACGGCTGCGGAAGAAATTCCAGCCAGTGTCGCCATTAGTGAATGGGAGGACGACTGAAATGACAAACGAGGGAAAAGCCCAAACCCTTGCTTCGACCTTTGAACAGATACACGATGTCGTATTAAACGAACTGACTGACGAACAAGCGGACATAGTCATGTCTGTCAGGACAGCTATGATCCGCTCGATTAACAGATATGACAACGACGACGGAGAGTCCATTAAAATTGCATCTCCCCGGGAAATCTATAAAATAATTAAAAAGCAAGGACCACTAAAAGCCCCGGAACTAGATAACATTCAAAACAAAATCCTTCGAAACCTCTCCCGGAAAACCCTCGTCCAACTGACGTACATCATCAACGCCAATCTAACCCTGCAGTATTTTCCAAGCCACTGGAAAAAGTACTGTAGTATTCCTATTCCTAAGCCAGGGAAGCAACGTGACAAACCGGCTAGCTACCGACCCATTAGCCTCCTCAGTACGCTATCGAAGGTGACAGAGACAGTAATGAACGATCGACTGAGGAATTACGTCGAAACGCATGACCTCTTACGAAACGAGCAATTTGGTTTCCGCGCGTAAACGACACCATACAGCAAATGGCAAGACTTGTATCTGACATACGTACGGCTTTTAATCGGAAACAATTTGTGGCAATGACGTTGGTGCACATATTAAAGAAGCGAACCGACTCGGACACGCCGCCCTAAAGACCATACCATACGCGCTGGTCTTCAAGGGCAGCAGACTCACAACTGAAAACAAACTTTTACTTTACAAAACAATTATAAGACTGACGATGACATACGCATCACCTGTATTTTTCGGGGCTTCGGTAACGAACCTGAAAAAGTTGCAGGTGTTACGTATACGTGACTTACACGACCAAGCGGACGTGTACTGATCGTATCGTACATGACGAAGTTGGTGGACCGCTGTACAAGGCCAACGTTTCGTATGTTAGTTTGTGCGTGCGGCTTGGTAAATGTCTTTGTTGTTTAATTGCTCGTATTAGTAAGTTGTGCTGAACGGCGGTCCGCCGGTAAAGGACAAAGCCGCACGCACAAACTACCATACGAAACGTTGGCCCTGTACAACGAAGACAGGACTGATTAACGCACGAACAACCACACAACCATACCAAAAAACAGGACGTACAGGGCAGGTTTTTGAATGTTTCCCGCCGACTTGACTATATTAGATGCAACGGACGTACTGAAAACAAAACTTTTGACATCGTTAAGGGAAGCATGTTTTTAATTGTTAGTTCTTAAATGTTAATTACTTATAAGCGTCGTTTCGTAGGTGTAAGTTACTTGTAAGTTATTTATGTGTTTTGTATGTAGTATTTGTTGTAAATATTATGATTGTCCGAAATATTTAATAAAAACATTTGGATTTGAATTTGATACATTAGAAACGTCCAATATATCTATATTTACATCGCCTATTAAAACCAGTCTATTGTTCATGTTTGTTGAAAGGAATGTATCTAATTCGTTTATAAATTGTCGTAAACTATTATTTGACGTCCTGTCTATCGATAACAGTGTTATCTTTATGTTACTCGAAGTTGTTATTATCATATGATCGATGCTAATGATTCAAAACTTTTACTTGCACTTTTGACGGCTAAATTATTTTTCACGTAAATTATTATCTCCCCTCCCATTTTGTCCGTTCTACACTTGTGAAACCTGTTATATTGTTCGATCTCATAGATTTTCTCTGACACTATTAAGTCTTCGTTACTAATCCTATTTCAGACAATACTAATGTGTCTATGGTTTTTACACTATTATTTATATACGATATAAGTTCGTCAAAATGCGCTCTGATCGAGCGAATGTTTAAATGCACAAACATTAATGAGTCTTTGTCACTTACTGTCTTTGACCAATTGTCCAATGAATATGTCACTTGACACCTGATGTCTCGTTGCATATCAATATCTACGAAAGTTACATTGTCACTTTATACTTTTTTCTTTTCACTAAAGATTTCAAGTTTACTTGATTCTATCTATGTCTTCCAGATCTTTCAGATACAATATCCTAGACCCATCTTCCTTTCTTGCCAATATATTTCCATTTTGTACCCATACATATCTCCAATTCATTTCTCTTGCCTTCTTTTTAGCTTGCCACAGTAGTCTCATTTGATGAGGACAACTGTTCCACTACGAATATTTTGCTTATCGGTTTGGAGTTTACACTCTCACTGTTCAAAATTGTTTCTTGTATCTCCTTTTTATTATTTCGTCCCGTTTATTTTTTGAGACCATCTGTTATTGGTCTAGCTCACCCCAATGTTTCCTCGCGTCTCTTGGTTGCATGCTGTGTAATTTTAATTTCCGTTTCGTTTGCTTCCAATCCCATTTTCTTTATTACTCTAATTACTATTTGTTTTGTATCTTCCTGTTCAATTTCGTCTACTCCATGTCAGTTTTTTTCATACGTTATCTGTTCAAGTTCACTTATTCTGCTATTCATTGATGTTATTTTCTTGTCCTTTTCCGCGTTAGAAATCATTAATTGTGTATTTTTTTCCAAATTCTTAATATGGTCACTGATCTCTTGTTGTACATTCCTTATTTCCTCATAATGCTCATCAGTCACAATTTTTTGGCTTTTTGTGTTGTCTCTCAATAACGTTAGTAATCATTTCTTTCATTTCGTAAATTCCGGTATTTTACCGATATAAAAATGCCAATAAAACAATTATAAGAAAAACCACCGGCACTGGCAGCCGAACCGGAGGAATAAATCATAAACCAATGTTGACCGCAATAATAAATTACTATTAAATAAAAAACCTCACTTGGTATCAAGATAACAAATGAATAATAATAACAAAGGGTATTTATTGAAGGTGAAGTCCAGCCTAAGCTGCTAACCTTAACCTTGAAATAATATATATAATAAATATAAATATAAGCAATATATAGTACGATATCACCAAAAAATAAACAAGACGGCGCGGTGCCTAGGTACACTAAGGGTGGAATTCATAAACGCTTCTTGAGGCGTCCTCGGACTCACCGCATCCTGACTTCAACATTGAAGTAAATTTTCAAATTCATAAACAATCCTTACTCACTTTTCACTCAAATGTCGGACATATTGTGAGTTCAAAGTGAGTGGAAAGTAAGGTACCGCAACTGTCACCTTGAGCGTTCCTTTCGTGTGTTTATTGCGAACCATCTGTTATTGGTCTAGCTCACCCCAATGTTTCCTCGCGTCTCTTGGTTGCATGCTGTGTAATTTTAATTTCCGTTTCGTTTGCTTCCAATCCCATTTTCTTTATTACTCTAATTACTATTTGTTTTGTATCTTCCTGTTCAATTTCGTCTACTCCATGTCAGTTTTTTTCATACGTTATCTGTTCAAGTTCACTTATTCTGCTATTCATTGATGTTATTTTCTTGTCCTTTTCCGCGTTAGAAATCATTAATTGTGTATTTTTTTCCAAATTCTTAATATGGTCACTGATCTCTTGTTGTACATTCCTTATTTCCTCATAATGCTCATCAGTCACAATTTTTTGGCTTTTTGTGTTGTCTCTCAATAACGTTAGTAATCATTTCTTTCATTTCGTAAATTCCGGTATTTTACCGATATAAAAATGCCAATAAAACAATTATAAGAAAAACCACCGGCACTGGCAGCCGAACCGGAGGAATAAATCATAAACCAATGTTGACCGCAATAATAAATTACTATTAAATAAAAAACCTCACTTGGTATCAAGATAACAAATGAATAATAATAACAAAGGGTATTTATTGAAGGTGAAGTCCAGCCTAAGCTGCTAACCTTAACCTTGAAATAATATATATAATAAATATAAATATAAGCAATATATAGTACGATATCACCAAAAAATAAACAAGACGGCGCGGTGCCTAGGTACACTAAGGGTGGAATTCATAAACGCTTCTTGAGGCGTCCTCGGACTCACCGCATCCTGACTTCAACATTGAAGTAAATTTTCAAATTCATAAACAATCCTTACTCACTTTTCACTCAAATGTCGGACATATTGTGAGTTCAAAGTGAGTGGAAAGTAAGGTACCGCAACTGTCACCTTGAGCGTTCCTTTCGTGTGTTTATTGCGAAGTTTGGCGTATAAATTGTCATATTTTATCGTGAAATTAATACTATTTGTCGCCTTTAGTGTTATTTTTGTTATTCGTTAATATTTGCCATTTTGATTTATCGAGTGTGCATATTGTTGAAATGGAAAAAGATTTTTTTTTTGGATTTTGTGCAACATGTGGAAGACGAGGACGTATATTTATATGCACCAAGGTAAGTTTATTTCAAATATTTAACATACATGTTATATTATAGGGCTCTATCAAACATAATAACTAGACAACACTCGATACTTATGCAAATTTATTTCTTATTTTTAGATTAATTTTAAGGGATGTGTAAAACGCCTTGGAGAAGTACACAAACAGAATTAAACAACAGTTTCGGTGTTCGAGACACGTCATACAAGAAATATTGCTACCATCAGCGTATCCAAATCGTATACACGTAGAGGGCTTCCTGTTATGTGTTGCTTTGCGTTTTTATGCTAGAGGTAGTTACCATGTAAATGTTTACTTAAATCTGTAAATGCAGGGTAATATTCAATTGTCTTTTCTTTGCAGAAAGTTTGCGGTGATCTGCAGACATTAGTCCAAGAACTATGTGCCAAATAATCAGTGAAGTGTCAAGTACTACAAATTTCCAAGCACACCTGAAGAGTATACAGTCAACCACAAATGTTATGCATTGTCACACTTTCCGGGAGTAAACACATAGAAATAAAAAGTACAGCTGGTTCAACAGCAGAAGTGTATCCTCTTTTTATGCGACTCGCATTTTCAAGACAGAGGTGTTGCAGCGGCTGCAGCCCCGGAACATCAAGGGGAAATTTGATTCAGGCAGCATTTATACAGCGACATTTTGTCCAATAATATATGTGTTAATTTTTGTACGTTTTACAAGTGCATCTTAGTTCTTATGTGTATGGTTGCATATTAATATTTATAACAAATTGTACATAATAAAACACAAAGTGTTATTTTAATTTGTTTTTCTATCTGTTTTGTCAAGATTTGCTCCTTTTTTAATTTTTCCTTACTGACGAGCTATTTCAACAAAAAAAAATTTTTCACCGGGGAAAAACGGGTGAGCTCCATATTATTTCAAATACCTATAACACTATACTGCTGGTAACGTTCAACACAGAATTAATGCCATTAACGGCGAACGAGCATTACTCACATAAGGAATTGTCTTTGAATACGAATTATGAGGCTGAGGTGAGGACGCGCTAAGTTGAGTGCGAGGTGCCTGAAATATGTGAGTGTAAGGTCCACTTAAGAAGCTTTTACGAATTAGACCCTATGAGAATCCAAAAAGAGCAAGTCTCGAGTGAACCTGTAAGTAAGTAATTTTATAATACATGACGGAGACGGCAATAATTGATGAACAAAACATGCTAAATGTAAGTGTCTTTTATAATTCATATTCAGTCGCAGTAGTTTAGTTAAATTAAATGGGAAATGGTCATATTTCCGTTAACTAGATATGAATCTAATACAGGAGCTTTGCACAACATGGATTCTCGACTTTGAGTTTGAAAAATATAGAACATCTCCTTCAACATATACGTACTGATTCCCTATGGTGGAAAAAGCAATAATTTCAGATTTTTTACCATTAATTTTTAAGCAACGATAATACAAAAATTAATAACGTTCGCAAATAAAGTTATTAATTTTTATACCGTATGTGTTGCAAATACTATTTTAGTTCTAGGTAAACTACCTTTCCTGTTCACAGTACGTCAAAGTGTTACTAAGAAAAGTTGTTCAGAATGTAAAGTTACGGCGTTATGCCAATTTTCAGAAAATTGTAAAATTGTAAAAATATTTTAATTACTTCGCAATGAAAATGAGTTTTGTGATTTTACTTTAATGATATGAAAGATAACGACCCATATCATACTACAATAAATACTTGACATGTAATCGATGGTTTTATTAAGCCACATCATGTTATTATTGCTGTTTCAATTGCAATACTGACCAATACTGGATTTTGTCAAAGTAGGCCGATGGTTGTGAAAACGACTTGCATAACGTCATAACTTTACATTATGAACAACTTTTCTTAGTTACACTTTGGCGTACTGTGAACGGAGAATGTAGTTTACCTAGAACTAAAATAGTTTTTGCCCAACTGTAAAGGCCTAGTTGATTTAAAATAATCGAAAGTAAACTAAAAATAAGTTTCAGGCTAAGCAGGGCGGAATCCAAAAACATGAAATTCCAATTCGAACATTTTTCGTCAATCATACCTATTGTAAACTCAATGCGGAGACATTCTATATCTCCGCATTAATAATACGTTCATCAGTATAAATTTTCTCTATGTCAAAACTTTATATTAATTTGTGTATTATCAGCATAAAAGTCGGGTATGTACTTGCTCAGCTGCTTTTAAAATCCTATAACATATCTTGCGTCGATTGACCAAATAGGACGAAATAAAATTTGTTGTAGTAAGCTCAAACCCAAAACACACCATCTTAGCAACATGATCCAATCAACTGATGTTTCGAGTAATCTAATACAGCCAAAACGGAGATTTTGCCTCTAGAGACACCATTATATCTTCAATAACTTTGACAAGTGCGGTCGCTGTACTATGTCCATTCCTAAAACCAGACTGACTATCTGGTAAAATGTGCTGCTCTCCTAGATATGTTCTGATTTATTCGCTCATTACTTTTTTCATTAATTTTGAAATAACTGAGAGAATACTAATTGGTCGTATAGCTGAAAAACTTTTCGGTTTCTTAATCTTCGACCTTGGATGAATAATGGCGTCTTTCCATACACTTGGATATTTGTTAATTAAATGCCCCGACGAATCACAATCAAGTCCCAGGACAATTTAATCATATTGGTCGAGATTCTATTACAACCAGATGCATTTGTGTTGATTGTATTGGATGAAGCATTATTGTATCTTTTATTTCAATAATAATAATACCTTCCCCTTCTCACATATTTATTAAACACTTTTAATATGTACATATTTCAACAACTATGTTGTCATCTTCAGAAAAATTAGGTATCTGAAGATGACAACATAGTTGTTGAAATATGTACATATTAAAAGTGTTTAATAAATATGTGAGAAGGGGAAGGTATTATTATTATTGAAATATAAGAAGATCCACAGGCTCCATCATTACATTTATTATTGTATCTATTATGCAAATGAAATGAAGTCCACTAATCAGAAGATTTTGTTTGATCAATTTTTGATTTGCATTTACTATTATTTTTCTTATGAACGTATTTCAAATAAGCATTCTTTCCCATCTTATACCACTGGTAGTTCGCCATTGCTTGTAATAATTCCATCATTTTGAAGTGTAATGATTTTTAATTTAGTTAAAGCCTGTTTTCTTAATTTTATCATTGATTTTATATATCGGAAACCTAAGGTGCTTCGGTTTAGTAATTCGGACAGTCCTTAATGGAGCGTGTAAGTAAAAAAAAAATAATTATATTATCTGTTACAAACAAGGCCATTTCATCAGTATCATCAATTTGATATATGAGATACCATGGTACGTTATTCAGATCGGGAAATAGGTATCGAAATTAAATACATTAAAATTTCTGTATGTCGAAATTTTAGGTTTTGCCAAGTCGCAGTTTTACTAATTTCTGATCACTGATACACTCAATATCAATAATATTTATGAAAGTAAATCAAGAAATTTTGATTTCATGATAATGTCACGCAACGTGCTGATGATGTGGATTACTCTTGTAGAATAATTTAATTTGCTAAAAGCATAAGTATCACACAAAGTATTGAAATTGCTTACGTTAGTACTGCCCACGTTATGTAAATTAATATTAATAAAAATATCAACTAATACACGGTCTAATTTACTGAGAGTCTCTAGAGTCTACAATATTTGAATGTGATAGTCTGTAAAGGTCAAACGCAAAAGTTTTATTTTGCACCTTAGTGAATACGAAGTTAACCGAGATTTTGTGCAAATAAAACAAAATATTCAATATTTTGATCCAAGCAACACCACCGATATTCTTGCAATCACTTCTTACAATAGACTAGCCTGCAACATTAACAACGAAAGGACTTAATTTTGCGTTTTGAGAAATAATAATAGCAAATATATTTACATAGCTCGTCCGCACTGCCTTTGAACCAACAGCTTTCTCAACACTCTTAAATAATTTCTGACAGTGTAAAATGATCAACGGCTCTTTTTACTATTATCGTGGAATGACAGCGATCTATGGAATCCTTGGTAAAATTTATATTTAGTTTATCGCTTATCAAAACATAACGCTTCTTCATCTTCATTCATTGTTTCCGTCACTCCACAAACACTCACATTATTACTTTGCATGGCATGTATTGCTCTAATGTATAGTTTTTGTGTTTAAGGATTTCCGTGTCCTGCCTGTTTTTCTTTCTTTCTAATTTTTCACCTTGTCACATTGAGTCGTTGTTGCTTCAATTCGAACCTGATTTCAGTAAGGAGGAGGTAGTTACAATTTTACAAAAAATATCCGACCGAAATGGGGTTAACAGAAACAAATTTGCGCCCTAAGTTAAAGCAAACATAGTCAATTATTGATATGGATGATTTCTTATGGATTTACTAATGTGCATATTGAGATTATAAGCAGATAATATTTCTTTTAATTCAAACAACTCCCTCAATGAGTGATTAGAAGAGTTTCCCACATAGTCGATATTAAAATCACCAGTCATAATTACACGATATTTGGCCTTGAATTTAGACAAGAGTACATCTAGTTTCTTCAAAAATATTTTAAAACATCCACATTCCTATCTATAGATACAACCAATATAAATATTGAAATCTATCAAGTAGGTACAAGAAAACTCAAATCGAATTCCGTACAAGTTAATATTAATTGTTTTAATCATCTTTAATGCTAAAATAACCGTACCGCCTCGAGTATGAGTTTTCCTACTAAAAAGAGAAGTAGGATAAAATGTTTGCAATATTCAAGGGTCAGATTCTCGTATCTAGTATTCACTTAAGCATACGAGTGCGGGAAAATTAAAATCCCGAAGTCGCGCATACAGTTCTTCAAAATTGAAACCTTAAGGACAAAACACTTTCGTCGTTGGCCATTAACAAATTTTCCTTCTTCATTCCATTTTATTGTGCATGACGGTACACATCTGAACATTGATCAAGTTTTTCCAGTTGATAAAATGTCAACGCTGATTACACTTATGTAACGGTTTACTACGTTCCAAAATTAAATTAAAGCTTTCGAAAAGTTCAAATACTAATTTATCTTTTCCTGCACTAGATAAGTGAAGTCCATAGTGTGTAATGGTTATTTATGTAACAATATATGTCTTTATTGGACAAGCCCTATGAGTTATGGATGAGCGAGCTTGCGACCGAGTCTGATAAATAGGGCGAGTCCAAAAAGTCTTGATTATGTACGAGTTGCATACATAGCTTTATGTTGACAATGAGTCAATTCTTATTTGTGAGAAGTTTTAATAATCACAAAGTAGATAGGTATGCATTCGCCATTGTCATAGTTACGTAGTTGTCGACGAGAAATATATTTTGAGTGTGTGAAATTTGCTAATGATAAATTAATTTATCGATTCTGATTTAAAAATGGATCTAAGAAAACCAGCAGTGGCTTCAGACGACGTAAAAGAAATGGCGCTTCATACTAGAGAACAGCTTTTGCAAATCAAATCTAAATATTTTGAATTAATGTGACAGTAGTCCAAATTAATTTATTTTTTGGCCTCCTGAGATGTAAACATTGGAACTATGCATCGTTCATGTCACATGTAACTTCGTTTATTTACTACCATATTGTAATGTCAAACTTTATGACATTCATTCAGATGTCGTAATGGTATACTTTACCGCACTAGTGCGGTAAAGTAACAACAAAATGAAACATTTATTATCTATTATTATAAAGTATAGTTTCTCACATCCGAGAATCCTAGGAACGTTGCAATTTCTTTTGGTATGCGCCCAATAGTATTTATACCTACAGATTGAGATGTGCATTTGCCATTTTTGTATAATACAAAAAAACGATCGTGAGTTACAAACTTTGGACGAGGATGAAAGTAAATTGAAAAGTATCAAAGCAGTCAAAACCTGCAATATTTCATTTAGTAATTGCAAATTCTCTGATAACTTTGGTTTTAGTAATTGGAATGATATTTTTAATGAAAGCACTGTTATCATAAATGTCTGTTAATTTTAAATAAGTTAGCTCTTCTCTACGACAAGCTCCGAAAACACCAATAATTAAACAAACCTGTAACAGAGCAAAGTTTTCTCAAATCAATTTTGAAAGAATGTAATACCGTGCACTACCTTCATCATTAAATATTGATCGTCATTGACTGTGTATTTCAACTTTTGAAAATACATTTGACTTTTTTGCTTTATATCCATCGCTATTTCGTTTCAAAAACGTCAACAATTTCGTATATTTGCTTATATCCATTTGCTTTTCTTCTTAATGAAATAGTTGTGCTTAGCATGGAATAATGTGTCCATAAAGTAGACGCTTTATTCGTTTTGGCTTTAACGGAAAAGTAAGCAAGCTGAAACAGCATCTCCCACCATTTTCATTTTGCACCATTTTTCAAATCTTGAGTATTCCAACATATACCTTTGCTCAGATTTAGCAGGTATAAGAGTTGAAAGTGCTTCGTTTGCAAGAATTTCCACATCGGAATGATGAAAATAATTCTTAGTGTCACTCATTTTTATAAAGAAAAAATGTAAATAAAAGTTTGTGTCTAGCGTTTCCAAGGATACTTACTTTAAAGATATCAAACTACTGGATTATTGTAATTTCACGAAACGTCAAGTCCGTGATGATTATTATTAAGGTTTTAAATTACTTTTATGGTAGTAGATAAAACATTGTACGACATTCGTATCGTAACGCATTAGTACGAAACTCGATAGGTTGCCCAACTCGACCTGGCGGTCTCGTTGGACAATTTTCCCATCCCGTTTCGTAATATGGCGCGTTACGATACTTATATCGTAAATATCTATTTTACGACGACTGAGCGTTTTCCCGTATAGCATGCGGTAAAGTAAATAATCCTTCTTTTTAAACTCCAGAGACGTAGGAAAAATACACAATTTTGAAATCATGAAGCCGATGTTCAGGAGAACGAGATATATTAATTTTTAATTCAATAAGTACAACAAAATACACAAAATTTAAATATTTGATTATTTAAATCATGGCCGCGCCATCTATTGCCTTCTTTTAAGCTACACCTCGGGTTGGAAATTCTGCAAATGTCATTGGTAAACCATTCACACAAATAAGTAATATGAATTACAATTTATTTATTTATACTACAATTATTGTAGATGTTAACATTTATTGAACAATTTTCAACACCAGAAAAAAGTCCTGGCATCACTCCACTAACTGACGATGTGTTTTGGTCAATTTCAATATTGAAACTTGATGGCTTATTGGAAATGTAAGAGGTTATAGCACATGTGTCAGGTGCTGATCTTTTTGATGTAGATGGTCCCGCTTCGGTCATCATGTTGGCCACATCTATTTTTCTTTTCAGAGATTCTTCAACGTAACCTTCCGCAATACTCCCCGACTTCCAACCACCGTGTCTTTTTAAGGTTAACAGGTCACCTCCCCGGCCAGTGTATTCATTGGCTTTTTCTAGTTTCAAGAACATTGCAACTTTGGATGGTATGCTTCCAAGAGTGTTTATTCCAACAGGTGATCTAGAACATTTGCCTTTTTCAAATCTCAGGAAAAACGATCAGGACTTTTTGTGTTTTTCATTCTTATCTGTAAGTACCGAACCACAGTTGTAACCCATTCTTGTTTAGTTATAACAAAGGAACAACTAATGTTGGTTTTAGTTTCTGGAATTACAATATTAATGACATCGTCCTTCAACTGAACATGATCATCATTTTATACAATTCTTCTCTACGCAAAGCACCAGATACTCCAATAATTAACGCTACCTAAAACAAAATTACCGTCAAAACAATTTGCAGGTATAATTTGACATATAGTTTAGTAAGTATGTATATCATGTAAATACTTACTTTCATGAATAAAAAGTCTGTATCGGGAGCTTCACTCAGGAACCTAATAATGTCATTTTCTTCGAGGACATTTTTTTGGTTTATAATTGCTTGATTTTCTTTTTAAGTAAGCAATTAACCTTGCAAATTTGGAAATGTCTATATTATTTTTCAACAATAGGCATGATCTCAGCATTGAATAAATTGCCCATAAAGACTTCCGCTTTTTTTCAAACAAATCATTGAAATACACGAGAAGAACATTTTCGGTGTAACTTGTAACCCCTTTTCCTTCATACCACTGTCTTGATTTTTCAGGCAACAACTGACCTAAAACGTTCTCAGCTAACTGCCTTAAATCTGGGGAGTAGACGTAAGACTTTTCTCACTGATGGATATCTAAATAATATAGTTATAAGTAACGAGAATTATTTTAAAAAAATAGTCCATACACTTCGCTGGGCATCGTGTTTAAGATATATACTTCATGCAGCAAAATGCAATATCCTATATTCGATTATAAATTGCTAATAATAAATGTAACAAATTCAAGTCTGTCATGTCATGTCATGTCTGTCACAATGCAATGTTGCCAACTTGAATAAATAAAATATATAGTTATAAAAAGATGACTTATTAATTTAAAATAAAAAAAAAAAAAAAAAGTTAATACAAATCTCATACGTTAAGTTATTTTACAGCGCTCCGGCAAATAAGGCACTCGCCCTTCGGGCTCGTGCCTCAAACGAAGCCGTCGCGCCGTAAAATTGAACTTCCAGCATTCGACTGTAAATAACTATTTTCTACAGACGTGAAAAATGTTGACATTTTTATATTGATATTAGTGTGAAAAATGTCACATTGGAGTTGTTCCTTGACAACGTGCGCAAAGTATGTATTTCGCGCACTAGGGCGAAAAGTATTTCGCGCATGATGAATACCAACTGTTTGTACGCATTTTCATATTGTGGTTTTGATTTTTCGGGTAATATCAAACGGTAATACTTCAGTAATATCAAACGGTATATCTTCTTCCATTTCCGTCATTTAAAAATTCATTTTCAAGCACCAAAGTATAATTTCGCGCACTAGATAAATACATAAATAACCAATTATGGATACTCCAATAAAGTAACATATTATGTCTTTTCAGTGATGTTATAAATCAACTGATTACAGTCGAGTCAAACATAATAGTATATTGTTTACCAAGGGCGGAAAAATTAAGATTTCAACGAGGGCAGAGTTCAACGATACTGCCAGAGTTGAAATCGTTTTACGCCAATGGTGAACACATTGTTTTTTGCACAACCCAATAATGATAAAAATTCGAATCCATTTATTTGTATTTAATAATAATTATGAATGTTTATATTACAATTCACTAGTAATGTCAAATCACAAAGTAGAAACTACGATAGAAACCATAGCAACCAACATTTCAGCCCACTGTGGCGGGCGAACAAGCTCTTGTTCGCCCGCTCTGAGTTCGGAATTAGTCGGACGGAAATTCGTCATCTTCCGTTACTTACATGTGTCTAACATGGCACACTTTCGAACGGGTTGTGCAAAAACATTTTTTCATCCATTATTGCTATCTAGCAGTATTGTATTATAGTTTGCTATAAATTTGGACATTCACATCAAATATAATTACGTTAATAATTGCAGTTATAGCGTTTATTTTATCAATTAATTCGTTGCTCATGCATCTTCCGTTCAGAGCATTGCTTACTCCAGCCATTATCACAACTATATCACATTATCATTAAAATTTAAATCACGCAGTAATTTTCGGTGTCGTTTAATACAATTTCCAGTGCAGCATTTGGTTTACATTCAGGCCACTGAATAACTGAATAATTTAACTCTCCTGCCCTTCCATGCATTTTTTCCGAGAGTCCGTGGATACCCTAAAGGTAACATTTTTTGTTTCCTTGTATTGGAGTTACTATTGTAAGTTTTTTAGGTACTTTATTTATTTTCCCATTTGGTTTTTCGTGAATATCATCTAATCTAAGATCAACTAATTCACGCTTTTGCCGTAGCAGACGACATTTCGTTTCTTCAATTCGTTTTTAATATCGTTTATTTTTAAGTCAAAAATGTTCAATTGTTCATTACATGACATCTTAGCTTATATTTAATAATTACTGTAGTTTCGCTCGATCTTGAAAACTTGTAACACCGTAGCACTATGCACTGTCAAATCACAAATTAAAATTTACAATTAGTCACAAAATTTGAGGCAAACTGTTGTGCCCTATTTGCGCACGCTGCGCAGCCGTAAACAGTATATAATGCACCATGCCAGAGTTAATTGGGTTGCAGTTTGGTAGATTCAATTTTAGTTGAGTTTTTTATTTTCCTATCAAGTATACAGTGTGTTCCAAAATTCGCGGAACACCTCGATGGTACGTTATTATATGAGGTCCAATGATTACGAGAAAAATATGAAAACAATTCCATTGCTGTTAATTTCCAAGAAATAAATATTTAAAGTTAACACTTTTGATGTCGTTTAACTAAATTACTAGAAAACATATGAATTGAATAACAATTTTGAACAATTACAACCAAGTTTGTAATTAATCACTATTTTAATTATACCATTTCCAGAAAATGATTTTACGGTAATTTTACCTGAAAAAACGTATGGCATCGTTGACGTGAAGTTACACTTTTTTAACGTAAAAAATATGATTGTGTATTAATGTCATCGTCACATCCTGCTTGTGTCAACCTTAATAGTACCTTACTAATTTTCGTTACATTTTGGATTTTAAGTTCTTCGTTGTATTTCCCATTGATTAAGTCTTCAGTGTTTGTGATAATTTTCGAATTCTGTTGGTTTGTGTTGGTTTTTTGTTTTAAATTAATGTTGAAATGTTTTCAAACGACGAATATGCAGACGTGCATATGCTGCTGGGGGAATGCGGAAACAATGCTGCTGGTGCTGCCAGAGTCTATCACGAAAGCTGTCCTCTGAGGAGACATCGTAGTAGTAATGCCTTTAGACGTTTAGACAGGTGCCTTTTATCGGGAGAGAGGTCGTCCAAAAACTGCAAGGACTCCTCAAGCAAAGGACGCCGTCTTAAATTTATTAGAAGACAATCCAACATCAACACGTGCAATCGCTAATATGCTAGACGTATCACACAGTTCAGTTGGCCGAATTATTAAGGATGAGCGGTTGCACCCTTACCATTACAGAAAAGTTCAAGCTTTAATACCTGAAGATTTTCCACGTCGTGAAAATTATTGTAACTGGTTTTTAGAACAAACACAAAGAGATCCTCAATTTTGCCGACATATCTTGTGGACGGACGAAGCTAATTTTTCACGAGATGGATTTTACAATCATTGAAATTCACATGTTTATGCTTTGGAAAATCCTCACGTATTTATACCTTCTAAACATCAGCGTAGATTTAGTGTAAATGTCTGGGCAGGTATTATCGGGAATCTGTTAATCGACCCAGTCATTATTCCTAACCTGCTCGGCGGTGACAACTTTTTAGAATTCCTGGTAAATGATTTACAAAGGTTGATAGATGAACTACCATTAGCGGTAATGAATAATATGTGGTCACAAATGGATGGTGCTCCTGTTCATCATGCGACACCGGTGAGAAACTGGTTAAATGAGCAATTTCCCGAAAGGTGGATAGGAAGAGGTGGACCATTTCGTTGGCCAGCTAGATCTCCAGATCTCACCCCTTTAGACTTTTTCTTTTGGGGTCACATTAAACAATTAGTGTACAGAACACCAGTTTTAAATGAAGCAGATTTAACTAACCAAATATTTAAAGCAGCTCGTTCAATAGATGGGGAAATGCTAGAAAGAGTGCAAGAGCGAAGATTTGCAGAGATCAACAAGGACACAATTTTGAACATTTTTCCGTGTAGCTTTATCGCTACTTTAAACTTTTAAACTGTAGTGTAGAGCTGTTCCACGATTTTTTCTGACACGTTGTATAAGGATATAACATCCTGATTTGTTGTGTATATCTTCAGGGGCTTCAGGGGTGAGGCATATTATCGAATGATTTTTGATGAAATTTATTCTTTGGCAAAATCTACCATTTGCTGGAAAATCGCTGTTGAAATCACCGCTGAAAATTGTTTTGTCATTCTAGCAACGTAAAACGATAAATATTCTCGTCCGCAGTCAGAGTTACGGTGGCTGACAGAACTAACTAACCTATATCGACGTATTCACGAAACGCTCGCGGTTTCGCATGTCATCGTAATCGCTTCAGTTTGCTGAAAATTTATCTAAGTACAAGAAAGTGCAGTATGGACGACTGCATCTTTTTTATAAATATGATGAGCTCTGTCAATCGTGACACGATCGCTGCGTAGCCGAGGCCGAGCCGATGAATTCGCCACCAATATACTTTCAAGTGAGCGTACATTTATTTTTTAGGCGACCGACACAAAAAATTGAATTTTCAGTCCTCAAACGCGGCCGAAAAGTAACCCTTTTTCGTCCGCTTCCATTTTCGGCCGCAATAGGGTGGCGCTATCTACCGACACTTTCCGAAATTATATAAAAATAATCACAGTGCCGTCAGTGTCAAACTGTACATCTTGTTTACATTAGTAAATACGTGTTGGTAATAGACTTTTTAACTGATTATTGGGTAATTATTGTTTGTAAAGCCGAAATAACTTCGAATGTAAAAAAAGAAAACATAAACATGTCTGAAGGTGTTACAAATATGTACAATTGTTCAGTTGTTATAAATGACTATATCAATAAATTATAAGTAAATGTTGCAACAAATTTGAAAATTTTATGAGGGTCACCTAAAAAATTCCGTGTGCACCACGGCCAAAAAGTGTTTTTTCGTCCTCGTTTGCTTTTCCGTAAAGAAAACTCGGCCGAAAAAACAGTACTTTTTGGTCTTGGTACACAATATACTATTATTAACATTTGCCCCGCCAGCGGAAGAATCATTTGTTTTTGCGTAGATATATCGGAGGCGTTTGGTTCCATATTACTTGTTTGCACTATAAACGTCTGAACCTGCCAACTGCCGACTTACTTTTCGTTAGCTCTGTGATTATATTTATTTTCATGTGTTCTCCTATGTTAGTTAATAACGGACTGGAGTTTGCAGTATGTGTTTATTTAGGTAATTCATTTTTCATTTTATTAGTTTGTGGTTAGTTTTAAAGTTAGAACATCTTTTATTTTCTACTAACTTCGACATTGTATTGTTGGCTATGCGTGCATAAAATTATGTCGGATGGCCTCCTGAATTATAACCCTCACCTATTTTCCATTGGAATTAGCCGAAACGCCATTAAACATTAAACTAATCTTTCAAGAGAATTGTGTTGAATCTTCGACACAGCCCCACCTTCTGTTGCCTGTATCCCTTTTGGCGACTTTGACCTTAAACGATGGAAAAAAGCAAAAATTATGAAGTTAGCAAAGAAAAATTGTCATTGACATGCGTTTTGTTCCCAAAGGGTAGTGTCTGTGCATTACCTCTACAAAATGCCTCGCTTTAGATAAAGATCAGGGATACATGTATCATGGATGAAATAGTCAATTTTTCAACTAGCGTCAGGATTGCAGATTCTCAGTGGACATCCCACAAAAATCTCTATGGTCTACGATTACCAAAAATTTCCATCACTATAGCAACACAGACAATGGTCCAATGAGAATTTGACTTTTGAACCAACCATTTTTGTTTATCGCGGATAAAAATTAGCTACCTCTTGTCAGCGATTAAAATTTTTCTTTCCTCTTGTGTTTTGACTGTTCATTTTATTATTCAATGAAAATGACTTCTTCGTCGAGATTCTGAAGTTCTGGAAATAATCTCAACAAATATAACTCGACTTTGCTTTTTTTCGATCGGTTATTTTTTTTTATCTACTCAAACTTTTTGTGTTTGATAAATTTACTCATTGAATTGGACATTTTCTTCAACGATTTTCTTCAAAGATCAGAAAAAAATGTCAATTTAAATTCGTAAATTTATCACCAAAAAGCCTTTGTGAAATAAAAAAAATGTATCCGATTAAAAAACAAAGTCTTGTTATATTATTATCGACAATCACACAATAACGTACTTGTAACATCACAAAAACGGAGACTCTGACTGAACGGAGAATGCTAGAACGGGGAAAGGAACTCGCAAACGGAGATTACTAGAAACCTATAATCTAATTAATCGCTTCACGTGTTAAAGCGAGCTAATAAGCTGATAAAAAGTTCCGCCCTATTGTTGGTTTCGTTCTCCTCTAGAAGGTTGGCTCTTGTAATTACCAAACCCATGGCAACTAACAGGGAAGTTTAGAAATTAAATCTGTTGTGAGCAGATCCTATGTATTAGGAGATTTATTATGTACCAGTTATATGTCTATACAATTTATTACTTCTTAGGTCTACTAGAGAGCTCCGACTTACGTACCAATGGAATTTTAACAATCTTTATATTTTAAATGATGATTATGAACATGTGACATTATGAAGTTGGCCATTACTTAAACCTTCTGTCAATCTACCTATATTTAAGTTAATTAATGTATATAGCTTTTTTGGGCAGGTCTTTGAAATTGTTTAATTTTGTTTGCCGTAACTTTCTAGTCGCTCTAGAAACTGTCTTAGGATACTAAGACAGTCGTGTATGTCGTATAAACGTTTGCCATAATTTTTGATGCTGTGATTAGTACAGTCGATTTTAGTAACCTGATAACGTAAATTTTTTATTTTGTCTCCATCAGCAATAAATGTAACGACGTATAGTTCTTCACTTCTACAAAAGCATTTAGTAATTATGTCACTTTCCATAGCAGATGATGGACACGTCCTATTAAAAAAACATTTATATTTTGGCGAGGCCAAATTTCTATTACGTGCTTTATCACAAACAATAGGTACAGTATCCGTTACGGACCCCAAGGTGTTATGCCTTTTTGGTTGCTCAGTCTCAAATTTGTTTATTAACGTTTTCTTCGTCTTGTATTCAAATGCATCATCGTGTTGTCTTATTTTTAATAATTTTCACCGTTATATGGTATATTTCATCTTGCTGATGAATAGAAAATTTACATATCAAACGTACTGAGGCATGCGAATATCATCTTCTACTTACTACAACTGAAGACTCATCATAATTGTGACTTCTTTTCGAACACCCGCCATCCAAGAAAACAATTATGCATGGGATACCCTCAGGATCAATTTGCTTGTTGTCCATAGCTAATCTGCGCTCCTCTATGCTATTAATTTTCATATCTTCCCATGCAGAAATTTTGCATCGCTGCTATAGATGTTATTAACAATTTGTGTCATTTTAGGAGTATAATTTTTTCATAGAATATTTTAGACAAACATGAAACATCTAGAGCGGCAAATCGTTCCTGGATATGTACAATTACGAACAAAAATAATGTCCCTGCAGTAAAACAAGCGAACAGTTCGATCTATATCCTTTAAAAACCAGGTACCGGTCATAAAATGCGGTAAAATAGGGTCGCATCACCCGGGATTTGGCATTGCGTTTAACAATACTACTTAGATTTTCTTTAATGAAAAACCGTAAATATGTGTTTGTATTAAAAATGTTTGCTTTGATTTATTTATTATTTTTGAAATCATTTCATCTATTACGTAAATACAAATATAGTTACATATGATAATTCCGTGAAACCTTTCAGATGTTATGTAAATTTACACACCATGGAAATATACAAAATATATGTCTCGCACACTTTTCTAATTAATTTCATTTGTCCTTTTGTGAAGAATGATAAAAGTATTTCGATCACCTAGTACGGTGATTTAAGTGGTTTAAGCTGTAGCCAATTAGTACATTGGCTATAGTTTAAAATGTTGCTGTTCTTAAGCATACAGTGATTCACATCAAAGTAAAACATGAACGTAAATTGCACATTAGTTTGCATTTAAAATATATCTTGTACTCCTAATATTTGTTTTTCTGATTGAATAATGTCATCACTTTGCATTCGTATATAACATAGATACTGAATATAGTTTTTTCTTGTCGTAAAATCACGATGTTTCTTAAATAAAGAATATTCTTCACAATAACGACGGTAGGAAATCGGGGTTGATCAGTATACACACTTACCTAGATCAAAATATAAAAGCCAGTTACTTGTTATGAAATACGAATTTGAGAGATTGAAAAAACGTTAACATTCTGTTGAGAGTCACATACGATATTAATAAATACGAATTAGATATTCCTTTAATGAAGATTTCTAATAAACGCAAATAAGATCAGTTTTTGTTTAAAAGTACTTCTTCCAATTATTAACGTCTCCTTCTTCTGATATCATTCCAATAGTTAAAAAAATCATAATTGGATATTCAAAATATAGAAATATGTATATTTTTCGACTATTTTAAATATTCCTTTGAATTATTTATTTATTCTAATTTCATATATCGCAAGTAAGTTTAATTATACATTAACATTATAACCTTTATTGGCATACCCATGATACATTTAAATCTATTTACATCTATTTACATGTATACAATAAATCCCCTTCATTGCTCCGTGGTGCGTGCGGCCCGCCTTCATACTCGACCTCCGCCCGTGTCCGTCCTCTCCACACCTCCATTCTTCTTCCCTCTTTACCATTGCCCCCTTCTAACTTTAGACCTCCTTGCCTGAAACATACTAACTTTTATTTTCCCCTTCCCTCCTATTCCAAGCCTCTTCTCTCTTCCCCTTTAACTTCCCTAGCCACTCTAGTCCCTTCCCCTTCTCTCCCAGTACCTTTCTCCAATCCCTCCCATTTCCTCTCTCTTCCCTGCTCCACCTCAATTCCTCACACGTGTCCCACCAGTGACTCCAATCCTCCCTTTCTTTTCCGCATGCCGTACACCTTTGATACTCCTCCCCCATCCAATACTTATTTGCTTTTTCTTCATTGCCGCATCTAAACCTCGCTATGCACCTCTCTTCCTCCGCCGTTAGTCGTCCATCCAAGTACTTAGGTTTCCTTCCGTACACCTGTATGCTCTTGTATTTTGCATTATATCTTGCCTTTTTTATTTTCTCTCCCCTTTCTTGGGCTTCCACTTGTTTCCACCTCTCTACTATTTCTCTCTCCACCTTCTTCCCCTCCATTCTTCTTCTTTCCACTTCCCGTCCTGACATACCTGCTCTTTCATACATCCTTATTCTTCCTTCTTCCCATTCAGATCTCACCCTGCCCTCCCTTTCCCTCTTCTCTACTTCCTCCATCGCCCTATATGCCAAACTTCCTTGTCCTCTCCCTTTCGTCGTCACCTCATATCTCACTACCCTCTTCCCCGGCTCTAACCACAGCCTCTCTCTTCCTGTCTCCTGCCTTACCACATAGTCCGGTGTTGATTTTTCTAGACGTAACGCCCTTTTCATCTGCCCTATGTAGGTCCTCTCTAGCATTTTCTGTTCTTTTGCTCCCCATATTTCCGCTCCATACAGCATTATACTTCTTACGCACGTGTCCCATATTCTCATTGACTCCTCGAAACTCCCTTCTCTCTTTCCCCACAGGACCCTCCTCAACCCTTCTTCAGCCTTCCTCGCTTTCTTGCACATATGCCTCATATGCCCTTCTTTACTATTGTTGTCCCTCATCACGTATCCTAGGTACATCCATTCCCTCACCTGCTCTATTTCTTCTCCTTCCCACATCATCTTTATCTCCCTTCTTTTTCCTCCTCCCTTCCCGAATACCATTACCTTCGTCTTTTTCGTGTTGAGCTCTAGCCCTCTCCTTCCCAGAAAACTTCCTAACCTTCTTGCCATCCCCTTCAAACCTCCCTCCGTTTCCGCCATTATTACCAAGTCATCCGCGAAAGCCAGAGACCATATCCTTTCCTTATCTAGCTTCACTCCCCCGTCTTGCCCTTTCTTTAGGACTTCCTCTAACTTGGCAATGTAAGTGTTAAATAATATAGGGCTCAGTGGGCACCCCTGCCTTAATCCCCTTGTGGTCCTAAAGCCTTTTGTCGTTTCCTTCTTCCCTCGCACTCTGCTCCACGTCTCTTCATAAATTTGTCTTATCCTTTCCACACTATTCCCTTCCAGTCCATCTCTACTAATATCTTCATCAATTTATCCCTATCAACGCTGTCGATCGCCGCCCTCAAGTCCACAAACATTACAAATACCTTTCCCCCCTTTCTTGCCATCTCTCTCTCCACGATAAAATTTAAAACATATAGATTGTCCCTTGTACCTCTTCCCTCCCTAAATCCCGCTTGCCCTTCCGGCAGTATTCCCCTTTCTTCCACTTCCGCCACCACCCGCGCCCCTATCAGGCTTGCATACATCTTATACCCAATATCTAGCAGCGATATCCCCCTATAGTTTTCCACCCTTTCCCTATCTCCTTTCTTCCATATAGGGCATATTTCCGCCATCCTCCACCTATCGGGTAGCTTCCTCCTCCCTGACCAGATGTCATTCAACCATCTTAATGTCTCTCGCCATAGCTCTTCTGGAGCGTTTAGCCACCCCTCCGTATCTATCCCATCCTCCCCCGCTGCCTTCCCTTTTTTCATTTTACTCTTTACCTTCATCAACTCTTCCCATGTGAATTCTTCTATTTGCTCCACCCTCGCCCTCTCTCCCCTACTCTCTTCTCCTCTTCCCTCCACCCCTCCCAGCAATTGCATGAAATAATTCCTCCACTCCGTGTCCCCAATGTTCTCCTCTTTCTGCCTTCTTCTCTTCCTCCTCTTCAGATACTCCCAAATCTCCTTCTCCCCTTTTAGGCCACTTATTTCCTCCTCTTCTCTTTTCTGCTGTTCCTTCTTTTTCCTCTCCCACATCTCCTTCTGCCTTTCTTTTTCTTCCATGTACTCTTCCCATGTTCTCTGCCCTTGTCTTGCCCCATTCAGTAACTTCCTCAGTTCTCTTTTCCCCCTCCTGCACTCTTCGTCAAACCAAGTTCTTTCCCCCTCCCCCTTCCTCCTGTATCTTTTTACTATTGCCTTATTCATCTCCCTTGTGGCCTCTTCTATACTCTGCACCCGTCCCCACACCACCCTTCTTAACTTGCTTCTGTACTCCCTTTTCGTTGCTTCATTCCATATATTTTTCAAACTCATCTCTCCGTCCAGCTCCTTTTCCTTCTTTGTTTGCTCTCCCCTAATCGTCACCTCTATCGGTAGATGGTCTGATTCGGCCCTGTTTCCTACCTGAAAGCTTTTCACCTCGCTCCTCACCTCCTCACTTGTGAGCACGTAGTCTATCACCGATCTTCCACTCGCCCCTACATACGTGTACTCGCCCTCCATGTCTCCTTTCACTCTCCCGTTAAGCACCCCCCAGTTTCTGTCATCTAACCATTCCCTCAAAATTTTCCCTTCCCCATTTACCACTTCATCTCTAGATCTTCTTCCTTCCCTTTCCCCCACCCCTCTCCACTCCTCCAACCTTGCTTCCTTCCCTATTCTTGCCTTGAAATCTCCTCCAATCATTATTTTCTCCCCTTCCCGCTCTACTACTTCGTCCATTTCTTTTACCAATTGCCGCATCTGCTGGTTACTGTAGACCGCGAACAGTCCCCACTTCTCCCCATCTTTGTTTATCCATCTACCTTGCATCCTCTCCGTATTACAACCCCCTTCTTCCCCCTCCTTCCAAGACTCTTTAACCCCCGTTATTATACCCCCTTTCGCCCTTCCTCTTCTTCTGTCCCTACTCGCTGTTGTGCATTTCCATCTGAAACCCCTCGGCATATTTCCCTTGTACCTCTCCCATAGGCCCTCTTCTACCCATGTCTCTATCAGTGCTATGTAGTCGAAGCCCTCAATATACACCCTTAGGTCTCTGTTTAAACCTCCCTCTTCTATCATCCATTTCTTCCACCCCGCAATATTCCAAAAACAAGCCCTGACCCCTTTCCTCTCCTCTCTCCCCTCCTCCTCTCCTCTGCTCACTTTCTCCCTATTCCATTTTCCCCCTTCCCTTTCACCCCCCTGACTCAGTTTTTTGTTACCAATTTTTCTTCTCCTCCATCCCATTGTAGCCATTTATCATTCACTTTCAACTTTCTGTACCCCATTTTGACTCTCCTTCCTTGTTCTCTCTCCTTAACCGCATACTTCCAAATTTCTCTCTGTATTTCCCTCTCCTTCTCTGTGAGGTCATGGTCGATGTAAATTCTGCTGCCTTTCAGTCTCTCTTTGTTCTTCATAATCCTCTCCTTGTCTTCTTTTGTTTCCAATTTCACTAGCATTATTTCCCTTCCATTACTTCCCCAATTATTCACTTCTTCTATTGCCACTTCTACCCGTAATTCCTTTCTAATCCATTCCTTCACTTCCTGCCTCTCCATTCCTTTTTGCCCTTCCAACCCTCTAATCACGACATTATTTCTTCTCTCTTTCTTTTCCATCTGCTCCAGTTTTTCTTCTATCTTTCTAATTTTTCCTCCCATCTCTGCCTTTTCTTTTTTCCACTCCTGTTCTATCTTCTCTCTTCTTACACTTTCTTCCTCCATTTCGCTCCTCATCTCTGCATTCTCCTTTCTCATCTCTGCATTCTCTCTCCTCAATTCCTTTAATTCCTTCATGGTTACTCGTAACATGCCTGCCACCCCTTCATCGTCAATGCTTTCCACTTTTCTATCTCCTTCTCCTTTCTCCCTCTCCGCAGACCTCTGTATCTTCCTACTCCTAGTGAATATCTCTGGGACCCTTGTCCCCTCACTTCCTACCCTTTCCCTGCCTCCCCCGCTCGCCATTTCCTTTTCCCTTCTTTCAGATGAACAGTCGACTTTTATTATTATATTTATTTAGTTTATTTTTATTTGGCAATCAGCTTTTATTGTTTTGTTTATTTACTTTATATTGATTTAACGTTTAATGTCCCGGCACTACAATAACTTTCGTGTTTGTTGGCGATATTTATTTGATATTTCGATTTATTTACATATAAAAGTTATTAACCTCTCTTATCTGGTTTTGCACACACAAAAAAGTTCCCGTCGCTTGCCCGCAGTCCGACCGGCCGTGCCTAGCGCAAAAAGTTCTCTCGCCGCAGGTAATTCTCTTTGCGTACGCGATTTCGTGCCCTCACTTTTATTTAAAACTTTACTGACGTCTGTGTTTCAGCGTCAATTTAAGTCCACCAAACGTTACCGTGACCGCCTAGTTGTTAACACTCGCACAATACCCGTTTTAACTCTTATGTCCGTCACTTTCACCTAAAATCTCTCTACACTTCAAGTTTAATTATATTATTAAGTTATTCTTCATTGTAATACAATATACAAATAACAAACCGTACGGAAGTACACAAATTGAATAAAATCTTAAATAGTTTAAATATTGTTCACTTGGCGCCTAATTATGAATAATAAAACGACGCATTTTCTATATACACGGGAACTTTACAGTATTCGTGCAATATTTAATTCCTAATAATTAAACTTTGTCCAATGGATATTTTTATTGGAAATGTTTGACAAGATTTCTAAAAATGTATCAGTAACCTGAAATATATAATCTCAAAAGTACACACGTAGAAAAGCTTCTCTTGATGTGTTCGGATAGAGCGACAAAAAGCAACTCAATGCAATATTAAGCGCCTGAGTTATAAAATATTAGGTTCCGAAATGATTTAGAACGACATTGCGTGGTGTGGAATCGAGCGCTGCTTCACATAAAAATGCATTTTTTTTATTAAACTGTGACATATATTTTTCTCAAAACCTAATATTATCGGCAACATATACAAAACAGGAAACTTAAATGTAGATTCTAGGTCTAAAAACTAAACATTGATTAATATTTTGTATAATAGCCATTGCTTCCAATGCATTCGGTTAGGCGATTTCGCATTGATCGAACGGTGTTGCTGCAAAACGCTGTGCCTCGGAGTCTCTCCCATACCGTGATAACATGATTTGTCAGCTGCTCTATTGTTCTTTCCCTGACACCCCACCATTGCCGCCCACATTTGCTCTATGGGGTTCAAATCCGGAGATTTTGCCGGCCAATCCAACAATTCGATATCGTTTTGATCATCGAACCAATTCATAACTGCTGCCGATGTATGTATCGGACAGTTGTCCTGTACAAAAGTGATCACCTCCATTTCATCTTCTGGGTAGACAATTCTCACTGAAGGGATCACAATATCTTCAAGTATTCCAATGTACCGCTGAGAATTGAAACGTGGGGGCGAAACATGTATTATTTCACCGGGGCCGACAGCTGACATCCACCCCCAAAATCCGGCCGTTATGCGACCGCTTGTTGCATTTGGCCTTACATGTTCCCGCATATATCGGGTGTTGTTCTTTCGCCATAACACTACAGGAGAATCTTGTGAAGATGAAAAAGTTTTTTCATCCGTAAAAATCGCACACTGCCAATCCCTGTCGATATTCGCTTCGCAAAAGCGAACCCTAGGTGCAGCATGTGCCTCGGACAATTCAATTTTCCGGGCAGGCTGTCTGGCATGGTACCCACTTTCTCGCAGGCGTCTCCTTACTGTCATTGTGGAGCAATTCAAATTTAATTCCTCCCTGATTCTGACACTTGTAATGAATGGGCTATTCTCAACCGCCCTCACGATGGCACCAAGTGGTGTCGTAATGCGGCGGACACCGGTTCTGATGGTATCCAAAGGCCGATCACCAACGTTTTGTCCCCGTTGCACCCAACGACGAACTTGTTTTACCTGTACATTATTAATCTTTGTAACATTTGCATATTAGTTCAGCGTAAAACAATCATTGTCAAGTAAATAACTATATTCGTTCACTGCTGGGTAACAGAACACTGTTTTGCAGTGTAGAATTTTTACTTAGTAATAAATATTTATTATTTGTGCACTAACCAGAAGCAAACTAAGAATCATTAACGAAATAGGCGGTGGTCAATATTTCAAGATATTTACTTAAGGAATTCAATGTGGGAATATCATCTACGACGATTTTATCCTGTCCAGCGAAACACTTATAAACGAAAAAGTTTCCAGCAGTAAGCAAAAATGTTTTAAATCACAATCTTGCGTTGGTTTTTATAATGTGGAATATTTTCCATTTTAAAAACAAGCCGAATGAATTTGTTTTCAACAAACCATCTACTGGTCCGAAAAGGTACGCTCGCCAATACCAATACCAATAAGATAATTGTATTTGAAAGAAAACGAGTAATTGTAATAAAATGGGGTGAAAGGAATTAAAACAAGTTGTGAGTACACTATATTCTATGTAGACTACTATTTTGACATGAATAGTTTATTGGCATAAAGTACTCACACTTAAACCAACTACTTCAGCAATCTCTTGATAAGGCATACCCGCGGCCGCCAATCCACAAATATAACCCCTCTGTTCCATTGTAGATTCGCGCTAATCTCCTAATCTCCTTCCCATTGTCAAAGTAAGCTGAGTGAACACTGCAAAATAAACTATGCACTGACTAATCGATTAAATATTCACACCTGAATAAATGTATCAAAACTGTACACTAACCTTAAATGTATTTACAAGAATTTAACGTTCGAAATCAAAAACTGCCACGTTGAAGCAGATGAATAATTTAAGGAGTACTATTTTTAGGTTTAAACTTGGATGCATCTAGAACAAGACTAAAGCAATGCTAATATTGTTTAGCTTAACTAACCATCTCCACCATTTTTCTGTACTCGTTACGAAAAACCCACAGATGTTATTAAAAGATTAGGACAACGGACATAAAATTCTTGGAACTGTTCTTAAAAACACCGACATAAAAATGCTTCAAAATGGGATTACGTTTGACTGTCGCATGTGAATAAGGATTAGAGAAACAATTATTAATTTTTGCACTAAAGGCGCGCTCCCATGTCACTTGCAATCAAAGGATATTAGTGTTACTATATCGTTTATATACACTGCATTCATATGGAGCGTATAAAAATTACTATATTCTTGTTTTCAATGCCAGCTAGAGATTAATTGCTTAATGCGATATGGGAGTTTTTCTTTTAGTGCGAAAATTAATAATTGTTTCTCTAATCCTTATTCACATGCGACAGCTCAAACGTAATCTCATTTTGCGGCATTTTCATGTCGGTATCTTTAAGAACAGTTCCAAGAATTTTATGTTCATTGTCCTAATCTTTTAATAACATTTGTGGGTTTTTCGTAATGACATTTAATATACATCTTTAAATGTTATATAACACTTAAAAGTGTATGTCTCATTTGAACAAACTAATTAAATTATTCTATCAGAAAAAGTTGATACTTAAAGGAAATCTTTTGTAATGCAAACTTATATAACAATTTGATTCGAGTCGATATATGCTGAAGAACCGCAAAATTGAAATTAGTATGGGCACCTACTTAGTTCGGCGATTGGTCAATATCACGTTACATTATTTGCTGTGTAAGCCTGGAATCGTTCTGAATTGCATTTATTTAATTCTGTGCACTACTCTTATTATTCGTCAAAAACGATGAAATTAATGTCTACAAAAATGTATAAGATTTCATATATTAGTAAGGATTTGTTGTAAATCAACATAGCATCGAACTATTTGTATTTGCATAATTGACTAAATGCTTTCGGAAATAATAAATATTTTTAAATGTAGACTAATATATATTTACGTGTATATAAATATCTAAATTGTTATTTTTAATGCGATCGCAGTTGGGGTAGTAGCGTATTTGCATTTTATGATGTCTGTTCTTTAAAGGGGATAGTTCGAACTGTTCGCATATTTTATTACAGGGACATCTTCTGTGTTCGTAATTGTACATATGTACTAACAGTAGCTAATGTATCCCAGACCGCATAAATATTCGCAGTGGCGTTGTTGGGATCTCCTATTCGTTTGTTATACCTCCTGGAACACATGGTACACCCGAAGTGAATTTCACATACTGAAGCCAATTGCATTTCCTGTATATAAAGCATATGAAAGTAAAAAGCACTATCGTATATATCTTCCAGTGTATATAATTGGGCAATTATCGTTGGTGTAAGTTTTTGTGGTCCTAAAATGATACGACATTGAGAGACGGAACGATTTTTTTTTCAATTCAACACCTCTGTCATTTCATTCATTATATTGCCTTATAGCACGTATCGAATTTCGGACTACTAGGGACACCTAAAAGATTAGTTCACTACCATAACTTTGATTCCCTAGTCTTAGATAACATTTATTTTATCACATTGTATTGTTTTAAAATTTTGATGTCATTTTTTAGTTGCGCTCTCTTTTACAAGGTTCACAGATAGTAATATATTGATCATAGATAATAAACTATAGCTTTAAATAATTTTTCAATAACTTCAAATGAACAAAAAACCACAACAAATATACACATACCGAAATATTAAACATGCGAAGAACTATTAATACGTAAGCTCCATTCAAAAATCCAGTACTACCAATAAACCAATTTTTGCAATTTTAGTACAAAACATATTTTAAAATTGATGAATGTGAGATCCTTTGCTATTTGATAAAATCTGCAGTGCACTGTACTGAACTTTCTCATACGTACGTATGCACCATTTTTCGGAAGAACTTTTCAAACAAAAGTTGTTTCAAATTTCAATATCTTTATAAGGACATTTTTTTCGATAACACATACCGTTTTCGAGATATGGAAAACGAAGATAAGAGTAAACCATCACTTCAGTTTGAGATATTGCTTTCAAATGACATTCTCCTCGTTGCTATACACAAATCTTAGGTTTAAAGTTTCGTAGCTCTAGCTCTCATCGTTTGGGCATTAGAGCGCGCACAGACACATAGGCAGACACACAGTAACACATGCACATGCAGACGTCATTCCGAAAATAGTTACGAATGGATTCAGGGGACATCAAAACGCGTATATCCGTTAAAATCTCGAGTTCGAACATTTTCGTGATACTTTCTTATACATAAAGTATAAGAAAGTAAAATCTGCAGTGGTCCGCACTGAACTTTCTTATACCTAGTTATACTACATTTTTCGAAAAAACTTTTCAAATGAAAGATGTTTAAAATATCTACAACTTTTATAAAAATATTTTTTCGATATCTCATACCTTTGTCGAGATGCGAAAAACGGTGATAAGAGTAAGACATCACTTCCGGTTGAGATATTGCTTTCAAAATAGTACGTTCTCCTCATTGCTATATACAAATCGTATGTTTAAAGTTTTGTAGCTCTAGATTTCATCGTTTGGGCGGTAGAGCTCGCAGAGGCAGACACACAAACGTCATTCCGAGAATAGTCACAATTGATTGAAATCTGTTAAAATTTTGAGTTCGAAAGTTTTCATGATTCCTCATACATAAAGTATAAGAAAGTAAAAAGTAATAACGACTTAGTTGATCCATTAAATAATTTGCAGTGTTCCGCACTGAACTTTCTTATACTTAGATAAATTTCCAGCAAACTGGCGCAGTTGCTATGACAAGTATATTTTCAAAAGGATTTTTCAAATAAAAATTGTTTAAAATTTCAATATAGTTTACATCTAACAGCATTAGAAAAAAAAATAGATTACTTATTGACGACTATACTTATAGCAAGATAATCATAATTATGTAGCCCTTAAACTTTATGCTGTCCCTAAAATACACCAGAGTTCCCCTCAGACTTATTGTTTCCTCACTACAAAGACCAACCAGATATCTTTCTAAATTCATTACACACATTCTATCTATACTTTTCAAGATTCACATTCCGGAAAGTTATGTGATGGCCACAATAGATATAGCTTCCCACTTTAGTAACATCCATCTGGATTTAGTATGTAACGTCATAACTGAGGATTAAGCCACGCAGCTGTTCGTTTAGACTTGTTTCTCTTTTAACAAACAATGTTTGATCCAAATTTTTGGTACCCGTATCATCCCTTTCCGCTATTATTGCAGAAATTGTAACGAATATCATGACTAAAGATGTGGCAACACATTTACCATTTCAATTTTCATACCAGTGAGTCGATCATATCATCTGCAGTATCAATCTAGTTTAATTCCTTTCATGGCTGGCTCCAATTTATTATTGAAATTGAGAAAGAACGTACGGTTCCTTTTCTTGGCATCTTAGTTAAGAGCACTGTGAATGGATATTAAACTTAACTGGTACCAAAAAATGTTAATGTAATTCTAAGTCTCAAAGATTACTTGCATTGCACATTCCGATGTCCGCAAATCAAGTTTAAATCTAAAAATACAAATAAAGTTTCATAGATAGATTCATTTCCATTGCCATCGCATACAAAAGAGATATATTATGGTATGAGCCGAAGTTGGTTGGTTAAATATAAAGAATCGCTGTGAAGTGCAGATAATGAGTTTATGTCATAAAATGTACATCAAACTTCGCCTTATTTGTGTAATATGATGAGACTAGGATCTGATGTTCATAACTAAAAAGTTTCGGAGTTTAATATCGACTCCCAGTTGAGTTGGTTTTTACGTTCCCTTGTTTATAACATTTATTACACGTACGTAGACGGGGAAACCAAAAAGAATTTGTTCTCAAAGATACAATTTTAGTGGTCAATAGTTCTTTTCAAAAATTATTTTGTCTTTATTATGCATGTAATATATTTCTTAATTTCGAAATTAGATATACGATCTTTTCAAGAGAAAGAATTGTAAAATGTATAAAAAGTTTAATTCACAAAGGCTCGACCTGAAAATGATCCACCTACTGAGTAGAGCAGGAGGTAGATTCGACAGGCTGTGCTCGAATTCCAGGCATTCAAACGTTTGGGCATCAAATATAAAAGCGGAGAATTGGTATCACATAAATTCACTGAACAGAATACCGCAGTGCAAAGTGTGTATCATTATTGAGTCGCTGCAAAAAAATCCATTTTATTACTGCTTTCTCACATGCGACGAAAAATGGATTTAAAACGATAATCCAACTACTCGCAATGCATATGTGGTCCTGATCAACAGCCTCATGATAAGTATAAACGCTTTTTGAGAACAGGCAAGTATTTGATTCACGTGTTGTGGGATTTTGGATTCATAATTTGCAGTTACTGCATACCTTCTCGCAAAATGATCGATGGGTAGATTTACTGTTAATGCTTAATAATTTGGTTGAAAAAATTATGAAAAGTCACCCAGTCTTGGCCACCCGGACGGGAGTTTTCTTCCACAATATAATTCCAAAACAACATATCAACTGATACACCAATCCACAACCATCACCTATTGGGCGGGGAAATTGAGCATTTTCATGATCGCCACATCTTGCTCCATCCAATGATGAAAAATGTGCTTGCCCAGAAGAGGCAAAACGGGATCGATTATTTGCCTCGCAACAGCCATTTATTTTACTTTGAGAAGGGCATTGGGAAACTGATCCTCGGTCATAGGGAACGAAGGTCATTAATATCGTTAGTTTTGGCAACGACTTTCCGATTACTTCATCATGGGATACAGGATGATATATGTTATAAAAAATATTCATCCAATGTATATATAAATTTGTAAATTAAAATTTCTTCAACGGTCTCTTAAAGGAAGGCAAATTATCAGATTCCTTCACGTGATTAGGGAGACTGAAATAGTCTTAATCCAATTATATCTGAATAAATTCCTGGCAGTGTGGATATCATCATACCAATGACCTTCTTTGACTCCTGAATATATGCCCCTTATATGTGGATCCACCCCAGAAACAAACACTGTAGGCTACTTGACCATGATACACGTTTATCAATTGAACACTGGTTAACATTGATTTTAATTTAATATGTACTGATTTTTAATCTCGATACTAGTCAATTTGCATGTCCAGAAATTAGTACTATTTACATACTGAAGAGGATTGCCGTCAACCTGCAAATTTTATTTGGGGCATATATATAATGTTGTGTTGTGTGTGTTTATATATATTGTTTATTGTTGATATGTAGGTGAGTTTTATTACATAGCATTAGAGAGTACTCTTAATCTCGGGGAGACGCCGCGGGTTAGAAGAATTCGAATAAATATGTAAAGTCAAAATAAATATCAATAATCAAGCTATTTATTAGAACAAGCGATTCCTCTTTATAGGGGTATCGGCAATTGACCGTGTGGCCTATGGGTTTACTTTCGCTAAGCAACGGCTAGCGGGTTACACGGACGCTCGGTGGGTGACATACGCAATATTAACTAACGACGCAATAACTTAAAATTAACAAATAACTAGTGTAAGTGTGGTAATTAAAGGTGATTATAATAATAACTTAACTAAGCAAAAGTGTAAGGTTCTTAAATTTAATTCCGACCTGTTACAATTGGTACGCCGGATTACTGAATGCACTCTTGGTATGACGCAGAATCGGCCGAACCGTTTTAACGTTCCGATGCAGCTGTGGGCGGGATTCGGTCTGTATCTGCATACAGGAGCTCCGCCTTAGATCTCGGATCGGGTTCCCGTTGGAGATTTTAGGGTTTCCGTACCGTTTATCACTTAAGGTTATATTAATGCCATATAGATTTTTCTATTGATTTTCCACTATTTGTTGAGTATGACTATTTATACTTTTTAGATGGTTGAGATAAATAAAAATTCGCTAATACTCTGGAGCGATATCGACACGACTGACCTCACTCCTTGTTATTAGTTAGTGTATTGTTCGTTACCTGGTCGACAGGCACGTCATTGGTCAAAAAGTAAAATATTATTGCTAACGAGATTGCCATGATTGTAATGGACGTCTATATTTAGTGCTATATATTCGGATTCGAAGTTTACGAATTATATGGTCTGCCTATAATTTTAGTTCCGGTATACAAGTTATAAATGATTGACATAACCTCAATTTACAATTTTATATAAGAATATTTATTACAATTTCTTTGTTCCAATGTTACTTTCATTTTCTTAACTCGATTATTAACATATAAGCAGTAATAATATTCGAAATCTTTATGTTTAATTTGTATATTGTGTTTAATACTGAGTAGATTAAAATAAACGTTACGCAGTCTGCGGAAAGTTTGATTTTCCTTTTATAATTTGTTCTATTCGTTGTTTTTCATATATATATATATATATATATATATATATATATATATATATATAATTAAATTATATATATATATATATATATACACGAAAGATGGTCTAATCTTACACCTCAATGGTGTAGTGAACATTAATTAAAACAGGTCCATGAAGACTAACTGGTGGATCGCTAGACAATATTGTTTCTGGGTTATTACCCTTCGTCAGTAGCGATTACCAAGAACCTTAGTTGTTGAAATACCTTTACATGTAGTGGCCATCAAAACTTCTTGGCGCGAGCCAATCACTCCTAATGAACCACTGACAACAGAACACTGACAAGACGATACCTTGTCTAACACCTCGCGGCGAGTGATGGCCACTACATGTAAAGGTATTTCAACAACTAAGGTTCTTGGTAATCGCTACTGACGAAGGGTAATAACCCAGAAACAATATTGTCTAGCGATCCACCAGTTAGTCTTCATGGACCTGTTTTAATTAATGTTAACTACACCATTGAGGTGTAAGATTAGACCATCTTTCGTGTAAATTTTACATTTTTCTGTCATATTTGACAAGACACTTTTTCAATATATATATATATATATATATATATATATATATATATATATATATATATATATATATATATATATATATTCCTGTATTTGTCGTAAACTCGATAATAAAATTAAATAAATTGTTGGGGTACACGACAACTGTAAAACAATATTAAATTGTAAAGTTCTTTATTTTTTCACCAATATTTCGCATCTAAATGTATGCTTCATCAGGGTCACTACAAAACAAAAAGGCAAAAAATACAATAATTCCAAGGTAATCAAAAACAACAAACTTACAAACGTGAACAATATAAGGGAGAAATAACATTAGTAAGCAATGCTTATTTTTTTGTTGTTACTAGTACGGGTAACAACAAATAAGATGGTTAATCTCAAGTTAAGTTTAAATCTATCTAGATATTATTGTTTACTTTCATTGGAATAATATTTTTTTACACAAAATATGAGCACAATATTTGTCCTGCTAAACACGTGGCAGAGTTTGACTTATAATGAATGGTACACATAAATATTAATAAGGGCTAAAAATATAATGTAGGTGATGAAAATGGCAGCTATGCCTTGTGTACTTACAAACTGCATGATGTCAAATTATCTCAACAAATCTGTTACTTGTGCACTGTTGCACATATTTTTGATCAGAAAAAATAATAACATAATTGATGTTCTTGTGAATTTTATTATGAATATAAATACATATATATATATATATATATATATATATATATATATATATATATATATATATATATATTGAAAATGTGTCTTGTCAAATATGACAGAAAAATGTAAAATTTACACGAAAGATGGTCTAATCTTACACCTCAATGGTGTAGTGAACATTAATTAAAACAGGTCCATGAAGACTAACTGGTGGATCGCTAGACAATATTGTTTCTGGGTTATTACCCTTCGTCAGTATATATATATATATATATATATATATATATATATATATATATATATATATATATATATAATTCAAATTATTATATTATTTGATATAATGGTACTTTAAGTCAGGTATGATTTAAAAAAACAAATGTAATTTTTTTACATTTTATTAATCGTTACGTTTCGCAACACTTCAGTTTGCTTCATCAGACGCTGTTGGATAAGAATGCAACTAAATAACTTAACAGAGCAATAGTTCGATATACACTTACGTTTTGTGATATACTTATGCAAGTTGACATATTTTGCCGATACAAAATTGTGACATTGTTAGAATATCCCACTTCGATATTTCTCTACTACGTGTCTACATTAATTATTATAACTAATACATTAACAAAACAGATTTAAGAGTCAGCTACTCTGCACTGCTCTGCACGAACAAAGCCAGACAAATGAAAGCGAATGAAATTTTAACTATCTACCTATTTCTTTTTGAATTTGGATAGTATAAAATTGCATTCGCTTTTATTTGTCGTTGTATCAAGACTAAAATTAACGCGATTCATCTTTGACACCGAGATCACCAGGTGGGGAGTGCAGAGTAGCTGACTCTTAAATCTGTTTTGTTAATGTATTAGTTATAATAATTAATGTAGACACGTAGTAGAGAAATATCGAAGTGGGATATTCTAACAATGTCACAATTTTGTATCGGCAAAATATGTCAACTTGCATAAGTATATCACAAAACGTAAGTGTATAACGAACTATTGCTCTGTTAAGTTATTTAGTTGCATTCTTATCCAACAGCGTCTGATGAAGCAAACTGAAGAGTTGCGAAACGTAACGATTAATAAAATGTAAAAAAATTACATTTGTTTTTTTAAATCATACCTGACGTAAAGTACCATTATATCAAATAAGATTATCATTTCAACGTCATAAACACAGGAATATATATATATATATATATAATGGTACTTATCTTGTATCATGAGCAGTCAACCGTTGAATAAAACACTTTTAGCAATATTAAAGTTTATTGCCACACCGAGACCTCGAGACCTCGCTGACTTAGAAGAACTTCTTCTAAGTCAGCGAGACCTAGAAGAGCTTCCTGAAGATGGCAGATGTGACTCTGCCGAAACGTCGAAGCGACCCTTCGGGGAACATTTCCACAACGCGGTTCACAACCCGAGAACCAAGAAGCGCAGATTTCAGCCGCGAGAACTTACGCACCAACATATATATATATATATATATATATATATATATTGTTACTTATGATTTCATAACCATTCCCACCACGATTTTGTTATAGGTTACCAAATTGAGTTTGGTTAAATTATTATAAATTATAATTCATTGCATTAAGAACTTTTATTCTTGTTCAAACAATTGAAATATATACGCAAGTGTCATATTATTATTATCATCAATATTTCACGTACCTTGTATGTGCAACGTGTTTCAAAAGTGATTATTATGACATTATGCGTTATGGGAATAAACTGATAACTAACTTAAACGACGATTATTTTCACAATAATATATTTCTTCGGTGAAATATTTAGGATAAAGCATAAATTAAAGTAAAGAAAAATGTTGCATTTTGTATAATTATTATCTAAATTATGTACAGGTATAAAATTAACAACATAGTACAAACAGTGTTTTGTAAATATTAAAGATTAGATAATTAAAGTTAAAAATTCAGTGATCTATAAGCAAGATCATGCAATGGAAACGAAAAGTATATGAGAATACCGTCACACTTATTAACAAAATTAGTCGATTGATATCTTTTTAGTGTGTTAGAATAGTATAACAAGTTACAGAAGGCACTGTTTCAGGCATGAGTCCGAAATTCAGCCACGAGCCGCGAAGGCGAGTGGTTGAACGGACGAATGCCCTGAATAGCCTTCTGTACGAGTATTTTATACTATTTTTCTACTTTGCGCCCTTTTATGTGAAAAATTAAACTTTATTAAGTAATTCAACATTTAGGGATATTTGGGCGGGTTGGTAACGTTTGTCTGCAATTAAATAAGGAGGCGGTCGAATATTTAATTTGAAATGTCAATTTTCTTTGACGCAATATGAGTTGGGAAGACCTGCAATGTACTCCACCCGAAATACGGGAAATTGCACAAACTACGATTGGGAATTTACTTCCGAACAAGTCGCGTTCTGAATACTAACAAACATATAAAAAAATTCGAAGAATTGTCCAACGAAAACAATGCAAAGATTATTAGTTACAACTGAAATTTCGTCGACGTTATGCGCTGCCAAACTTCTGTCAACATAAAGAAAAAAAATTATACCAGACTCATTTTAGCACTCAAATTTTCATTTTAACACTGTTTTGGATGTTAAAATGAAGTTATTACCAACGCAAAGTAGAAAAAGTAATGTTTTGCAATTTTTCAGTTTTATATATATATATATATATATATATATATATATATATATATATATATATATAAAGAAAAAAGGTTTTTCGCGGGACAACTATATAAGAGAGGGAAGTTTTTTTTATGGGCATAACCCGCATGGAAGCACGCAGCCGCCGACACGTGTTTCTGACTTATTTGTCATCAGGGCGGCATAGCCAAATTAAAGGATGGACAAAATTTGGAGGTAAACAAAACAATCGGAGTACACAACAAGTAGCCGACCGCCACATTGTGACATCAAGTCAAAACGGTCAAAGTCAAAAGTGGCGGTCGGCTACTTGTTGTGTACTCCGGTTGCTTTCTTTACCTCCAAATTTTGTCCATCCTTTAATTTGGCTATGCCGCCCTGATGACGACTAATAAGTCAGAAACACGTGTCGGCGGCTGCGTGCTTCCATGCGGGTTATGCCCATAAAAAATATTCCTCTTATATATATATATATATAAATTACGAAGAGTAGTTGCCGTTGATATATATATATATATATATATATATATATATATATATATATCATAACAAAACAAACATCAAATTTGTTTTTTTGGGGATTGCGGCAATTAAACGACGATGTATTATATGTTCTTTATTTCTTTATTAACCAATATTTCGCATCCTGTACGGATGCTTCATCAGGATTAAAAAATTTAACATAAAGTTGAACAACCACCAAACAGTATAAACAAAGCAGGATACACATTAAAATTAATTAAATGACAGTATAAAACTTCAACGAAGACAACGGAGCACGTGTACACATTTTACATTTGTGTAAATATATATGAAGCATCCGTACATGATGCGAAATATTGGTTAATAAAAAAAATAAAGAAATAAAGAACATATAATACTTCGTTGTTTAATTGCCGCAATCCCCAAAAAAACAAATTTGATGTTTGTTTTGTTATGATATATATATATATATATATATATATATATATATATATATATATATATATATTTACACGAAAGATGGTCTAATCTTACACCTCAATGGTGTAGTGAACATTAATTAAAACAGGTCCATGAAGACTAACTGGTGGATCGCTAGACAATATTGTTTTGCTGTCAGATTTGACAAGATACATTTTTAATATATATATATATATATATATATATATATATATATATATATATATATATATATATCATAACAATAATCGCTTCAAATAAGCATACTCACATATTTTCAAAATACAGATGTAAGTGCAACAGGTCTATAACTTCGTATGCAGTTTATCGCCTCTTTTAAAAATTGGTATTATTTTACCTTTCTTTTAGGGCTCGTTGGGAAAATGCTATTAGACAAAGACAGGTTTACCTAATAGCAAATAGGGGTCACATTAGCTTGAGCTACTGTCCCTATTACTGCTGAAGATATTTCATCGGGCCACGTGAGCATTTATTTTTTAAATCCACAGACAGGATGTAAAATATGTCATCTTCCGTAAATATATTATTTTATATGGAATTGTCTTTATTATTTCGGGAGGAGCATTGATAAAAATGTATTAAACTTATTGACAATAATAAAGGGCTCATGAATCAATTGATCGCCGCATACAAAGAAGTTATTTCATGCCATTCAGTGCTTGTAGAATTTTCGGAATGGAAAATTTGATTTTAAAAGTATGTCTTTTTCGTATTTCTAACTAGGCTGTTGTGGACCCTTTTTGCTTGGTTATAAGCATTGAAAAACTCTGGATAAGTGCATTTAAGATGAAATAAATGCTTTAGATTACAGCTTAATTCTATCACATTATTATTGGCCAACATTTTTTGGGTAATGCATTATTGTTTACCAAATTATCCTTTGGAAAATTAAGCTCAAAGTTAAATAGTTTCTTAAAGCAATTGAAAGCCTGATCATCATAAAAAACTGAAACCTCCACATCACCCATCGAAAAGTATATTAATTTTAGAGGAAATTTTCCTCTTGTGGCGGTCGGTGCTATTATAAAATATTGTCGATCAAAGTTTGCGGGGAGTGTGTTACTAGAGCAGACCACACAACTAAATTATGCAGGTTAAAACCCAATACAACATCATCTATCTACGAAATTAATCCGTTGCACAATCCATTTCAAAATACCCACACATCAGGTATAAACAATGAATCTAATATATCTGAGAATACGTTATAAAATAAATGTATATCATCACATGATGATCTCCAGCACGCTAAAATTATACAACATATATTATTACTGCAATACTTAGAATCACATATTTCAGAATACTTGCCCTGACTAAAGTATTCAAATCGATCAGAATCACTTATAATCCTGTAGCACCCGCCCAAGTTACCATAAAACAAAAAAAAAATTCTAATTTTTGTGCAATGATAGTTCAATAAGGTTATTTTTCCCCCGTTAAGACTTACTACATTGTAAACTGTACATTTAACAATAAAATAAAGGCTACACGGCATGCGTTATTTTCTTGCGCAGAGAAAAAAAAAAACGTCACTGATAAATTTAATACCACTATCTCTTCTTTTACAACTGGTATGGTAAAGACTGTGGCAGTTCAGACATTTTACACCACTCACTACTCTTGCATTGCAACGATCAGACCGTCGTACAGAGGACAAGGAAAATTAAACAACAGAAGAGATAAAATGCAAAGATACGGAGCTAGAAATATAATAGCAACAACCTACGTATACCTGAGACGCATATTTATATTACAGAGCGAAAAGATCAAATAAATTATAATATGCATTGAAAAGGAAGCTAGGAAAGTGAGAGTTGAGGCAGGAAACTAAAGTAAAGCCCATAATAATCATAATATACGCCAACATGAGAAAACAGACAACACAAACGAGTGTGGACAAACGACATAACACATGGAACAATAAAGAGGGCACACGACGCAGGAAATACAACTAATGGGAGGAATGGTAGGCCACGAAGAAAATTTTGGGACAGACGGGCGAAAAATAAAGGAAATGAGACTTACCTAATGTAATTTGATTAATGAACGTAATAAAATATAACAAACAACATAATGTCTTATGAATAAACAAGATTGTTCGAAATTAACACAACAAATTCAAATGAGTCGTGTACCCTCTTTGTTGTCCCATTCGTTATGTCGTTTGTCCACACTCCATCACACTCCATCCAACAGCGTCTGATGAAGCAAACTGAAGAGTTGCGAAACGTAACGATTAATAAAATGTAAAAAAATTTACATTTGTTTTTTTAAATCATACCTGACGTAAAGTACCATTATATCAAATAAGATTATCATTTCAACGTCATAAACACAGGAAGATATATATATATATATATATATATATATAAAATTAAATAAATTGTTGGGGTACACGACAACTGTAAAACAATATTAAATTGTAAAGTTCTTTATTTTTTCACCAATATTTCGCATCTAAATGTATGCTTCATCAGGGTCACTACAAAACAAAAAGGCAAAAAATACAATAATTCCAAGGTAATCAAAAACAACAAACTTACAAACATGAACAATATAAGGGAGAAATAAAAACACTAAACTATCAAAAGGAACACAAGTAATTAGTACGAAATTAAAGTACATTGCAAAAATTAACGAAACTGCACAGGAACAAAAAACGAGGTGTGGCTGTCTTAATACACATGGCGAACGTAAAAATTCATACCAACATAAAGTGTGAAATCTAAAAACGAAAAACATAACAACATTGAAAAACGAAATTAAATTAACAACAATTGAAATTTGAAACAAAATCAAAGAATTAACACTAATCAACATATAATACTAAGATCTTAAGATTCTCTAAAGGAAAAAAATCGAGGGAGTTCCTCGAGATGATTGAAATTAATAATATTAAACCTAAATCTATGAACTTTAAATCTTATACTGATAATCTAAATGTGATTTATTCATTTCTATTAACCTTTAATAAGAAGTTTTCTAGTCAGATCGATAATACTTTTGATTCACTTATTTAGTTGGTCCCCCTTCCTTGGTAAGTTTTTAAAATTAATTGTTTTTTGTTTGTAGTTAACCTATTGTTTATTATTTTTCAATTACAGTTGTTTAATTAATGTTGTTTTATTTTAAATGTTGATTAGTGTTAATTCTTTGATTTTGTTTCAAATTTCAATTGTTGTTAATTTAATTTCGTTTTTCAATGTTGTTATGTTTTTCGTTTTTAGATTTCATACTTTATGTTGGTATGAATTTTTACGTTCGCCATGTGTATTAAGACAGCCACACCTCGTTTTTTGTTCCTGTGCAGTTTCGTTAATTTTTGCAATGTACTTTAATTTCGTACTAATTACTTGTGTTCCTTTTGATAGTTTAGTGTTTTTATTTCTCCCTTATATTGTTCACGTTTGTAAGTTTGTTGTTTTTGATTACCTTGGAATTATTGTATTTTTTGCCTTTTTGTTTTGTAGTGACCCTGATGAAGCATACATTTAGATGCGAAATATTGGTGAAAAAATAAAGAACTTTACAATTTAATATTGTTTTACAGTTGTCGTGTACCCCAACAATTTATTTAATTTTATTATCGAGTTTACGACAAATACAGGAATATATATATATATATATATATATATATATATATATATATATATATATATATATATATATTCCTGTATTTGTCGTAAACTCGATAATAAAATTAAATAAATTGTTGGGGTACACGACAACTGTAAAACAATATTAAATTGTAAAGTTCTTTATTTTTTCACCAATATTTCGCATCTAAATGTATGCTTCATCAGGGTCACTACAAAACAAAAAGGCAAAAAATACAATAATTCCAAGGTAATCAAAAACAACAAACTTACAAACGTGAACAATATAAGGGAGAAATAAAAACACTAAACTATCAAAAGGAACACAAGTAATTAGTACGAAATTAAAGTACATTGCAAAAATTAACGAAACTGCACAGGAACAAAAAACGAGGTGTGGCTGTCTTAATACACATGGCGAACGTAAAAATTCATACCAACATAAAGTATGAAATCTAAAAACGAAAAACATAACAACATTGAAAAACGAAATTAAATTAACAACAATTGAAATTTGAAACAAAATCAAAGAATTAACACTAATCAACATTTAAAATAAAACAACATTAATTAAACAACTGTAATTGAAAAATAATAAACAATAGGTTAACTACAAACAAAAAACAATTAATTTTAAAAACTTACCAAGGAAGGGGGACCAACTAAATAAGTGAATCAAAAGTATTATCGATCTGACTAGAAAACTTCTTATTAAAGGTTAATAGAAATGAATAAATCACATTTAGATTATCAGTATAAGATTTAAAGTTCATAGATTTAGGTTTAATATTATTAATTTCAATCATCTCGAGGAACTCCCTCGATTTTTTTCCTTTAGAGAATCTTAAGATCTTAGTATTATATGTTGATTAGTGTTAATTCTTTGATTTTGTTTCAAATTTCAATTGTTGTTAATTTAATTTCGTTTTTCAATGTTGTTATGTTTTTCGTTTTTAGATTTCACACTTTATGTTGGTATGAATTTTTACGTTCGCCATGTGTATTAAGACAGCCACACCTCGTTTTTTGTTCCTGTGCAGTTTCGTTAATTTTTGCAATGTACTTTAATTTCGTACTAATTACTTGTGTTCCTTTTGATAGTTTAGTGTTTTTATTTCTCCCTTATATTGTTCATGTTTGTAAGTTTGTTGTTTTTGATTACCTTGGAATTATTGTATTTTTTGCCTTTTTGTTTTGTAGTGACCCTGATGAAGCATACATTTAGATGCGAAATATTGGTGAAAAAATAAAGAACTTTACAATTTAATATTGTTTTACAGTTGTCGTGTACCCCAACAATTTATTTAATTTTATATATATATATATATATATATATATATCTTCCTGTGTTTATGACGTTGAAATGATAATCTTATTTGATATAATGGTACTTTACGTCAGGTATGATTTAAAAAAACAAATGTAAATTTTTTTACATTTTATTAATCGTTACGTTTCGCAACTCTTCAGTTTGCTTCATCAGACGCTGTTGGATGGAGTGTGATGGAGTGTGGACAAACGACATAACGAATGGGACAACAAAGAGGGTACACGACTCATTTGAATTTGTTGTGTTAATTTCGAACAATCTTGTTTATTCATAAGACATTATGTTGTTTGTTATATTTTATTACGTTCATTAATCAAATTACATTAGGTAAGTCTCATTTCCTTTATTTTTCGCCCGTCTGTCCCAAAATTTTCTTCGTGGCCTACCATTCCTCCCATTAGTTGTATTTCCTGCGTCGTGTGCCCTCTTTATTGTTCCATGTGTTATGTCGTTTGTCCACACTCGTTTGTGTTGTCTGTTTTCTCATGTTGGCGTATATTATGATTATTATGGGCTTTACTTTAGTTTCCTGCCTCAACTCTCACTTTCCTAGCTTCCTTTTCAATGCATATTATAATTTATTTGATCTTTTCGCTCTGTAATATAAATATGCGTCTCAGGTATACGTAGGTTGTTGCTATTATATTTCTAGCTCCGTATCTTTGCATTTTATCTCTTCTGTTGTTTAATTTTCCTTGTCCTCTGTACGACGGTCTGATCGTTGCAATGCAAGAGTAGTGAGTGGTGTAAAATGTCTGAACTGCCACAGTCTTTACCATAGCAGTTGTAAAAGAAGAGATAGTGGTATTAAATTTATCAGTGACGTTTTTTTTTTTCTCTGCGCAAGAAAATAACGCATGCCGTGTAGCCTTTATTTTATTGTTAAATGTACAGTTTACAATGTAGTAAGTCTTAACGGGGGAAAAATAACCTTATTGAACTATCATTGCACAAAAATTAGAATTTTTTTTTTGTTTTATGGTAACTTGGGCGGGTGCTACAGGATTATAAGTGATTCTGATCGATTTGAATACTTTAGTCAGGGCAAGTATTCTGAAATATGTGATTCTAAGTATTGCAGTAATAATATATGTTGTATAATTTTAGCGTGCTGGAGATCATCATGTGATGATATACATTTATTTTATAACGTATTCTCAGATATATTAGATTCATTGTTTATACCTGATGTGTGGGTATTTTGAAATGGATTGTGCAACGGATTAATTTCGTAGATAGATGATGTTGTATTGGGTTTTAACCTGCATAATTTAGTTGTGTGGTCTGCTCTAGTAACACACTCCCCGCAAACTTTGATCGACAATATTTTATAATAGCACCGACCGCCACAAGAGGAAAATTTCCTCTAAAATTAATATACTTTTCGATGGGTGATGTGGAGGTTTCAGTTTTTTATGATGATCAGGCTTTCAATTGCTTTAAGAAACTATTTAACTTTGAGCTTAATTTTCCAAAGGATAATTTGGTAAACAATAATGCATTACCCAAAAAATGTTGGCCAATAATAATGTGATAGAATTAAGCTGTAATCTAAAGCATTTATTTCATCTTAAATGCACTTATCCAGAGTTTTTCAATGCTTATAACCAAGCAAAAAGGGTCCACAACAGCCTAGTTAGAAATACGAAAAAGACATACTTTTAAAATCAAATTTTCCATTCCGAAAATTCTACAAGCACTGAATGGCATGAAATAACTTCTTTGTATGCGGCGATCAATTGATTCATGAGCCCTTTATTATTGTCAATAAGTTTAATACATTTTTATCAATGCTCCTCCCGAAATAATAAAGACAATTCCATATAAAATAATATATTTACGGAAGATGACATATTTTACATCCTGTCTGTGGATTTAAAAAATAAATGCTCACGTGGCCCGATGAAATATCTTCAGCAGTAATAGGGACAGTAGCTCAAGCTAATGTGACCCCTATTTGCTATTAGGTAAACCTGTCTTTGTCTAATAGCATTTTCCCAACGAGCCCTAAAAGAAAGGTAAAATAATACCAATTTTTAAAAGAGGCGATAAACTGCATACGAAGTTATAGACCTGTTGCACTTACATCTGTATTTTGAAAATATGTGAGTATGCTTATTTGAAGCGATTATTGTTATGATATATATATATATATATATATATATATATATATATATATATATATATATATATTAAAAATGTATCTTGTCAAATCTGACAGCAAAACAATATTGTCTAGCGATCCACCAGTTAGTCTTCATGGACCTGTTTTAATTAATGTTCACTACACCATTGAGGTGTAAGATTAGACCATCTTTCGTGTAAATATATATATATATATATATATATATATATATATATATATATATATATATATCATAACAAAACAAACATCAAATTTGTTTTTTTGGGGATTGCGGCAATTAAACAACGAAGTATTATATGTTCTTTATTTCTTTATTTTTTTTATTAACCAATATTTCGCATCATGTACGGATGCTTCATATATATTTACACAAATGTAAAATGTGTACACGTGCTCCGTTGTCTTCGTTGAAGTTTTATACTGTCATTTAATTAATTTTAATGTGTATCCTGCTTTGTTTATACTGTTTGGTGGTTGTTCAACTTTATGTTAAATTTTTTAATCCTGATGAAGCATCCGTACAGGATGCGAAATATTGGTTAATAAAGAAATAAAGAACATATAATACATCGTCGTTTAATTGCCGCAATCCCCAAAAAAACAAATTTGATGTTTGTTTTGTTATGATATATATATATATATATATATATATATCAACGGCAACTACTCTTCGTAATTTATATATATATATATATAAGAGGAATATTTTTTATGGGCATAACCCGCATGGAAGCACGCAGCCGCCGACACGTGTTTCTGACTTATTAGTCGTCATCAGGGCGGCATAGCCAAATTAAAGGATGGACAAAATTTGGAGGTAAAGAAAGCAACCGGAGTACACAACAAGTAGCCGACCGCCACTTTTGACTTTGACCGTTTTGACTTGATGTCACAATGTGGCGGTCGGCTACTTGTTGTGTACTCCGATTGTTTTGTTTACCTCCAAATTTTGTCCATCCTTTAATTTGGCTATGCCGCCCTGATGACAAATAAGTCAGAAACACGTGTCGGCGGCTGCGTGCTTCCATGCGGGTTATGCCCATAAAAAAAACTTCCCTCTCTTATATAGTTGTCCCGCGAAAAACCTTTTTTCTTTATATATATATATATATATATATATATATATATATATATATATATATATAAAACTGAAAAATTGCAAAACATTACTTTTTCTACTTTGCGTTGGTAATAACTTCATTTTAACATCCAAAACAGTGTTAAAATGAAAATTTGAGTGCTAAAATGAGTCTGGTATAATTTTTTTTCTTTATGTTGACAGAAGTTTGGCAGCGCATAACGTCGACGAAATTTCAGTTGTAACTAATAATCTTTGCATTGTTTTCGTTGGACAATTCTTCGAATTTTTTTATATGTTTGTTAGTATTCAGAACGCGACTTGTTCGGAAGTAAATTCCCAATCGTAGTTTGTGCAATTTCCCGTATTTCGGGTGGAGTACATTGCAGGTCTTCCCAACTCATATTGCGTCAAAGAAAATTGACATTTCAAATTAAATATTCGACCGCCTCCTTATTTAATTGCAGACAAACGTTACCAACCCGCCCAAATATCCCTAAATGTTGAATTACTTAATAAAGTTTAATTTTTCACATAAAAGGGCGCAAAGTAGAAAAATAGTATAAAATACTCGTACAGAAGGCTATTCAGGGCATTCGTCCGTTCAACCACTCGCCTTCGCGGCTCGTGGCTGAATTTCGGACTCATGCCTGAAACAGTGCCTTCTGTAACTTGTTATACTATTCTAACACACTAAAAAGATATCAATCGACTAATTTTGTTAATAAGTGTGACGGTATTCTCATATACTTTTCGTTTCCATTGCATGATCTTGCTTATAGATCACTGAATTTTTAACTTTAATTATCTAATCTTTAATATTTACAAAACACTGTTTGTACTATGTTGTTAATTTTATACCTGTACATAATTTAGATAATAATTATACAAAATGCAACATTTTTCTTTACTTTAATTTATGCTTTATCCTAAATATTTCACCGAAGAAATATATTATTGTGAAAATAATCGTCGTTTAAGTTAGTTATCAGTTTATTCCCATAACGCATAATGTCATAATAATCACTTTTGAAACACGTTGCACATACAAGGTACGTGAAATATTGATGATAATAATAATATGACACTTGCGTATATATTTCAATTGTTTGAACAAGAATAAAAGTTCTTAATGCAATGAATTATAATTTATAATAATTTAACCAAACTCAATTTGGTAACCTATAACAAAATCGTGGTGGGAATGGTTATGAAATCATAAGTAACAATATATATATATATATATATATATATATATGTTGGTGCGTAAGTTCTCGCGGCTGAAATCTGCGCTTCTTGGTTCTCGGGTTGTGAACCGCGTTGTGGAAATGTTCCCCGAAGGGTCGCTTCGACGTTTCGGCAGAGTCACATCTGCCATCTTCAGGAAGCTCTTCTAGGTCTCGCTGACTTAGAAGAAGTTCTTCTAAGTCAGCGAGGTCTCGAGGTCTCGGTGTGGCAATAAACTTTAATATTGCTAAAAGTGTTTTATTCACTAAAAGTGTTTTATTCAACGGTTGACTGCTCATGATACAAGATAAGTACCATTATATATATATATATATATTCCTGTGTTTATGACGTTGAAATGATAATCTTATTTGATATAATGGTACTTTACGTCAGGTATGATTTAAAAAAACAAATGTAATTTTTTTACATTTTATTAATCGTTACGTTTCGCAACTCTTCAGTTTGCTTCATCAGACGCTGTTGGATAAGAATGCAACTAAATAACTTAACAGAGCAATAGTTCGTTATACACTTACGTTTTGTGATATACTTATGCAAGTTGACATATTTTGCCGATACAAAATTGTGACATTGTTAGAATATCCCACTTCGATATTTCTCTACTACGTGTCTACATTAATTATTATAACTAATACATTAACAAAACAGATTTAAGAGTCAGCTACTCTGCACTCCCCACCTGGGTGATCTCGGTGTCAAAGATGAATCGCGTTAATTTTAGTCTTGATACAACGACAAATAAAAGCGAATGCAATTTTATACTATCCAAATTCAAAAAGAAATAGGTAGATAGTTAAAATTTCATTCGCTTTCATTTGTCTGGCTTTGTTCGTGCAGAGCAGTGCAGAGTAGCTGACTCTTAAATCTGTTTTGTTAATGTATTAGTTATAATAATTAATGTAGACACGTAGTAGAGAAATATCGAAGTGGGATATTCTAACAATGTCACAATTTTGTATCGGCAAAATATGTCAACTTGCATAAGTATATCACAAAACGTAAGTGTATATCGAACTATTGCTCTGTTAAGTTATTTAGTTGCATTCTTATCCAACAGCGTCTGATGAAGCAAACTGAAGTGTTGCGAAACGTAACGATTAATAAAATGTAAAAAAATTACATTTGTTTTTTTAAATCATACCTGACTTAAAGTACCATTATATCAAATAATATAATAATTTGAATTATATATATATATATATATATATATATATATATATATATATATATATATATATATATATACTGACGAAGGGTAATAACCCAGAAACAATATTGTCTAGCGATCCACCAGTTAGTCTTCATGGACCTGTTTTAATTAATGTTCACTACACCATTGAGGTGTAAGATTAGACCATCTTTCGTGTAAATTTTACATTTTTCTGTCATATTTGACAAGACACATTTTCAATATATATATATATATATATATATATATATATATATATATATATATATATATATATATGTATTTATATTCATAATAAAATTCACAAGAACATCAATTATGTTATTATTTTTTCTGATCAAAAATATGTGCAACAGTGCACAAGTAACAGATTTGTTGAGATAATTTGACATCATGCAGTTTGTAAGTACACAAGGCATAGCTGCCATTTTCATCACCTACATTATATTTTTAGCCCTTATTAATATTTATGTGTACCATTCATTATAAGTCAAACTCTGCCACGTGTTTAGCAGGACAAATATTGTGCTCATATTTTGTGTAAAAAAATATTATTCCAATGAAAGTAAACAATAATATCTAGATAGATTTAAACTTAACTTGAGATTAACCATCTTATTTGTTGTTACCCGTACTAGTAACAACAAAAAAATAAGCATTGCTTACTAATGTTATTTCTCCCTTATATTGTTCACGTTTGTAAGTTTGTTGTTTTTGATTACCTTGGAATTATTGTATTTTTTGCCTTTTTGTTTTGTAGTGACCCTGATGAAGCATACATTTAGATGCGAAATATTGGTGAAAAAATAAAGAACTTTACAATTTAATATTGTTTTACAGTTGTCGTGTACCCCAACAATTTATTTAATTTTATTATCGAGTTTACGACAAATACAGGAATATATATATATATATATATATATATATATATATATATATATATATATATATATATATATATATATATTGAAAAAGTGTCTTGTCAAATATGACAGAAAAATGTAAAATTTACACGAAAGATGGTCTAATCTTACACCTCAATGGTGTAGTTAACATTAATTAAAACAGGTCCATGAAGACTAACTGGTGGATCGCTAGACAATATTGTTTCTGGGTTATTACCCTTCGTCAGTAGCGATTACCAAGAACCTTAGTTGTTGAAATACCTTTACATGTAGTGGCCATCACTCGCCGCGAGGTGTTAGACAAGGTATCGTCTTGTCAGTGTTCTGTTGTCAGTGGTTCATTAGGAGTGATTGGCTCGCGCCAAGAAGTTTTGATGGCCACTACATGTAAAGGTATTTCAACAACTAAGGTTCTTGGTAATCGCTACTGACGAAGGGTAATAACCCAGAAACAATATTGTCTAGCGATCCACCAGTTAGTCTTCATGGACCTGTTTTAATTAATGTTCACTACACCATTGAGGTGTAAGATTAGACCATCTTTCGTGTATATATATATATATATATATAATTTAATTATATATATATATATATATATATATATATATATATATATATGAAAAACAACGAATAGAACAAATTATAAAAGGAAAATCAAACTTTCCGCAGACTGCGTAACGTTTATTTTAATCTACTCAGTATTAAACACAATATACAAATTAAACATAAAGATTTCGAATATTATTACTGCTTATATGTTAATAATCGAGTTAAGAAAATGAAAGTAACATTGGAACAAAGAAATTGTAATAAATATTCTTATATAAAATTGTAAATTGAGGTTATGTCAATCATTTATAACTTGTATACCGGAACTAAAATTATAGGCAGACCATATAATTCGTAAACTTCGAATCCGAATATATAGCACTAAATATAGACGTCCATTACAATCATGGCAATCTCGTTAGCAATAATATTTTACTTTTTGACCAATGACGTGCCTGTCGACCAGGTAACGAACAATACACTAACTAATAACAAGGAGTGAGGTCAGTCGTGTCGATATCGCTCCAGAGTATTAGCGAATTTTTATTTATCTCAACCATCTAAAAAGTATAAATAGTCATACTCAACAAATAGTGGAAAATCAATAGAAAAATCTATATGGCATTAATATAACCTTAAGTGATAAACGGTACGGAAACCCTAAAATCTCCAACGGGAACCCGATCCGAGATCTAAGGCGGAGCTCCTGTATGCAGATACAGACCGAATCCCGCCCACAGCTGCATCGGAACGTTAAAACGGTTCGGCCGATTCTGCGTCATACCAAGAGTGCATTCAGTAATCCGGCGTACCAATTGTAACAGGTCGGAATTAAATTTAAGAACCTTACACTTTTGCTTAGTTAAGTTATTATTATAATCACCTTTAATTACCACACTTACACTAGTTATTTGTTAATTTTAAGTTATTGCGTCGTTAGTTAATATTGCGTATGTCACCCACCGAGCGTCCGTGTAACCCGCTAGCCGTTGCTTAGCGAAAGTAAACCCATAGGCCACACGGTCAATTGCCGATACCCCTATAAAGAGGAATCGCTTGTTCTAATAAATAGCTTGATTATTGATATTTATTTTGACTTTACATATTTATTCGAATTCTTCTAACCCGCGGCGTCTCCCCGAGATTAAGAGTACTCTCTAATGCTATGTAATAAAACTCACCTACATATCAACAATAAACAATATATATAAACACACACAACACAACATTATATATATGCCCCAAATAAAATTTGCAGGTTGACGGCAATCCTCTTCAGTATGTAAATAGTACTAATTTCTGGACATGCAAATTGACTAGTATCGAGATTAAAAATCAGTACATATTAAATTAAAATCAATGTTAACCAGTGTTCAATTGATAAACGTGTATCATGGTCAAGTAGCCTACAGTGTTTGTTTCTGGGGTGGATCCACATATAAGGGGCATATATTCAGGAGTCAAAGAAGGTCATTGGTATGATGATATCCACACTGCCAGGAATTTATTCAGATATAATTGGATTAAGACTATTTCAGTCTCCCTAATCACGTGAAGGAATCTGATAATTTGCCTTCCTTTAAGAGACCGTTGAAGAAATTTTAATTTACAAATTTATATATACATTGGATGAATATTTTTTATAACATATATCATCCTGTATCCCATGATGAAGTAATCGGAAAGTCGTTGCCAAAACTAACGATATTAATGACCTTCGTTCCCTATGACCGAGGATCAGTTTCCCAATGCCCTTCTCAAAGTAAAATAAATGGCTGTTGCGAGGCAAATAATCGATCCCGTTTTGCCTCTTCTGGGCAAGCACATTTTTCATCATTGGATGGAGCAAGATGTGGCGATCATGAAAATGCTCAATTTCCCCGCCCAATAGGTGATGGTTGTGGATTGGTGTATCAGTTGATATGTTGTTTTGGAATTATATTGTGGAAGAAAACTCCCGTCCGGGTGGCCAAGACTGGGTGACTTTTCATAATTTTTTCAACCAAATTATTAAGCATTAACAGTAAATCTACCCATCGATCATTTTGCGAGAAGGTATGCAGTAACTGCAAATTATGAATCCAAAATCCCACAACACGTGAATCAAATACTTGCCTGTTCTCAAAAAGCGTTTATACTTATCATGAGGCTGTTGATCAGGACCACATATGCATTGCGAGTAGTTGGATTATCGTTTTAAATCCATTTTTCGTCGCATGTGAGAAAGCAGTAATAAAATGGATTTTTTTGCAGCGACTCAATAATGATACACACTTTGCACTGCGGTATTCTGTTCAGTGAATTTATGTGATACCAATTCTCCGCTTTTATATTTGATGCCCAAACGTTTGAATGCCTGGAATTCGAGCACAGCCTGTCGAATCTACCTCCTGCTCTACTCAGTAGGTGGATCATTTTCAGGTCGAGCCTTTGTGAATTAAACTTTTTATACATTTTACAATTCTTTCTCTTGAAAAGATCGTATATCTAATTTCGAAATTAAGAAATATATTACATGCATAATAAAGACAAAATAATTTTTGAAAAGAACTATTGACCACTAAAATTGTATCTTTGAGAACAAATTCTTTTTGGTTTCCCCGTCTACGTACGTGTAATAAATGTTATAAACAAGGGAACGTAAAAACCAACTCAACTGGGAGTCGATATTAAACTCCGAAACTTTTTAGTTATGAACATCAGATCCTAGTCTCATCATATTACACAAATAAGGCGAAGTTTGATGTACATTTTATGACATAAACTCATTATCTGCACTTCACAGCGATTCTTTATATTTAACCAACCAACTTCGGCTCATACCATAATATATCTCTTTTGTATGCGATGGCAATGGAAATGAATCTATCTATGAAACTTTATTTGTATTTTTAGATTTAAACTTGATTTGCGGACATCGGAATGTGCAATGCAAGTAATCTTTGAGACTTAGAATTACATTAACATTTTTTGGTACCAGTTAAGTTTAATATCCATTCACAGTGCTCTTAACTAAGATGCCAAGAAAAGGAACCGTACGTTCTTTCTCAATTTCAATAATAAATTGGAGCCAGCCATGAAAGGAATTAAACTAGATTGATACTGCAGATGATATGATCGACTCACTGGTATGAAAATTGAAATGGTAAATGTGTTGCCACATCTTTAGTCATGATATTCGTTACAATTTCTGCAATAATAGCGGAAAGGGATGATACGGGTACCAAAAATTTGGATCAAACATTGTTTGTTAAAAGAGAAACAAGTCTAAACGAACAGCTGCGTGGCTTAATCCTCAGTTATGACGTTACATACTAAATCCAGATGGATGTTACTAAAGTGGGAAGCTATATCTATTGTGGCCATCACATAACTTTCCGGAATGTGAATCTTGAAAAGTATAGATAGAATGTGTGTAATGAATTTAGAAAGATATCTGGTTGGTCTTTGTAGTGAGGAAACAATAAGTCTGAGGGGAACTCTGGTGTATTTTAGGGACAGCATAAAGTTTAAGGGCTACATAATTATGATTATCTTGCTATAAGTATAGTCGTCAATAAGTAATCTATTTTTTTTTCTAATGCTGTTAGATGTAAACTATATTGAAATTTTAAACAATTTTTATTTGAAAAATCCTTTTGAAAATATACTTGTCATAGCAACTGCGCCAGTTTGCTGGAAATTTATCTAAGTATAAGAAAGTTCAGTGCGGAACACTGCAAATTATTTAATGGATCAACTAAGTCGTTATTACTTTTTACTTTCTTATACTTTATGTATGAGGAATCATGAAAACTTTCGAACTCAAAATTTTAACAGATTTCAATCAATTGTGACTATTCTCGGAATGACGTTTGTGTGTCTGCCTCTGCGAGCTCTACCGCCCAAACGATGAAATCTAGAGCTACAAAACTTTAAACATACGATTTGTATATAGCAATGAGGAGAACGTACTATTTTGAAAGCAATATCTCAACCGGAAGTGATGTCTTACTCTTATCACCGTTTTTCGCATCTCGACAAAGGTATGAGATATCGAAAAAATATTTTTATAAAAGTTGTAGATATTTTAAACATCTTTCATTTGAAAAGTTTTTTCGAAAAATGTAGTATAACTAGGTATAAGAAAGTTCAGTGCGGACCACTGCAGATTTTACTTTCTTATACTTTATGTATAAGAAAGTATCACGAAAATGTTCGAACTCGAGATTTTAACGGATATACGCGTTTTGATGTCCCCTGAATCCATTCGTAACTATTTTCGGAATGACGTCTGCATGTGCATGTGTTACTGTGTGTCTGCCTATGTGTCTGTGCGCGCTCTAATGCCCAAACGATGAGAGCTAGAGCTACGAAACTTTAAACCTAAGATTTGTGTATAGCAACGAGGAGAATGTCATTTGAAAGCAATATCTCAAACTGAAGTGATGGTTTACTCTTATCTTCGTTTTCCATATCTCGAAAACGGTATGTGTTATCGAAAAAAATGTCCTTATAAAGATATTGAAATTTGAAACAACTTTTGTTTGAAAAGTTCTTCCGAAAAATGGTGCATACGTACGTATGAGAAAGTTCAGTACAGTGCACTGCAGATTTTATCAAATAGCAAAGGATCTCACATTCATCAATTTTAAAATATGTTTTGTACTAAAATTGCAAAAATTGGTTTATTGGTAGTACTGGATTTTTGAATGGAGCTTACGTATTAATAGTTCTTCGCATGTTTAATATTTCGGTATGTGTATATTTGTTGTGGTTTTTTGTTCATTTGAAGTTATTGAAAAATTATTTAAAGCTATAGTTTATTATCTATGATCAATATATTACTATCTGTGAACCTTGTAAAAGAGAGCGCAACTAAAAAATGACATCAAAATTTTAAAACAATACAATGTGATAAAATAAATGTTATCTAAGACTAGGGAATCAAAGTTATGGTAGTGAACTAATCTTTTAGGTGTCCCTAGTAGTCCGAAATTCGATACGTGCTATAAGGCAATATAATGAATGAAATGACAGAGGTGTTGAATTGAAAAAAAAATCGTTCCGTCTCTCAATGTCGTATCATTTTAGGACCACAAAAACTTACACCAACGATAATTGCCCAATTATATACACTGGAAGATATATACGATAGTGCTTTTTACTTTCATATGCTTTATATACAGGAAATGCAATTGGCTTCAGTATGTGAAATTCACTTCGGGTGTACCATGTGTTCCAGGAGGTATAACAAACGAATAGGAGATCCCAACAACGCCACTGCGAATATTTATGCGGTCTGGGATACATTAGCTACTGTTAGTACATATGTACAATTACGAACACAGAAGATGTCCCTGTAATAAAATATGCGAACAGTTCGAACTATCCCCTTTAAAGAACAGACATCATAAAATGCAAATACGCTACTACCCCAACTGCGATCGCATTAAAAATAACAATTTAGATATTTATATACACGTAAATATATATTAGTCTACATTTAAAAATATTTATTATTTCCGAAAGCATTTAGTCAATTATGCAAATACAAATAGTTCGATGCTATGTTGATTTACAACAAATCCTTACTAATATATGAAATCTTATACATTTTTGTAGACATTAATTTCATCGTTTTTGACGAATAATAAGAGTAGTGCACAGAATTAAATAAATGCAATTCAGAACGATTCCAGGCTTACACAGCAAATAATGTAACGTGATATTGACCAATCGCCGAACTAAGTAGGTGCCCATACTAATTTCAATTTTGCGGTTCTTCAGCATATATCGACTCGAATCAAATTGTTATATAAGTTTGCATTACAAAAGATTTCCTTTAAGTATCAACTTTTTCTGATAGAATAATTTAATTAGTTTGTTCAAATGAGACATACACTTTTAAGTGTTATATAACATTTAAAGATGTATATTAAATGTCATTACGAAAAACCCACAAATGTTATTAAAAGATTAGGACAATGAACATAAAATTCTTGGAACTGTTCTTAAAGATACCGACATGAAAATGCCGCAAAATGAGATTACGTTTGAGCTGTCGCATGTGAATAAGGATTAGAGAAACAATTATTAATTTTCGCACTAAAAGAAAAACTCCCATATCGCATTAAGCAATTAATCTCTAGCTGGCATTGAAAACAAGAATATAGTAATTTTTATACGCTCCATATGAATGCAGTGTATATAAACGATATAGTAACACTAATATCCTTTGATTGCAAGTGACATGGGAGCGCGCCTTTAGTGCAAAAATTAATAATTGTTTCTCTAATCCTTATTCACATGCGACAGTCAAACGTAATCCCATTTTGAAGCATTTTTATGTCGGTGTTTTTAAGAACAGTTCCAAGAATTTTATGTCCGTTGTCCTAATCTTTTAATAACATCTGTGGGTTTTTCGTAACGAGTACAGAAAAATGGTGGAGATGGTTAGTTAAGCTAAACAATATTAGCATTGCTTTAGTCTTGTTCTAGATGCATCCAAGTTTAAACCTAAAAATAGTACTCCTTAAATTATTCATCTGCTTCAACGTGGCAGTTTTTGATTTCGAACGTTAAATTCTTGTAAATACATTTAAGGTTAGTGTACAGTTTTGATACATTTATTCAGGTGTGAATATTTAATCGATTAGTCAGTGCATAGTTTATTTTGCAGTGTTCACTCAGCTTACTTTGACAATGGGAAGGAGATTAGGAGATTAGCGCGAATCTACAATGGAACAGAGGGGTTATATTTGTGGATTGGCGGCCGCGGGTATGCCTTATCAAGAGATTGCTGAAGTAGTTGGTTTAAGTGTGAGTACTTTATGCCAATAAACTATTCATGTCAAAATAGTAGTCTACATAGAATATAGTGTACTCACAACTTGTTTTAATTCCTTTCACCCCATTTTATTACAATTACTCGTTTTCTTTCAAATACAATTATCTTATTGGTATTGGTATTGGCGAGCGTACCTTTTCGGACCAGTAGATGGTTTGTTGAAAACAAATTCATTCGGCTTGTTTTTAAAATGGAAAATATTCCACATTATAAAAACCAACGCAAGATTGTGATTTAAAACATTTTTGCTTACTGCTGGAAACTTTTTCGTTTATAAGTGTTTCGCTGGACAGGATAAAATCGTCGTAGATGATATTCCCACATTGAATTCCTTAAGTAAATATCTTGAAATATTGACCACCGCCTATTTCGTTAATGATTCTTAGTTTGCTTCTGGTTAGTGCACAAATAATAAATATTTATTACTAAGTAAAAATTCTACACTGCAAAACAGTGTTCTGTTACCCAGCAGTGAACGAATATAGTTATTTACTTGACAATGATTGTTTTACGCTGAACTAATATGCAAATGTTACAAAGATTAATAATGTACAGGTAAAACAAGTTCGTCGTTGGGTGCAACGGGGACAAAACGTTGGTGATCGGCCTTTGGATACCATCAGAACCGGTGTCCGCCGCATTACGACACCACTTGGTGCCATCGTGAGGGCGGTTGAGAATAGCCCATTCATTACAAGTGTCAGAATCAGGGAGGAATTAAATTTGAATTGCTCCACAATGACAGTAAGGAGACGCCTGCGAGAAAGTGGGTACCATGCCAGACAGCCTGCCCGGAAAATTGAATTGTCCGAGGCACATGCTGCACCTAGGGTTCGCTTTTGCGAAGCGAATATCGACAGGGATTGGCAGTGTGCGATTTTTACGGATGAAAAAACTTTTTCATCTTCACAAGATTCTCCTGTAGTGTTATGGCGAAAGAACAACACCCGATATATGCGGGAACATGTAAGGCCAAATGCAACAAGCGGTCGCATAACGGCCGGATTTTGGGGGTGGATGTCAGCTGTCGGCCCCGGTGAAATAATACATGTTTCGCCCCCACGTTTCAATTCTCAGCGGTACATTGGAATACTTGAAGATATTGTGATCCCTTCAGTGAGAATTGTCTACCCAGAAGATGAAATGGAGGTGATCACTTTTGTACAGGACAACTGTCCGATACATACATCGGCAGCAGTTATGAATTGGTTCGATGATCAAAACGATATCGAATTGTTGGATTGGCCGGCAAAATCTCCGGATTTGAACCCCATAGAGCAAATGTGGGCGGCAATGGTGAGGTGTCAGGGAAAGAACAATAGAGCAGCTGACAAATCATGTTATCACGGTATGGGAGAGACTCCGAGGCACAGCGTTTTGCAGCAACACCGTTCGATCAATGCGAAATCGCCTAACCGAATGCATTGGAAGCAATGGCTATTATACAAAATATTAATCAATGTTTAGTTTTTAGACCTAGAATCTACATTTAAGTTTCCTGTTTTGTATATGTTGCCGATAATATTAGGTTTTGAGAAAAATATATGTCACAGTTTAATAAAAAAAATGCATTTTTATGTGCAGCAGCGCTCGATTCCACACCACGCAATGTCGTTCTAAATCATTTCGGAACCTAATATTTTATAACTCAGGCGCTTAATATTGCATTGAGTTGCTTTTTGTCGCTCTATCCGAACACATCAAGAGAAGCTTTTCTACGTGTGTACTTTTGAGATTATATATTTCAGGTTACTGATACATTTTTAGAAATCTTGTCAAACATTTCCAATAAAAATATCCATTGGACAAAGTTTAATTATTAGGAATTAAATATTGCACGAATACTGTAAAGTTCCCGTGTATATAGAAAATGCGTCGTTTTATTATTCATAATTAGGCGCCAAGTGAACAATATTTAAACTATTTAAGATTTTATTCAATTTGTGTACTTCCGTACGGTTTGTTATTTGTATATTGTATTACAATGAAGAATAACTTAATAATATAATTAAACTTGAAGTGTAGAGAGATTTTAGGTGAAAGTGACGGACATAAGAGTTAAAACGGGTATTGTGCGAGTGTTAACAACTAGGCGGTCACGGTAACGTTTGGTGGACTTAAATTGACGCTGAAACACAGACGTCAGTAAAGTTTTAAATAAAAGTGAGGGCACGAAATCGCGTACGCAAAGAGAATTACCTGCGGCGAGAGAACTTTTTGCGCTAGGCACGGCCGGTCGGACTGCGGGCAAGCGACGGGAACTTTTTTGTGTGTGCAAAACCAGATAAGAGAGGTTAATAACTTTTATATGTAAATAAATCGAAATATCAAATAAATATCGCCAACAAACACGAAAGTTATTGTAGTGCCGGGACATTAAACGTTAAATCAATATAAAGTAAATAAACAAAACAATAAAAGCTGATTGCCAAATAAAAATAAACTAAATAAATATAATAATAAAAGTCGACTGTTCATCTGAAAGAAGGGAAAAGGAAATGGCGAGCGGGGGAGGCAGGGAAAGGGTAGGAAGTGAGGGGACAAGGGTCCCAGAGATATTCACTAGGAGTAGGAAGATACAGAGGTCTGCGGAGAGGGAGAAAGGAGAAGGAGATAGAAAAGTGGAAAGCATTGACGATGAAGGGGTGGCAGGCATGTTACGAGTAACCATGAAGGAATTAAAGGAATTGAGGAGAGAGAATGCAGAGATGAGAAAGGAGAATGCAGAGATGAGGAGCGAAATGGAGGAAGAAAGTGTAAGAAGAGAGAAGATAGAACAGGAGTGGAAAAAAGAAAAGGCAGAGATGGGAGGAAAAATTAGAAAGATAGAAGAAAAACTGGAGCAGATGGAAAAGAAAGAGAGAAGAAATAATGTCGTGATTAGAGGGTTGGAAGGGCAAAAAGGAATGGAGAGGCAGGAAGTGAAGGAATGGATTAGAAAGGAATTACGGGTAGAAGTGGCAATAGAAGAAGTGAATAATTGGGGAAGTAATGGAAGGGAAATAATGCTAGTGAAATTGGAAACAAAAGAAGACAAGGAGAGGATTATGAAGAACAAAGAGAGACTGAAAGGCAGCAGAATTTACATCGACCATGACCTCACAGAGAAGGAGAGGGAAATACAGAGAGAAATTTGGAAGTATGCGGTTAAGGAGAGAGAACAAGGAAGGAGAGTCAAAATGGGGTACAGAAAGTTGAAAGTGAATGATAAATGGCTACAATGGGATGGAGGAGAGGAAAAATTGGTAACAAAAAACTGAGTCAGGGGGGTGAAAGGGAAGGGGGAAAATGGAATAGGGAGAAAGTGAGCAGAGGAGAGGAGGAGGGGAGAGAGGAGAGGAAAGGGGTCAGGGCTTGTTTTTGGAATATTGCGGGGTGGAAGAAATGGATGATAGAAGAGGGAGGTTTAAACAGAGACCTAAGGGTGTATATTGAGGGCTTCGACTACATAGCACTGATAGAGACATGGGTAGAAGAGGGCCTATGGGAGAGGTACAAGGGAAATATGCCGAGGGGTTTCAGATGGAAATGCACAACAGCGAGTAGGGACAGAAGAAGAGGAAGGGCGAAAGGGGGTATAATAACGGGGGTTAAAGAGTCTTGGAAGGAGGGGGAAGAAGGGGGTTGTAATACGGAGAGGATGCAAGGTAGATGGATAAACAAAGATGGGGAGAAGTGGGGACTGTTCGCGGTCTACAGTAACCAGCAGATGCGGCAATTGGTAAAAGAAATGGACGAAGTAGTAGAGCGGGAAGGGGAGAAAATAATGATTGGAGGAGATTTCAAGGCAAGAATAGGGAAGGAAGCAAGGTTGGAGGAGTGGAGAGGGGTGGGGGAAAGGGAAGGAAGAAGATCTAGAGATGAAGTGGTAAATGGGGAAGGGAAAATTTTGAGGGAATGGTTAGATGACAGAAACTGGGGGGTGCTTAACGGGAGAGTGAAAGGAGACATGGAGGGCGAGTACACGTATGTAGGGGCGAGTGGAAGATCGGTGATAGACTACGTGCTCACAAGTGAGGAGGTGAGGAGCGAGGTGAAAAGCTTTCAGGTAGGAAACAGGGCCGAATCAGACCATCTACCGATAGAGGTGACGATTAGGGGAGAGCAAACAAAGAAGGAAAAGGAGCTGGACGGAGAGATGAGTTTGAAAAATATATGGAATGAAGCAACGAAAAGGGAGTACAGAAGCAAGTTAAGAAGGGTGGTGTGGGGACGGGTGCAGAGTATAGAAGAGGCCACAAGGGAGATGAATAAGGCAATAGTAAAAAGATACAGGAGGAAGGGGGAGGGGGAAAGAACTTGGTTTGACGAAGAGTGCAGGAGGGGGAAAAGAGAACTGAGGAAGTTACTGAATGGGGCAAGACAAGGGCAGAGAACATGGGAAGAGTACATGGAAGAAAAAGAAAGGCAGAAGGAGATGTGGGAGAGGAAAAAGAAGGAACAGCAGAAAAGAGAAGAGGAGGAAATAAGTGGCCTAAAAGGGGAGAAGGAGATTTGGGAGTATCTGAAGAGGAGGAAGAGAAGAAGGCAGAAAGAGGAGAACATTGGGGACACGGAGTGGAGGAATTATTTCATGCAATTGCTGGGAGGGGTGGAGGGAAGAGGAGAAGAGAGTAGGGGAGAGAGGGCGAGGGTGGAGCAAATAGAAGAATTCACATGGGAAGAGTTGATGAAGGTAAAGAGTAAAATGAAAAAAGGGAAGGCAGCGGGGGAGGATGGGATAGATACGGAGGGGTGGCTAAACGCTCCAGAAGAGCTATGGCGAGAGACATTAAGATGGTTGAATGACATCTGGTCAGGGAGGAGGAAGCTACCCGATAGGTGGAGGATGGCGGAAATATGCCCTATATGGAAGAAAGGAGATAGGGAAAGGGTGGAAAACTATAGGGGGATATCGCTGCTAGATATTGGGTATAAGATGTATGCAAGCCTGATAGGGGCGCGGGTGGTGGCGGAAGTGGAAGAAAGGGGAATACTGCCGGAAGGGCAAGCGGGATTTAGGGAGGGAAGAGGTACAAGGGACAATCTATATGTTTTAAATTTTATCGTGGAGAGAGAGATGGCAAGAAAGGGGGGAAAGGTATTTGTAATGTTTGTGGACTTGAGGGCGGCGATCGACAGCGTTGATAGGGATAAATTGATGAAGATATTAGTAGAGATGGACTGGAAGGGAATAGTGTGGAAAGGATAAGACAAATTTATGAAGAGACGTGGAGCAGAGTGCGAGGGAAGAAGGAAACGACAAAAGGCTTTAGGACCACAAGGGGATTAAGGCAGGGGTGCCCACTGAGCCCTATATTATTTAACACTTACATTGCCAAGTTAGAGGAAGTCCTAAAGAAAGGGCAAGACGGGGGAGTGAAGCTAGATAAGGAAAGGATATGGTCTCTGGCTTTCGCGGATGACTTGGTAATAATGGCGGAAACGGAGGGAGGTTTGAAGGGGATGGCAAGAAGGTTAGGAAGTTTTCTGGGAAGGAGAGGGCTAGAGCTCAACACGAAAAAGACGAAGGTAATGGTATTCGGGAAGGGAGGAGGAAAAAGAAGGGAGATAAAGATGATGTGGGAAGGAGAAGAAATAGAGCAGGTGAGGGAATGGATGTACCTAGGATACGTGATGAGGGACAACAATAGTAAAGAAGGGCATATGAGGCATATGTGCAAGAAAGCGAGGAAGGCTGAAGAAGGGTTGAGGAGGGTCCTGTGGGGAAAGAGAGAAGGGAGTTTCGAGGAGTCAATGAGAATATGGGACACGTGCGTAAGAAGTATAATGCTGTATGGAGCGGAAATATGGGGAGCAAAAGAACAGAAAATGCTAGAGAGGACCTACATAGGGCAGATGAAAAGGGCGTTACGTCTAGAAAAATCAACACCGGACTATGTGGTAAGGCAGGAGACAGGAAGAGAGAGGCTGTGGTTAGAGCCGGGGAAGAGGGTAGTGAGATATGAGGTGACGACGAAAGGGAGAGGACAAGGAAGTTTGGCATATAGGGCGATGGAGGAAGTAGAGAAGAGGGAAAGGGAGGGCAGGGTGAGATCTGAATGGGAAGAAGGAAGAATAAGGATGTATGAAAGAGCAGGTATGTCAGGACGGGAAGTGGAAAGAAGAAGAATGGAGGGGAAGAAGGTGGAGAGAGAAATAGTAGAGAGGTGGAAACAAGTGGAAGCCCAAGAAAGGGGAGAGAAAATAAAAAAGGCAAGATATAATGCAAAATACAAGAGCATACAGGTGTACGGAAGGAAACCTAAGTACTTGGATGGACGACTAACGGCGGAGGAAGAGAGGTGCATAGCGAGGTTTAGATGCGGCAATGAAGAAAAAGCAAATAAGTATTGGATGGGGGAGGAGTATCAAAGGTGTACGGCATGCGGAAAAGAAAGGGAGGATTGGAGTCACTGGTGGGACACGTGTGAGGAATTGAGGTGGAGCAGGGAAGAGAGAGGAAATGGGAGGGATTGGAGAAAGGTACTGGGAGAGAAGGGGAAGGGACTAGAGTGGCTAGGGAAGTTAAAGGGGAAGAGAGAAGAGGCTTGGAATAGGAGGGAAGGGGAAAATAAAAGTTAGTATGTTTCAGGCAAGGAGGTCTAAAGTTAGAAGGGGGCAATGGTAAAGAGGGAAGAAGAATGGAGGTGTGGAGAGGACGGACACGGGCGGAGGTCGAGTATGAAGGCGGGCCGCACGCACCACGGAGCAATGAAGGGGATTTATTGTATACATGTAAATAGATGTAAATAGATTTAAATGTATCATGGGTATGCCAATAAAGGTTATAATGTTAATGTATAATTAAACTTACTTGCGATATATGAAATTAGAATAAATAAATAATTCAAAGGAATATTTAAAATAGTCGAAAAATATACATATTTCTATATTTTGAATATCCAATTATGATTTTTTTAACTATTGGAATGATATCAGAAGAAGGAGACGTTAATAATTGGAAGAAGTACTTTTAAACAAAAACTGATCTTATTTGCGTTTATTAGAAATCTTCATTAAAGGAATATCTAATTCGTATTTATTAATATCGTATGTGACTCTCAACAGAATGTTAACGTTTTTTCAATCTCTCAAATTCGTATTTCATAACAAGTAACTGGCTTTTATATTTTGATCTAGGTAAGTGTGTATACTGATCAACCCCGATTTCCTACCGTCGTTATTGTGAAGAATATTCTTTATTTAAGAAACATCGTGATTTTACGACAAGAAAAAACTATATTCAGTATCTATGTTATATACGAATGCAAAGTGATGACATTATTCAATCAGAAAAACAAATATTAGGAGTACAAGATATATTTTAAATGCAAACTAATGTGCAATTTACGTTCATGTTTTACTTTGATGTGAATCACTGTATGCTTAAGAACAGCAACATTTTAAACTATAGCCAATGTACTAATTGGCTACAGCTTAAACCACTTAAATCACCGTACTAGGTGATCGAAATACTTTTATCATTCTTCACAAAAGGACAAATGAAATTAATTAGAAAAGTGTGCGAGACATATATTTTGTATATTTCCATGGTGTGTAAATTTACATAACATCTGAAAGGTTTCACGGAATTATCATATGTAACTATATTTGTATTTACGTAATAGATGAAATGATTTCAAAAATAATAAATAAATCAAAGCAAACATTTTTAATACAAACACATATTTACGGTTTTTCATTAAAGAAAATCTAAGTAGTATTGTTAAACGCAATGCCAAATCCCGGGTGATGCGACCCTATTTTACCGCATTTTATGACCGGTACCTGGTTTTTAAAGGATATAGATCGAACTGTTCGCTTGTTTTACTGCAGGGACATTATTTTTGTTCGTAATTGTACATATCCAGGAACGATTTGCCGCTCTAGATGTTTCATGTTTGTCTAAAATATTCTATGAAAAAATTATACTCCTAAAATGACACAAATTGTTAATAACATCTATAGCAGCGATGCAAAATTTCTGCATGGGAAGATATGAAAATTAATAGCATAGAGGAGCGCAGATTAGCTATGGACAACAAGCAAATTGATCCTGAGGGTATCCCATGCATAATTGTTTTCTTGGATGGCGGGTGTTCGAAAAGAAGTCACAATTATGATGAGTCTTCAGTTGTAGTAAGTAGAAGATGATATTCGCATGCCTCAGTACGTTTGATATGTAAATTTTCTATTCATCAGCAAGATGAAATATACCATATAACGGTGAAAATTATTAAAAATAAGACAACACGATGATGCATTTGAATACAAGACGAAGAAAACGTTAATAAACAAATTTGAGACTGAGCAACCAAAAAGGCATAACACCTTGGGGTCCGTAACGGATACTGTACCTATTGTTTGTGATAAAGCACGTAATAGAAATTTGGCCTCGCCAAAATATAAATGTTTTTTTAATAGGACGTGTCCATCATCTGCTATGGAAAGTGACATAATTACTAAATGCTTTTGTAGAAGTGAAGAACTATACGTCGTTACATTTATTGCTGATGGAGACAAAATAAAAAATTTACGTTATCAGGTTACTAAAATCGACTGTACTAATCACAGCATCAAAAATTATGGCAAACGTTTATACGACATACACGACTGTCTTAGTATCCTAAGACAGTTTCTAGAGCGACTAGAAAGTTACGGCAAACAAAATTAAACAATTTCAAAGACCTGCCCAAAAAAGCTATATACATTAATTAACTTAAATATAGGTAGATTGACAGAAGGTTTAAGTAATGGCCAACTTCATAATGTCACATGTTCATAATCATCATTTAAAATATAAAGATTGTTAAAATTCCATTGGTACGTAAGTCGGAGCTCTCTAGTAGACCTAAGAAGTAATAAATTGTATAGACATATAACTGGTACATAATAAATCTCCTAATACATAGGATCTGCTCACAACAGATTTAATTTCTAAACTTCCCTGTTAGTTGCCATGGGTTTGGTAATTACAAGAGCCAACCTTCTAGAGGAGAACGAAACCAACAATAGGGCGGAACTTTTTATCAGCTTATTAGCTCGCTTTAACACGTGAAGCGATTAATTAGATTATAGGTTTCTAGTAATCTCCGTTTGCGAGTTCCTTTCCCCGTTCTAGCATTCTCCGTTCAGTCAGAGTCTCCGTTTTTGTGATGTTACAAGTACGTTATTGTGTGATTGTCGATAATAATATAACAAGACTTTGTTTTTTAATCGGATACATTTTTTTTATTTCACAAAGGCTTTTTGGTGATAAATTTACGAATTTAAATTGACATTTTTTTCTGATCTTTGAAGAAAATCGTTGAAGAAAATGTCCAATTCAATGAGTAAATTTATCAAACACAAAAAGTTTGAGTAGATAAAAAAAAATAACCGATCGAAAAAAAGCAAAGTCGAGTTATATTTGTTGAGATTATTTCCAGAACTTCAGAATCTCGACGAAGAAGTCATTTTCATTGAATAATAAAATGAACAGTCAAAACACAAGAGGAAAGAAAAATTTTAATCGCTGACAAGAGGTAGCTAATTTTTATCCGCGATAAACAAAAATGGTTGGTTCAAAAGTCAAATTCTCATTGGACCATTGTCTGTGTTGCTATAGTGATGGAAATTTTTGGTAATCGTAGACCATAGAGATTTTTGTGGGATGTCCACTGAGAATCTGCAATCCTGACGCTAGTTGAAAAATTGACTATTTCATCCATGATACATGTATCCCTGATCTTTATCTAAAGCGAGGCATTTTGTAGAGGTAATGCACAGACACTACCCTTTGGGAACAAAACGCATGTCAATGACAATTTTTCTTTGCTAACTTCATAATTTTTGCTTTTTTCCATCGTTTAAGGTCAAAGTCGCCAAAAGGGATACAGGCAACAGAAGGTGGGGCTGTGTCGAAGATTCAACACAATTCTCTTGAAAGATTAGTTTAATGTTTAATGGCGTTTCGGCTAATTCCAATGGAAAATAGGTGAGGGTTATAATTCAGGAGGCCATCCGACATAATTTTATGCACGCATAGCCAACAATACAATGTCGAAGTTAGTAGAAAATAAAAGATGTTCTAACTTTAAAACTAACCACAAACTAATAAAATGAAAAATGAATTACCTAAATAAACACATACTGCAAACTCCAGTCCGTTATTAACTAACATAGGAGAACACATGAAAATAAATATAATCACAGAGCTAACGAAAAGTAAGTCGGCAGTTGGCAGGTTCAGACGTTTATAGTGCAAACAAGTAATATGGAACCAAACGCCTCCGATATATCTACGCAAAAACAAATGATTCTTCCGCTGGCGGGGCAAATGTTAATAATAGTATATTGTGTACCAAGACCAAAAAGTACTG